>CM026387.1:26697591-26839080 GCA_014843695.1 Archivesica marissinica
GTGAATACATAAATAATGCTATATATACCAGATTGCATGCTGGTGAATACATAAATAATGCTATAGATCCCAGATTGCATGCTGGTGAATACATAAATAATGCTATAGATACCAGATTGCATGCTGGTGAATACATAAATAATGCTATATATCTCAGATTGCACGCTGGTGAATACATAAATAATGCGATATATCCCAGATTGCATGCTGGTGAATACATAAATAATGCTATAGATCCCATGCTGGTGAATACATAAATAATGCTATAGATCCCAGATTGCATGCTGGTGAATACATAAATAATGCTATATATCCCAGATTGCATGCTGGTGAATACATAAATAATGCTATATATCCCAGATTGCATGCTGGTGAATACATAAATAATGCTATATATCCCAGATTGCATGCTGGTGAATACATAAATAATGCTATAGATCCCAGATTGCACGCTGGTGAATACATAAATAATGCTATAGATCCCAGATTGCATGCTGGTGAATACATAAATAATGCTATAGATCCCAGATTGCATGCTGGTGAATACATAAATAATGCTATAGATCCCAGATTGCATGCTGGTGAATACATAAATAATGCTATAGATCCCAGATTGCATGCTGGTGAATACATAAATAATGCTATAGATCCCAGATTGCATGCTGGTGAATACATAAATAATGCTATAGATCCCAGATTGCATGCTGGTGAATACATAAATAATGCTATATATCCCATGCTGGTGAATACATAAATAATGCTATATATCCCAGATTGCATGCTGGTGAATACATAAATAATGCTATAGATCCCAGATTGCATGCTGGTGAATACATAAATAATGCTATAGATCCCAGATTGCATGCTGGTGAATACATAAATAATGCTATAGATCCCAGATTGCATGCTGGTGAATACATAAATAATGCTAGATCCCAGATTGCATGCTGGTGAATACATAAATAATGCTATATATCCCAGATTGCATGCTGGTGAATACATAAATAATGCTATAGATCCCAGATTGCATGCTGGTGAATACATAAATAATGCTATATATCCCAGATTGCATGCTGGTGAATACATAAATAATGCTATATATCCCAGATTGCATGCTGGTGAATACATAAATAATGCTATATATCCCAGATTGCATGCTGGTGAATACATAAATAATGCTATAGATCCCAGATTGCATGCTGGTGAATACATAAATAATGCTATAGATCCCAGGCTGGTGAATACATAAATAATGCTATATCCCAGATTGCATGCTGGTGAATACATAAATAATGCTATATATCCCAGATTGCATGCTGGTGAATACATAAATAATGCTATAGATCCCATGCTGGTGAATACATAAATAATGCTATATATCCCAGATTGCATGCTGGTGAATACATAAATAATGCTATAGATCCCAGATTGCATGCTGGTGAATACATAAATAATGCTATAGATCCCAGATTGCATGCTGGTGAATACATAAATAATGCTATGTATCCCAGATTGCATGCTGGTGAATACATAAATAATGCTATAGATCCCAGATTGCATGCTGGTGAATACATAAATAATGCTATATATCCCAGATTGCATGCTGGTGAATACATAAATAATGCTATAGATCCCAGATTGCATGCTGGTGAATACATAAATAATGCTATAGATCCCAGATTGCATGCTGGTGAATACATAAATAATGCTATATATCCCAGATTGCATGCTGGTGAATACATAAATAATGCTATAGATCCCAGATTGCATGCTGGTGAATACATAAATAATGCTATATATCCCAGATTGCATGCTGGTGAATACATAAATAATGCTATAGATCCCAGATTGCATGCTGGTGAATACATAAATAATGCTATATATCCCAGATTGCATGCTGGTGAATACATAAATAATGCTATATATCCCAGATTGCATGCTGGTGAATACATAAATAATGCTATATATCCCAGATTGCATGCTGGTGAATACATAAATAATGCTATATATCCCAGATTGCATGCTGGTGAATACATAAATAATGCTATATATCCCAGATTGCATGCTGGTGAATACATAAATAATGCTATAGATCCCATGCTGGTGAATACATAAATAATGCTATAGATCCCAGATTGCATGCTGGTGAATACATAAATAATGCTATAGATCCCAGATTGCATGCTGGTGAATACATAAATAATGCTATAGATCCCAGATTGCATGCTGGTGAATACATAAATAATGCTATATATCCCAGATTGCATGCTGGTGAATACATAAATAATGCTATAGATCCCAGATTGCATGCTGGTGAATACATAAATAATGCTATAGATACCAGATTGCATGCTGGTGAATACATAAATAATGCTATAGATCCCAGATTGCATGCTGGTGAATACATAAATAATGCTATAGATCCCAGATTGCATGCTGGTGAATACATAAATAATGCTATATATCCCAGATTGCATGCTGGTGAATACATAAATAATGCTATAGATCCCAGATTGCATGCTGGTGAATACATAAATAATGCTATAGATCCCAGATTGCATGCTGGTGAATACATAAATAATGCTATAGATCCCAGATTGCATGCTGGTGAATACATAAATAATGCTATAGATCCCAGATTGCATGCTGGTGAATACATAAATAATGCTATATATCCCAGATTGCATGCTGGTGAATACATAAATAATGCTATATATCCCAGATTGCATGCTGGTGAATACATAAATAATGCTATAGATCCCAGATTGCATGCTGGTGAATACATAAATAATGCTATATAATCCCAGATTGCATGCTGGTGAATACATAAATAATGCTATATATCCCAGATTGCATGCTGGTGAATACATAAATAATGCTATAGATCCCAGATTGCATGCTGGTGAATACATAAATAATGCTATAGATCCCAGATTGCATGCTGGTGAATACATAAATAATGCTATAGATCCCAGATTGCATGCTGGTGAATACATAAATAATGCTATATATCCCAGATTGCATGCTGGTGAATACATAAATAATGCTATAGATCCCAGATTGCATGCTGGTGAATACATAAATAATGCTATAGATCCCAGATTGCATGCTGGTGAATACATAAATAATGCTATATATCCCAGATTGCATGCTGGTGAATACATAAATAATGCTATAGATCCCATGCTGGTGAATACATAAATAATGCTATATATCCCAGATTGCATGCTGGTGAATACATAAATAATGCTATAGATCCCAGATTGCATGCTGGTGAATACATAAATAATGCTATAGATCCCAGATTGCATGCTGGTGAATACATAAATAATGCTATATATCCCAGATTGCATGCTGGTGAATACATAAATAATGCTATAGATCCCAGATTGCATGCTGGTGAATACATAAATAATGCTATAGATCCCAGATTGCATGCTGGTGAATACATAAATAATGCTATATATCCCAGATTGCATGCTGGTGAATACATAAATAATGCTATAGATCCCATGCTGGTGAATACATAAATAATGCTATAGATCCCAGATTGCATGCTGGTGAATACATAAATAATGCTATAGATCCCAGATTGCATGCTGGTGAATACATAAATAATGCTATATATACCCAGATTGCATGCTGGTGAATACATAAATAATGCTATATATCCCAGATTGCATGCTGGTGAATACATAAATAATGCTATATGATCCCAGATTGCATGCTGGTGAATACATAAATAATGCTATAGATCCCAGATTGCATGCTGGTGAATACATAAATAATGCTATATATCCCAGATTGCATGCTGGTGAATACATAAATAATGCTATAGATCCCAGATTGCATGCTGGTGAATACATAAATAATGCTATAGATCCCAGATTGCATGCTGGTGAATACATAAATAATGCTATAGATCCCAGATTGCATGCTGGTGAATACATAAATAATGCTATATATCCCAGATTGCATGCTGGTGAATACATAAATAATGCTATAGATCCCAGATTGCATGCTGGTGAATACATAAATAATGCTATAGATCCCAGATTGCATGCTGGTGAATACATAAATAATGCTATATATCCCAGATTGCATGCTGGTGAATACATAAATAATGCTATAGATCCCATGCTGGTGAATACATAAATAATGCTATATATCCCAGATTGCATGCTGGTGAATACATAAATAATGCTATAGATCCCAGATTGCATGCTGGTGAATACATAAATAATGCTATAGATCCCAGATTGCATGCTGGTGAATACATAAATAATGCTATAGATCCCAGATTGCATGCTGGTGAATACATAAATAATGCTATAGATCCCAGATTGCATGCTGGTGAATACATAAATAATGCTATAGATCCCAGATTGCATGCTGGTGAATACATAAATAATGCTATAGATCCCAGATTGCATGCTGGTGAATACATAAATAATGCTATAGATCCCAGATTGCATGCTGGTGAATACATAAATAATGCTATAGATCCCAGATTGCATGCTGGTGAATACATAAATAATGCTATAGATCCCAGATTGCATGCTGGTGAATACATAAATAATGCTATAGATCCCAGATTGCATGCTGGTGAATACATAAATAATGCTATAGATCCCAGATTGCATGCTGGTGAATACATAAATAATGCTATATATCCCAGATTGCATGCTGGTGAATACATAAATAATGCTATAGATCCCAGATTGCATGCTGGTGAATACATAAATAATGCTATAGATCCCAGATTGCATGCTGGTGAATACATAAATAATGCTATATAATCCCAGATTGCATGCTGGTGAATACATAAATAATGCTATATATCCCAGATTGCATGCTGGTGAATACATAAATAATGCTATAGATCCCAGATTGCATGCTGGTGAATACATAAATAATGCTATAGATCCCAGATTGCATGCTGGTGAATACATAAATAATGCTATAGATCCCAGATTGCATGCTGGTGAATACATAAATAATGCTATATATCCCAGATTGCATGCTGGTGAATACATAAATAATGCTATAGATCCCAGATTGCATGCTGGTGAATACATAAATAATGCTATATATCCCATGCTGGTGAATACATAAATAATGCTATAGATCCCAGATTGCATGCTGGTGAATACATAAATAATGCTATAGATCCCAGATTGCATGCTGGTGAATACATAAATAATGCTATATATCCCATGCTGGTGAATACATAAATAATGCTATAGATCCCAGATTGCATGCTGGTGAATACATAAATAATGCTATATCCCAGATTGCATGCTGGTGAATACATAAATAATGCTATATATCCAGATTGCATGCTGGTGAATACATAAATAATGCTATAGATCCCATGCTGGTGAATACATAAATAATGCTATATATCCCAGATTGCATGCTGGTGAATACATAAATAATGCTATATATCCCAGATTGCATGCTGGTGAATACATAAATAATGCTATAGATCCCATGCTGGTGAATACATAAATAATGCTATAGATCCCAGATTGCATGCTGGTGAATACATAAATAATGCTATATATCCCAGATTGCATGCTGGTGAATACATAAATAATGCTATAGATCCCAGATTGCATGCTGGTGAATACATAAATAATGCTATAGATCCCAGATTGCATGCTGGTGAATACATAAATAATGCTATATATCCCAGATTGCATGCTGGTGAATACATAAATAATGCTATATATCCCAGATTGCATGCTGGTGAATACATAAATAATGCTATATATCCCAGATTGCATGCTGGTGAATACATAAATAATGCTATAGATCCCAGATTGCATGCTGGTGAATACATAAATAATGCTATATATCCCAGATTGCACACTGGTGAATACATAAATAATGCTATAGATCCCAGATTGCACGCTGGTGAATACATAAATAATGCTATATATCCCAGATTGCATGCTGGTGAATACATAAATAATGCTATAGATCCCAGATTGCACGCTGGTGAATACATAAATAATGCTATATATCCCAGATTGCATGCTGGTGAATACATAAATAATGCTATATATCCCAGATTGCACGCTGGTGAATACATAAATAATGCTATATATCCCAGATTGCATGCTGGTGAATACATAAATAATGCTATATATCCCAGATTGCATGCTGGTGAATACATAAATAATGCTATAGATCCCATGCTGGTGAATACATAAATAATGCTATAGATCCCAGATTGCATGCTGGTGAATACATAAATAATGCTATAGATCCCAGATTGCATGCTGGTGAATACATAAATAATGCTATAGATCCCAGATTGCATGCTGGTGAATACATAAATAATGCTATAGATCCCAGATTGCATGCTGGTGAATACATAAATAATGCTATAGATCCCAGATTGCATGCTGGTGAATACATAAATAATGCTATATATCCCAGATTGCATGCTGGTGAATACATAAATAATGCTATATATCCCAGATTGCATGCTGGTGAATACATAAATAATGCTATAGATCCCAGATTGCATGCTGGTGAATACATAAATAATGCTATAGATCCCAGATTGCATGCTGGTGAATACATAAATAATGCTATATATCCCAGATTGCATGCTGGTGAATACATAAATAATGCTATAGATCCCAGATTGCATGCTGGTGAATACATAAATAATGCTATAGATCCCAGATTGCATGCTGGTAAATACATAAATAATGCTATAGATACCAGATTGCATGCTGGTGAATACATAAATAATGCTATAGATCCCAGATTGCATGCTGGTGAATACATAAATAATGCTATAGATACTAGATTGCATGCTGGTGAATACATAAATAATGCTATATATCCAAGATTGCATGCTGGTGAATACATAAATAATGCTATAGATCCCAGATTGCATGCTGGTGAATACATAAATAATGCTATATAACGGTATCCCAGATTGCATGCTGGTGAATACATAAATAATGCTATATATCCCAGATTGCACGCTGATGAATACATAAATAATGCTATAGATCCCAGATTGCATGCTGGTGAATACATAAATAATGTTATAGATACCAGATTGCATGCTGGTGAATACATAAATAATGCTATAGATACCAGATTGCATGCTGGTGAATACATAAATAATGCTATATATCCCAGATTGCATGCTGGTGAATACATAAATAATGCTATAGATCCCATGCTGGTGAATACATAAATAATGCTATATATCCCAGATTGCATGCTGGTGAATACATAAATAATGCTATATATCCCAGATTGCATGCTGGTGAATACATAAATAATGCTATAGATACCAGATTGCATGCTGGTGAATACATAAATAATGCTATTGATACCAGATTGCACGCTGGTGAATACATAAATAATGCTATAGATCCCAGATTGCATGCTGGTGAATACATAAATAATGCTATAGATACCAGATTGCACGCTGGTGAATACATAAATAATGCTATAGATCCCATGCTGGTGAATACATAAATAATGCTATAGATCCCATGCTGGTGAATACATAAATAATGCTATAGATACTAGATTGCATGCTGGTGAATACATAAATAATGCTATAGATACCAGATTGCATGCTGGTGAATACATAAATAATGCTATAGATACCAGATTGCACGCTGGTGAATACATAAATAATGCTATAGATCCCAGATTGCATGCTGGTGAATACATAAATAATGCTATATATACCAGATTGCACGCTGGTGAATACATAAATAATGCTATTTAATCATTCAAAAATCTAAATGATATAGGCAAGTTGAGAAATAAATATAAAGGGAGATAATTTCCAAATGTAGTTTCACATAACAAAAACGTTTGGGAGCTGTATCGCCCGTACTCGCCTATAAGACGATCTCGTCTAGACGACACCCATAATTTGATCCTGAAAGTGTGTGTTTTGGCATGCACTCGCATGGGTTGATAAAATGGACACCAGACACAAGTATAAATTGCATGCTTAGCCAGTGCACGTTGAAGAAATATTCAGTGTCAGAGTGCTTTCTTTTTTAAAGCATAATTATGGATACCATTTAAATAAAATAGGAGGCTACATTCTTGTGGTAAAAGGCACATCTTATAGGCAGGTAAGGACGGTAGTAAAATGTTACTTAAAAGCTGAAAGACTTTGAAGTGACCGCCTCCGTGGTCGAGTGGTTAAGGTCGCTGACTGTAATATATCATCTCTGATGGTCACGGGTTCGAACCCCGCTCAGACCGTGTCTCATTTATGTGACACAGTTGGCAGTTTCCTACGGAGGTTGGTGCACCAAGTACTGGTTAACCGCTGGAGCCTGCCCAGGAAAGGTGTTGTACGGTAAACTGCCCGTCGCTCAAATGGGAAACCGGTAGCGAAGTTAAATAAACTTAAATAATAAAAAAATATATATAGAGTCTAATCGTCTGTCTGCTCCTTGTAATATATACAACACATTTCTAAGTAAACATATGGGACTACGTGCAGTCCAGGAGCTGAGCTTAGCTATTTTCCAAATAATCCAAATTTCAAAGAATGTGACAATTAATTTCCAAAATAGCAAGATTAAATTGTTGATTCATTGACACAAAGTACATGTGATATATGAGAACTTAGATTATCACATGTACTTTGTGTCAATGAAACTTTATACACATTTGTTTTAGTTTGATTGTGAAACAATTTCCTACCCCTGGCCTGAAGCGAACTCGCTACCACTGCGCTATTACAACTGGAACTGTCGGGTGTGTGTATTTATTTATCGTCTCTACCGGTTGCCCATATGAGTGACGCCTCCAGAAGAGATTAGTCATTTTAGATTTTAGCGTAGAGACCCATTCCAGAGTCTCCCCTGGTTCTTTTACGTACATGTTCACATACTTGGATGATTAAAATAATACCTTGGAATTATAATTAGATAATTGGTTCAATCGACGTGTCATGTCAATGTCGTGTGTGATTGTGCGTGTTCGATATTTAATAACATATAAAGGGAGGTAATAAAATTCAATTGTTCTAAATATCAGCCGAATACCTGTTACAAAGAAAGAAATGCAAGTTAGATTTATAAGAAATTAAGAACCTACTAGTAAATATTCTAATGTCTGAAATAATATAAAATTAAATGTGTCCGCCATTGAAATGACATTGTTGGTATAGTATAATTGAAAAATGCTGTGTAGTTTAACCAGACGGACAAAGTAGCAACTATATCATAATGGATGCTCCCTATGGATGCTTTTCCTTAGTGATATGATATTTTGAAACCTCTGTCAATACGGAGGAGACTGCACTCAGAATATACATGCTGGGTTAAAGACGCTCTGATATCTTAGGTCATATGGGAACATCCAGCTCATGTTGGTAGCAGAATACCTGCGTGTGTGTTTTTACGTTTATTTATCGTCGCTACCGGTTGCCCATATGAGCGACGCCTCCTGAAGAGATTAGTTATTTTAGATTTTGGAGGATAGTGCATGATACAGACAGAGACCCATCCCAGAATCTCCTCTGGTTCTTTTACGTGCACGGTGTAAAGCACCGACACGAGACATCGGTTTAACGTCCCATCTGAAAGACTTCATTTTATTAGGGTCAGACGGGGGATCGAACCTGAGATCCCTGGATTACCAGTCCAGCGTGTTACCACTGGACAACATATCCGTCTGTGCCCTCGTCAGCAGTATTTCAGCCACGGACGAGTACCTGGGTAGAATTATCGCCAAGTTAGGTAGCTGTGATATATGTCGTCTGATATATCCCTGTTATCATTTTTTAACTCTTTGCACGCTAGATTTGAAACCAATAATCAAATGTATCACGAACTTTCAGTGGTGTCGTACACTCCTAATGAAATCGCTGACATATTTGCAGAGTTGAGAAGAAACACATTAATTAAAACATGAGAACCGTACTTCAAACAAAGCAGTCATGGGAGATTTGAAAACTTGAAATATTGTTCAAAATGGCCGCCGATTTGAACTTGGAAAGTATGTGGTTCTATGCAAGTGGTAGACATTGTCCGTACAACATAGCTTGTAGAAGGTATGTGGTGCTATACAAGTGCTAGACATTGTCTGTAGGCCTACAACATAGCGTGTAGAAGGTATGTGGTTCTATACAAGTGCTAGACATTGTCTGTAGGCCTACAACATAGCTTGTAGAAGGTATGTGGTGCTATACAAGTGCTAGACATTGTCCGTACAACATAGCGTGTAGAAGGTATGTGGTGCTATACAAGTGCTAGACATTGTCCGTACAACATAGCTTGTAGAAGGTTTGTGGTTCTATGCAAGTGCTAGACATTGTCTGTAGGCCTACAACATAGCTTGTAGAAGGTTTGTGGTTCTATACAAGTGCTAGACATTGTCCGTACAACATAGCTTGTAGAAGGTTTGTGGTTCTATACAAGTGCTAGACATTGTCTGTAGGCCTACAACATAGCTTGTAGAAGGTTTGTGGTTCTATACAAGTGCTAGACATTGTCTGTAGGCCTACAACATAGCTTGTAGAAGGTTTGTGGTTCTATACAAGTGCTAGACATTGTCCGTACAACATAGCTTGTAGAAGGTTTGTGGTTCTATACAAGTGCTAGACATTGTCCGTAGGCCTACAACATAGCTTGTAGAAGGTTTGTGGTTCTATACAAGTGCTAGACATTGTCCGTACAACATAGCTTGTAGAAGGTTTGTGGTTCTATACAAGTGCTAGACATTGTCTGTAGGCCTACAACATAGCTTGTAGAAGGTTTGTGGTTCTATACAAGTGCTAGACATTGTCCGTACAACATAGCTTGTAGAAGGTTTGTGGTTCTATACAAGTGCTAGACATTGTCCGTACAACATAGCTTGTAGAAGGTTTGTGGTTCTATACAAGTGCTAGACATTGTCCGTACAACATAGCGTGTAGAAGGTATGTGGTTCTATACAAGTGCTAGACATTGTCTGTAGGCCTACAACATAGCTTGTAGAAGGTTTGTGGTTCTATACAAGTGCTAGACATTGTCTGTAGGCCTACAACATAGCTTGTAGAAGGTTTGTGGTTCTATACAAGTGCTAGACATTGTCTGTAGGCCTACAACATAGCTTGTAGAAGGTTTGTGGTTCTATACAAGTGCTAGACATTGTCTGTAGGCCTACAACATAGCTTGTAGAAGGTTTGTGGTTCTATACAAGTGCTAGACATTGTCTGTAGGCCTACAACATAGCTTGTAGAAGGTTTGTGGTTCTATACAAGTGCTAGACATTGTCCGTACAACATAGCTTGTAGAAGGTTTGTGGTTCTATACAAGTGCTAGACATTGTCCGTACAACATAGCTTGTAGAAGCTATGTGGTTCTATACAAGTGCTAGACATTGTCCGTACAACATAGCTTGTAGAAGGTATGTGGTGCTATGCAAGTGCTAGACATTGTCCGTACAACATAGCTTGTAGAAGGTATGTGGTGCTATGCAAGTGCTAGACATTGTCCGTACAACATAGCTTGTAGAAGGTATGTGGTGCTATGCAAGTGCTAGACATTGTCCGTACAACATAGCTTGTAGAAGGTTTGTGGTTCTATGCAAGTGCTAGACATTGTCCGTACAACATAGCTTGTAGAAGGTTTGTGGTGCTATGCAAGTGCTAGACATTGTCCGTACAACATAGCTTGTAGAAGGTTTGTGGTTCTATACAAGTGCTAGACATTGTCCGTACAACATAGCTTGTAGAAGGTATGTGGTGCTATACAAGTGCTAGACATTGTCCGTACAACATAGCTTGTAGAAGGTTTGTGGTTCTATGCAAGTGCTAGACATTGTCCGTACAACATAGCTTGTAGAAGGTATGTGGTGCTATACAAGTGCTAGACATTGTCCGTACAACATAGCTTGTAGAAGGTTTGTGGTTCTATGCAAGTGCTAGACATTGTCCGTACAACATAGCTTGTAGAAGGTTTGTGGTTCTATACAAGTGCTAGACATTGTCTGTAGGCCTACAACATAGCGTGTAGAAGGTATGTGGTTCTATACAAGTGCTAGACATTGTCTGTAGGCCTACAACATAGCTTGTAGAAGGTTTGTGGTTCTATACAAGTGCTAGACATTGTCTGTAGGCCTACAACATAGCTTGTAGAAGGTTTGTGGTTCTATTCAAGTGCTAGACATTGTCTGTAGGCCTACAACATAGCTTGTAGAAGGTTTGTGGTTCTATACAAGTGCTAGACATTGTCTGTAGGCCTACAACATAGCTTGTAGAAGGTTTGTGGTTCTATACAAGTGCTAGACATTGTCTGTAGGCCTACAACATAGCTTGTAGAAGGTTTGTGGTTCTATACAAGTGCTAGACATTGTCTGTAGGTCAACATAGCTTGTAGAAGGTTTGTGGTTCTATACAAGTGCTAGACATTGTCTGTAGGCCTACAACATAGCTTGTAGAAGGTATGTGGTGCTATACAAGTGCTAGACATTGTCTGTAGGCCTACAACATAGCTTGTAGAAGGTTTGTGGTTCTATACAAGTGCTAGACATTGTCCGTACAACATAGCTTGTGGTAGGTATGTGGTTCTATACAAGTGCTAGACATTGTCTGTAGGCCTACAACATAGCTTGTAGAAGGTTTGTGGTTCTATGCAAGTGCTAGACATTGTCCGTACAACATAGCTTGTAGAAGGTATGTGGTTCTATACAAGTGCTAGACATTGTCCGTACAACATAGCTTGTAGAAGGTATGATTGTCAGTGTGGAAAGTCTGCGGTTCTACGCAATAATCTTTCACTGGCTTAAGAATACGAAGCAGCCAATAAGAAAAACAATTTAATATATTACTGTACATTGCATAAAATATTTTCTATTACAAACTATAATGAACACATGGTATTTTGAGGTCTCTATCTGACAGAACTCTGACATAACTGATGAAATAAACTAGAACTGATGAAACAAACTAGAACTGATCGAACAAACTAGAACTGATCGAACAAACTAGAACTGATCAAACAAACTAGAACTGATCAAACAAACTAGACCTGATGAAACAAACTAGAACTGATCGAACAAACTAGAACTGATGAAACAAACTAGAACTGATCGAACAAACTAGAACTGATCGAACTGATGAAACAAAACTAGAACTGATCGAACAAACTGGAACTGATCGAACAAACTAGAACTGATCGAACAAACTAGAACTGATCAAACAAACTAGAACTGATCAAACAAACTGGAACTGATCGAACAAACTAGAACTGATCGAACAAACTAGAACTGATCGAACAAACTAGAACTGATCAAACAAACTAGAACTGATCAAACAAACTAGAACTGATCGAACAAACTAGAACTGATGAAACAAACTAGAACTGATCGAACAAACTAGAACTGATCAAACAAACTAGAACTGATCGAACAAACTAGAACTGATGAAACAAACTAGAACTGATCAAACAAACTAGAACTGATCGAACAAACTAGAACTGATGAAACAAACTAGAACTGATGAAACAAACTAGAACTGATCGAACAAACTAGAACTGATCAAACAAACTAGAACTGATGAAACAAACTAGAACTGATCGAACAAACTAGAACTGATCGAACAAACTAGAACTGATCGAACAAACTAGAACTGATCAAACAAACTAGAACTGATCAAACAAACTAGAACTGATGAAACAAACTAGAACTGATCGAACAAACTAGAACTGATCAAACAAACTAGAACTGATGAAACAAACTAGAACTGATGAAACAAACTAGAACTGATGAAACAAACTAGAACTGATGAAACAAACTAGAACTAATCGAACAAACTAGAACTGATGAAACAAACTAGAACTGATGAAACAAACTAGAACTGATCAAACAAACTAGAACTGATCAAACAAACTAGAACTGATCGAACAAACTAGAACTGATCAAACAAACTAGAACTGATGAAACAAACTAGAACTGATCAAACAAACTAGAACTGATCGAACAAACTAGAACTGATCGAACAAACTAGAACTGATCAAACAAACTAGAACTGATCAAACAAACTAGAACTGATCGAACAAACTAGAACTGATCGAACAAACTAGAACTGATCAAACAAACTAGAACTGATGAAACAAACTAGAACTGATGAAACAAACTAGAACTGATCGAACAAACTAGAACTGATGAAACAAACTAGAACTGATGAAACAAACTAGAACTGATCAAACAAACTAGAACTGATCAAACAAACTAGAACTGATCAAACAAACTAGAACTGATGAAACAAACTAGAACTGATGAAACAAACTAGAACTGATCAAACAAACTAGAACTGATGAAACAAACTAGAACTGATCGAACAAACTAGAACTGATGAAACAAACTAGAAGTGATCAAACAAACTAGAACTGATCAAACAAACTAGAACTGATGAAACAAACTAGAACTGATGAAACAAACTAGAACTGATGAAACAAACTGGAACTGATGAAACAAACTAGAACTGATCAAACAAACTAGACCTGATGAAACAAACTAGAACTGATCAAACAAACTAGAACTGATCAAACAAACTAGAACTGATCGAACAAACTAGAACTGATGAAACAAACTAGAAGTGATCAAACAAACTAGAACTGATCAAACAAACTAGAACTGATGAAACAAACTAGAACTGATGAAACAAACTAGAACTGATGAAACAAACTGGAACTGATGAAACAAACTAGAACTGATCAAACAAACTAGACCTGATGAAACAAACTAGAACTGATCAAACAAACTAGAACTGATCAAACAAACTAGAACTGATCGAACAAACTAGAACTGATGAAACAAACTAGAAGTGATCAAACAAACTAGAACTGATCAAACAAACTAGAACTGATGAAACAAACTAGAACTGATGAAACAAACTGGAACTGATGAAACAAACTAGAACTGATCAAACAAACTGGAACTGATCAAACAAACTAGAACTGATCAAACAAACTAGAATTAACCAAATCTAGAATCATACTACAGCTACTGGTGTTCATCTAAAGTATACATAGTCCATGTGTATACTGGCTGCTTGCTACAGATTGACTGCTTAATAGAGGTGACCTCTACAACAGGTTACTTGTACAATATATACATTATTACATTGTATGCAAAGGCTATCTGGTCAGTCGTTCTTACTATAATCAAACTGGGCATTGTCACACATGAATAACAATTTGTTTAAAAGTTGAAATAAAACTAAATTGACAAGTTCTCAGTGAATATAATGTGTTGTATCGGATTGCAAAGTATGTTGTTTCTGTGTGTAGGATGTTGGCTAGGGTGCAGCCTGCTGTTACAATAACCAAAATGCTATCGGGGTTCATTCTAGGTCAGAATATTTGGGAGAAGTGAGAAAGCGTGTGATCGCTTCCTTAAATGGTGTTCTTTAATATACTTCTGCAAAATAGGGTTAAAATGCACAGTACATCCATTAAATACAACATTTGAATAGAAGGAGTGCTTTATAATGGGCCAGTGTATCTTACTAGACAAATCTTTATACGGCACATCAACACACTAGTTCACGTTATATGGTGACATGATAGAACATTTTTGGTTCAAATCTCATTCAAAATAAAACTTTGAAATCAAAACATTCATATTTGCTGTAAATACAGCCAACTGAAGTATTCGCACACCCTGGTAGTTGTCTCTTATCACCATGGCAACGAACGGTACAAATACTTACAAACAAAATGAGTAGGAATTATACATTACTGAAGTCCCACCTATCCGTGTACCCCATAGTTCATATCCATATACAAATCTTTATATCACCATGTTAACCAGAAGAAAAATCAAGACATAATATTATTACAATCTTTGTTATTCACAATTTGACTGTTGCATTACGTTTATGAAGAGACGCAGATTTTGGGATTTTCATGGCGAGTCTTGTTACGTCCGTCCTATGGGTAAAATAACAAAATGGTAAATGTGCTAGATGGAGAAAGAAAGATGCCATCTCTTATCATTTTGCGATGCTATCAATTTAAAGTAATTTACTTTATATAGATATCAAATCTGATGTGTACGGACAGATGGGACAGACACTAGAGACAGTATATTATACACAGTGTAAAGTATAAAAGTAAATATTAGTTATTTCCTCAGACTCACATGTATCATACAAACCAGAATGTTGGTGCACCAATAACCAGTACAGTGAAACCGCTCACAACCAGAATGTTGGTGCACCAATAACCAGTACAGTGAAACCGCTCACAACCAGAATGTTGGTGCACCAATAACCAGTACAGTGAAACCGCTCACAACCAGAATGTTGGTGCACCAATAACCAGTACAGTGAAACCGCTCACAACCAGAATGTTGGTGCACCAATAACCAGTACAGTGAAACCGCTCACAACCAGAATGTTGGTGCACCAATAACCAGTACAGTGAAACCGCTCACAACCAGAATGTTGGTGCACCAATAACCAGTACAGTGAAACCGCTCACAACCAGAATGTTGGTGCACCAATAACCAGTACAGTGAAACCGCTCACAACCAGAATGTTGGTGCACCAATAACCAGTACAGTGAAACCGCTCACAACCAGAATGTTGGTGCACCAATAACCAGTACAGTGAAACCGCTCACAACCAGAATGTTGGTGCACCAATAACCAGTACAGTGAAACCGCTCACAACCAGAATGTTGGTGCACCAATAACCAGTACAGTGAAACCGCTCACAACCAGAATGTTGGTGCACCAATAACCAGTACAGTGAAACCGCTCACAACCAGAATGTTGGTGCACCAATAACCAGTACAGTGAAACCACTCACAACCAGAATGTTGGTGCACCAATACAGTGAAACCGCTCACAACCAGAATGTTGGTGCACCAATAACCAGTATAGTGAAACCGCTCACAACCAGAATGTTGGTGCACCAATAAACAGTATAGTAAAACCGCTCACAACCAGAACACCTCTAAACAGTACAGTAAAACCGCTCACAACCAGAACACCTCTAAACAGTACAGTAAAACCGCTCACAACCAGAACACCTCTAAACTGGAATTCCCTCCAAACCGAACAAATTCCATGGTCCCAAATTTGTCCTTGTTTTGTTCGCTGTAAAAACATTCTTCTCTAAACCGGAACCACAATTATTACAGAACAGATTGATTTTTAAGTATGTGCATTTTCAACTGTAAATTACACCCTGTAAACCGAACAGCAACGTGTCTTCATCAAATATGTAGTGTGATTGACTATTCTTTTAAGCAAAGTATTTTGATCAGAATATTATATTGCACACTTATTGACTGAAAATTATTCAGTTCTTTACTAACTTCCAAACTATAAACATATTTCAGCCCCCTTCTAAGCATTGCAGAGTTAATTTGTTAATTTAGGAGAAATCCAACCGACTATGATAACCCGTCTAAACCGAAAACCCTTTCCAAATCGACCGTTACCTCTGGTCTGGGGGCCGTTTTTTAGGGGTTTTACAGTACAATCATTCTTCTAACCCTATACATAAACATGTAAAATAAAGCCCCACATTTCTCGAACTGAGGCTTTGCACCTTAAAATAAATCAAACATTTAAAAATATTTAAATTTAAACACTGTTGCAAGTACACAATAAAACATGCATATAGTCAAACCTGTCTTAACCAGTCAGGCAGGGAGTCGGAAAAGTGGCTGCTTAGTACAGATGGCTGTTTAATAGAGGTCAAATGTATAATAAAACAACCAATTGGGAATATGTAAACTGGCTGCTTAATGGAGGTGACCACCAACACAGGTTTGACTGTATACTGCTATACAATAATAACCCACATAATTTAACTGCCTAACCACGGGCATAGAGTATGCATCCTCCTAAATGCTGCTAAATAACAATTCAATGTTCATTCTCTTCGTAATAATGCCTTGTAGTATAAAGGGTACTGAAAAAATATTTTAATATATAAGACATACACTCCTAATCGGTCACGTGGTATTCTACAGTATTTGGAACCAACTAATAACCATAGAATATCAGTATTCATATCATCTTATTTGATTTGATTTCAAGATTTTTATGCAATTAATAGCTGTATAATCATCTGGAAAAAATGCACTAATATGGAAACATTTATATTGTATTATGATAAGTTGGCTCCAAGCATTATAACACACCAGGTGACCTATTAGGAATTTTGTATAGTGTAATTATGTGCTTTGATAGAAGAATTGGGCTAAAAGAAATTAAAAATCCGGGGGGGAAAAAGATGACTAGACAATAGATCTATTGTTCTCCTAGCCACATAAGACCTAACCCTAGACCACTAGACAATAGATCTATTGTTCTCCTAGCCACATAAGACCTAACACTAGACCACTAGACAATAGATCTATTGTTCTCCTAGCCACATAAGACCTAACACTAGACCACTAGACAATAGATCTATTGTTCTCCTAGCCACATAAGACCTAACCCTAGACCACTAGACAATAGATATATTGTTCTCCTAGCCACATAAGACCTAACACTAGACCACTAGACAATATATCTATTGTTCTCCTAGTCACATAAGACCTAACTCTAGACCACTAGACAATAGATCTATTGTTCTCATAGTAACACAAGACCTAACTCTAGACCACTAGACAATATATCTATTGTTCTCATAGCCACACCAGACCTAACCCTAGACCACTAGACAATATATCTATTGTTCTCATAGTAACACAAGACCTAACTCTAGACCACTAGACAATATATCTATTGTTCTCCTAGCCACACCAGACATAACCCTAGACCACTAGACAATATTTCGTCTCAGAAGTTTATACCAGTAGCAATAAATACCATATAAGGCAATCATGTGACGTCACATGGGTGTCAGGCACCTTACAAATGTCAAATGCAGCCATTACTTGGCAAAGTCATTGAAATTCACCTAAATATTGACAACATGAATGAAAACGAGTGTAATGCAGAAAGAACAAGTTTTGAATAAATGAAGGTAATTTTACCTGTTGACATTTCAGCACGTTTTTGCTATGGACAGTTGCGGAACTCTGATGGAAATAGTCATTAGTAAATGCAAAATGAGCATGTGCGGTTCATTTGGATTTATTCTGATATCCTCGCTAATTAGTATTCACCGATATTCAGGTCACTGGGAATACTGGTACGTTCGGATGGATGAACAATTGGATGGATAGACGGATGGATGGATGAACAATTGGATGGATAGACGGATGAATGGATAGATGGATAGACAGAATGATGAATGGATAGATGGATGAATGAATGGATAGACAGATGAATGGATAGATGGATGAATAGATGGACGGATGAATGGATAAATGGATGAATGGATAGACGGATGGATGAATGGATAGACGGATGGATGAATGGATAGATGGAATGATGAATGGAGTATGTTAACAATACCACAAAAAACACCCTGAGCTTCATCTTGGGTGAGCTTAACATGTTTTACCAAATACAATGTACAGTCAGGAAGTCAGTAATGCCAAATTCACCGGTTATGTCAGTCGGGTCAAAGTCCTGTTTCAAACTTGTCATTTTGCTTCAAATTTCATTCGGCAAATGTACCGCAGTGTCTGTGCACACAATCAAGTTGAAGGTGTTTGCCATGACAGTAATTACAATGTGTTCACTACAGGTACACGCTAATCGGTTCATCATAATAATTATTTTGATTTGGTTTAAATTAACATATTCCTGCATAAGCAAAATTTAAACTGTCAATAATGAAGTTCAAGAGAAAGCAGCAGACGATTTATTCCGGTATCATTTTAAAGGTGCACCGTTATTACACCGTTATTGCATCAGCGACTTTTGATCAAATATAAATGTTATTTACACGTATGGTGTATTTATTAAATACGATATTACAGTGTTTTTGTCCTTTTTGCTCATGTTATGGTTACAACTTGGAACATTATTTATTAAAGGACAAGTGAAGAAGGCTTCCGATCTACGAGAAACGTCATCTTTGGAAATATGGTCAATAATGGGTAAGTCAAACTTTGGTTATGGTTAGTATTTTAACTATTTTGTTTGGTCAGAATTTGACATACCGGGTGCAGACTGCAATTGTATTACTGGAATTAGTCTCACCACACCACACAAATCTACTTTCATCAAGTCATAAACGGCAAATACATACTGTATTCATACACATAATACACATAACACCTTACATCTTTATAGTAAATTTATATAACAAGTTCCCATTCATACCTCCACCACTGAGTACAGTCCACACCAGTAGACTGGTTCAATGTTTATTCATACATCCACCACTGAGTACAGTCCACACCAGTAGACTGGTTCAATGTTTATTCATACATCCACCACTGAGTACAGTCCACACCAGTAGACTGGTTCAATGTTTATTCATACATCCACCACGGAGTACAGTCCACACCAGTAGATTGGTTCAATGTTTATTCATACATCCACCACTGAGTACAGTCCACACTAGTAGACTGGTTCAATGTTTATTCATACATCCACCACTGAGTACAGTCCACACCAGTAGACTGGCTCAATGTTTATTTACACAGTAAACTGTACACAAACAACTACTCAGCAGCATGGGTTCAAGGTGAAGAAGGGTTTTTCACCGAGTTCAAATCTTGAGACATCATGTTAAGGCTGGCTTCCCACCGATAGTCACAGTAGATGCAGGTTCAAGCCTCAGAGGAATGTCGATGTATCATGTCAAGGCCGGCTTCCCACCGATAGTCACAGTAGATGCAGGTTCAAGCCTCAGAGGAATGTCGATGTATCATGTCAAGGCCGGCTTCTCACCGATAGTCACAGTAGATGCAGGTTCAAGCCTCAGAGGAATGTCGATGTATCATGTCAAGGCCGGCTTCCCACCGATAGTAACAGTAGATACGGGTTCAAGCCTCAGAGGAATGTCGATGTATCATGTCAAGGCCGGCTTCCCACCGATAGTAACAGTAGATATGGGTTCAAGCCTCAGAGGAATGTCGATGTATCATGTCAAGGCCGGCTTCCCACCGATAGTAACAGTAGATGCAGGTTCAAACCTTACAGGAATGTATCCATCAATGTTACAGCCAACAACACATGCCTCATTATCTGAAATAGAAATTAATGTAAAACACAGCACGGAGAAGAATCAAACAGCTGCGATGTTCAAATGGAAATAATAGTTTAAACTTTATTTATTTTAAAACGATTGCGAAGCAAGTTCTAACAACTTATATTAATCACTCTCGTTGGCACGGATGAAAGCGTAAATGTGGTCATTCGTGTGGGAGGAAACGGGAGTACCCGGAGAAAACCCACCTGTCCGATCTGGCGACCACCGTACCATCTCACATACTACCCGGTCCGAGGATTGAACCCGGGTTACATTTGTGAGAAGCGAGCGCGCTAACAATTGCGCTAATCGGACAGCCTAATGAGATACCAAGGAGCCCAAGTGATCTGTCCTGCTCAAAAATGGCCAGATTAAACAACTGGCTACTCGAGTATATACCTGGTCACAGCTAAACATCAATCATTAGTAAACTGTTTCAGAATATTATTGTTCCTCAAAATCTCCCATAGCAGCTGGGCGAGATAAAGGGTCACAGTATACAGACAATGCTATGTTTGTTACAAATCAACCATACAGAACATGAAGATGAAATGCTAGACTTGTTACTAATCAACCATATGGAACATGAAGATGAAATGCTAGACTTGTTACAAATCAACCATACAGAACATGAAGATGAAATGCTAGACTTGTTACTAATCAACCATACGGAACATAAAGATGAAATGCTAGACTTGTTACTAATCAACCATATGGAACATGAAGATGAAATGCTAGACTTGTTACTAATCAACCATACGGAACATAAAGATGAAATGCTAGACTTGTTACTAATCAACCATATGGAACATGAAGATGAAATGCTAGACTTGTTACTAATCAACCATACGGAACATGAAGATGAAATGCTAGACTTGTTACAAATCAACCATGTGGAACATTTAGAGAATGTGCTAAATGTGATGGATGTATGCACAAATGGACTACTATATCACAACCCCGGGTTCCCTCTGTCTGAATGTTTGTCTGCGCCACTTCTGTCGCCAATTGAAAAACACTGGAGCCAATTAAAAAACCTTGGAGCCAACGAAGAGCCATATAGATTACAAATAAATATGTGAAGCCATGTATTTGACAAAACATGTGCAAAAAAAAGAAAGAAAAAAGGTTGCCCGAAATATTTTCGCCAATTCACAAAATTTAGCACCAATATTTGTTTTTTGTCGCAATTGGTGACCGACAGCGGGAACCCTGACAACCCCCACTCACTCTTTTAGTGGTGAATACAAAAGAATAGTATTTGTATGTCTAGACATACCTATATACATCTCCACCGTCTCCAGACTGAATGCCTGTTTAACCTGCTCCAGCTGTAGTCTACCGTTGTCCAGTAAAAACCTCTTCTCTATCTTGAATCCATCCTTACACAAGAAACATATCTGCACCGTGTCTGAAAACACAAGAAACATATCTGCACTGTGTCTGAAAACACAAGAAACATATCTGCACTGTGTCTGAAAACACAAGAAACATATCTGCACCGTGTCTGAAAACACAAGAAACATATCTGCACCGTGTCTGAAAACACAAGAAACATATCTGCACCGTGTCTGAAAACACAAGAAACATATCTGCACCGTGTCTGAAAACACTAGAAACATATTTGCACCGTGTCTGAAAACACAAGAAATATAATCTACATCGTGTCTGAAAACATAAGAAACATATCCACACCGTGTCTGAAAACACAGACATACACATACTGTTTGAATACATGTCTTTCTTATACTCCGCTAGTCGTACTCCATAGCCGCCACAAAGCTTGTCCATGCAACATTTGTGCAGGACATTCGGAGTCAAAGAAAAGGAGAACAAGAATGTCAGCGAGCACACTACAAACAGATGTATCACAAGGTTTTGATATATAAGGGAGAAGGTTAAGGTATATAAGGGAGAGGGTTAAGGTATATAAGGGAGACGGTTAAGGTATATAAGGCAGAAGGTTAAGGTATGTAAGGGAGAAGGTTAAGATATATAAGGGAGAAGGGAGGTTAAGATATATAGGTTAAGATATATAAGGGAGAAGGCAAGGTATGTAAGGGAGAAGGTTACAGTATGTCAGGGAGAAGGTTAAGGTATATAAGGGAGAAGGTTAAGGTATATAAGGGAGAAGGTTAAGGTATATAAGGGAGAAGTCTGTTAATTCAGCCAAGTGTCCTCTATATATTCTATGTGGAAAACCGTCTCCGTGATCTCACAGTATGGAGAAGTGAGGTATCTCTGGGAGACTACATCTCTCACCATACTCCCTCTAACATAGTGAGGTATCTCTGGGAGACTACATCTCTCACCATACTCCCTCTAACATAGTGAGGTATCTCTGGGAGACTACATCTCTCACCACACTCCCTCTAACATAGTGAGGTATCTCTGGGAGACTACATCTCTCACCATACTCCCTCTAACATAGTGAGGTATCTCTAGGAGACTACATCTGCCACCACACTCCCTCTAACATAGTGAGGTATCTCTGGGAGACTACATCTCTCACCACACTCCCTCTAACATAGTGAGGTATCTCTGGGAGACTACATCTCTCACCACACTCCCTCTAACATAGTGAGGTATCTCTGGGAGAGTACATCTCTCACCACATTCCCTCTAACATAGTGAGGTATCTCTGGGAGACTACATCTCTCACCACACTCCCTCTAACATAGTGAGGTATCTCTGGGAGACTACATCTCTCACCACACTCCCTCTAACATAGTGAGGTATCTCTGGGAGACTACATCTCTCACCACACTCCCTCTAACATAGTGAGGTATCTCTGGGAGACTACATCTCTCACCACACTCCCTCTAACATAGTGAGGTATCTCTGGGAGACTACATCTCTCACCACACTCCCTCTAACATAGTGAGGTATCTCTGGGAGAGTACATCTCTCACCACACTCCCTCTAACATAGTGAGGTATCTCTAGGAGACTACATCTCTCACCACACTCCCTCTAACATAGTGAGGTATCTCTGGGAGACTACATCTCTCACCACACTCCCTCTAACATAGTGAGGTATCTCTGGGAGACTACATCTCTCACCACACTCCCTCTAACATAGTGAGATATCTCTGGGAGACTACATCTCTCACCACACTCCCTCTAACATAGTGAGGTATCTCTGGGAGACTACATCTGCCACCACACTCCCTCTAACATAGTGAGGTATCTCTGGGAGACTACATCTCTCACCACACTCCCTCTAACATAGTGAGGTATCTCTGGGAGAGTACATCTCTCACCACACTCCCTCTAACATAGTGAGGTATCTCTAGGAGACTACATCTCTCACCACACTCCCTCTAACATAGTGAGGTATCTCTGGGAGACTACATCTCTCACCACACTCCCTCTAACATAGTGAGGTATCTCTGGGAGACTACATCTCTCACCACACTCCCTCTAACATAGTGAGATATCTCTGGGAGACTACATCTCTCACCACACTCCCTCTAACATAGTGAGGTATCTCTGGGAGACTACATCTCTCACCACACTCCCTCTAACATAATGAGGTATCTCTGGGAGAGTACATCTCTCACCACACTCCCTCTAACATAGTGAGGTATCTCTAGGAGACTACATCTCTCACCACACTCCCTCTAACATAGTGAGGTATCTCTGGGAGACTACATCTCTCACCACACTCCCTCTAACATAGTGAGGTATCTCTGGGAGACTACATCTCTCACCACATTCCCTCTAACATAGTGAGGTATCTCTGGGAGACTACATCTCTCACCACACTCCCTCTAACATAGTGAGGTATCTCTGGGAGACTACATCTCTCACCACACTACCTCTAACATAGTGAGGTATCTCTGGGAGACTACATCTCTCACCACACTCCCTCTAACATAGTGAGGTATCTCTGGGAGACTACATCTCTCACCACACTCCCTCTAACATAGTGAGGTATCTCTGGGAGACTACATCTCTCACCACCACTCCCTCTAACATAGTGAGGTATCTCTGGGAGACTACATCTCTCACCACACTCCCTCTAACATAGTGAGGTATCTCTGGGAGACTACATCTCTCACCACACTCCCTCTAACATAGTGAGGTATCTCTGGGAGACTACATATCTCACCACACTCCCTCTAACATAGTGAGGTATCTCTGGGAGACTACATCTCTCACCACACTCCCTCTAACATAGTGAGGTATCTCTGGGAGACTACATCTCTCACCACACTCCCTCTAACATAGTGAGGTATCTCTGGGAGACTACATCTCTCACCACACTCCCTCTAACATAGTGAGGTATCTCTGGGAGAGTACATCTCTCACCACACTCCCTCTAACATAGTGAGGTATCTCTAGGAGACTACATCTCTCACCACACTCCCTCTAACATAGTGAGGTATCTCTGGGAGACTACATCTCTCACCACACTCCCTCTAACATAGTGAGGTATCTCTGGGAGACTACATCTCTCACCACACTCCCTCTAACATAGTGAGGTATCTCTGGGAGACTACATCTGCCACCACACTCCCTCTAACATAGTGAGGTATCTCTGGGAGGACTACATCTCTCACCACACTCCCTCTAACATAGTGAGATATCTCTGGGAGACTACATCTCTCACCACACTCCCTCTAACATAGTGAGGTATCTCTGGGAGACTACATCTCCCACCACACTCCCTCTAACATAGTGAGGTATCTCTGGGAGAGTACATCTCTCACCACACTCCCTCTAACATAGTGAGGTATCTCTGGGAGACTACATCTCCCACCACACTCCCTCTAACATAGTGAGGTATCTCTGGGAGACTACATCTCTCACCACACTCCCTCTAACATAGTGAGGTATCTCTGGGAGACTACATCTCTCACCACACTCCCTCTAACATAGTGAGATATCTCTGGGAGACTACATCTCTCACCACACTCCCTCTAACATAGTGAGGTATCTCTGGGAGACTACATCTCCCACCACACTCCCTCTAACATAGTGAGGTATCTCTGGGAGAGTACATCTCTCACCACACTCCCTCTAACATAGTGAGGTATCTCTGGGAGACTACATCTCCCACCACACTCCCTCTAACATAGTGAGGTATCTCTGGGAGACTACATCTCTCACCACACTCCCTCTAACATAGTGAGGTATCTCTGGGAGAGTACATCTCTCACCACACTCCCTCTAACATAGTGAGGTATCTCTGGGAGACTACATCTCTCACCACACTCCCTCTAACATAGTGAGGTATCTCTGGGAGACTACATCTCTCACCACACTCCCTCTAACATAGTGAGGTATCTCCTGGGAGACTACATCTCTCACCACACTCCCTCTAACATAGTGAGGTATCTCTGGGAGAGTACATCTCTCACCACACTCCCTCTAACATAGTGAGGTATCTCTGGGAGACTACATCTCCCACCACACTCCCTCTAACATAGTGAGGTATCTCTGGGAGACTACATCTCTCACCACACTCCCTCTAACATAGTGAGGTATCTCTGGGAGACTACATCTCTCACCACACTCCCTCTAACATAGTGAGGTATCTCTAGGAGACTACATCTCTCACCACACTCCCTCTAACATAGTGAGGTATCTCTGGGAGACTACATCTCTCACCACACTCCCTCTAACATAGTGAGGTATCTCTGGGAGACTACATCTCTCACCACATTCCCTCTAACATAGTGAGGTATCTCTGGGAGACTACATCTCTCACCACACTCCCTCTAACATAGTGAGGTATCTCTAGGAGACTACATCTCTCACCACACTCCCTCTAACATAGTGAGGTATCTCTGGGAGAGTACATCTCTCACCACATTCCCTCTAACATAGTGAGGTATCTCTGGGAGACTACATCTCTCACCACACTCCCTCTAACATAGTGAGGTATCTCTGGGAGACTACATCTCTCACCACACTCCCTCTAACATAGTGAGGTATCTCTGGGAGACTACATCTCTCACCACACTCCCTCTAACATAGTGAGGTATCTCTGGGAGACTACATATCTCACCACACTCCCTCTAACATAGTGAGATATCTCTGGGAGACTACATCTCTCACCACACTCCCTCTAACATAGTGAGGTATCTCTGGGAGACTACATCTGCCACCACACTCCCTCTAACATAGTGAGGTATCTCTGGGAGAGTACATCTCTCACCACACTCCCTCTAACATAGTGAGGTATCTCTGGGAGACTACATCTCACCACACTCCCTCTAACATAGTGAGGTATCTCTGGGAGACTACATCTCTCACCACACTCCCTCTAACATAGTGAGGTATCTCTGGGAGACTACATCTCTCACCACACTCCCTCTAACATAGTGAGGTATCTCTGGGAGACTACATCTCCCACCACACTCCCTCTAACATAAGCCAAGATGTACCTGTGCTTAATCATCAAAACATTGCAAAATATATCAAAGAAACAATTTTTATAATAACTACCAGTATACATGTATTATTTGGCCAACAAACTGATTATGATAGAGAAGTTGTATATACTAGACTGGTACCTGGTTTGTTGGCAGACTGGTACCTGGTAGGCAGTACACAACTGGAGGTATACATGTATTATTTGGCCAACAAACTGATTATGATAGAGAAGTTGTATATACTAGACTGGTACCTGGTTTGTTGGCAGACTGGTACCTGGTAGGCAGTACACAACTGGATTCATCCACACGTCTGAAATACCCGGTAACACATATCAAACTTTTGTCACATACAGGCATGGACATAGAAAACGCAAACTGTTTAGAATACCAAATCATTAAAACAGCATTACATCGTATGAAATAAAATATATTTGAAAAATTAAATTTTTACGTATGGGTAGCAATGCTGCTACACATTCTAACATTATACTTTGTATGCTTATGTTCATTTGGTAAACAGTGTTTTTTTGCGATAAAACAAACTCGAAACCGAAAGTAGGACTTTCCGAGTTGATC
Source organism: Archivesica marissinica (assembly GCA_014843695.1). Lineage (NCBI taxonomy): Eukaryota > Metazoa > Mollusca > Bivalvia > Venerida > Vesicomyidae > Archivesica > Archivesica marissinica. The sequence goes on from CM026387.1 coordinate 26,725,659, forward strand.
GGTCACGCACTTGTTTACAACCGGAACGCATCGTCCGCACTTGTTTACATTCGGAATGCATCGTTCCCATTTGTCCCACGTTGTCTTTTTTAATTAAATTACTTGATATGTTGATTCATACCTCTGTTAGCTAAGTCTTTTAGGGACATTTGTACATCCCCGCGAGGGGTTCGACATTAGAGGAAGATAGATAGATAGTCTTTCACGTTGTTTTCTACATCCTCTGTTGTTTCACGCATGCGCGCTGTGCGTGTTTACATTTCGTATGTTGATAAACAAATTCGCGTATACGATGGTTTAAATTTATTGGAATTTTATCGTTTCTGAGCGACTAATTCGATTTTTGTAAACACACACACATTAGTATTTATATTTTACCCATAACATCCTTTATTACGATGTAATGCTGCTTTAAGAGCAAAATGATAATTATTGAGTACTACCATGCATACATGTGTGACATCCGTGGTCCAGTGGTAAGAGCATCGGATCTGGAATATATCGTCCTGGGTTCGATACTCGGTCAGGCCATGTATGTAAGGCACCTCACACACATTGCTTAGTACTGGTTAACCACTTTGGTCGGCTAAGCTTGCTCAGGAAAACATGTCTACGTCCCCGCAAGGGGTTTGACATTAATGGAACATACATACTTGCCTACATTGGTCCTGAAATCTGTGGGTTTTGGCATGCACTCACATATAAGTCGTGTTGATAAAATGGACATCAGAACTTTGAGTTTTTTGTTTGTTTTAGCTCTCGCATATAAGATGGGAAGCCATGAGGTCATAATCGGGTGCTAAGAAAGTCGTCTAATTGGCGAGTATACTCGGGGAAAAAACAACTCAAAAATTGACTGAAAAAATAACCCCAGACAATTATTCTTTTCAACAAACTGTAATTATCTTAATCCGGGGCCATCTGGGGGGGGGGAATAATCCGCATGCTGAACCATAAGGGTGAAAATAATCCTTATTTACAGGTAGTGCTACTTGTTGCCCTCCCTACTTAAGCCATTTTATTCTGGATACCGTTTAAACAGTATTTGCAAAGAACATAGAGCCAGATCAGTCGACACAGAACGTTCCATCTGATCAGGCTCTATGCTGTTTGCTATAACACTTGGTCACACGGAACGTGGCATCTGATCAGGCTCTATGCTGTTTGCTATAACAATTGGTCACACGGAATGTGACGTCTGATCAGGCTCTATGCCGTTTGCTAGAACACTTGGTCACACGGAATGTGACGTCTGATCAGGCTCTATGCCGTTTGCTATAACACTTGGTCACACATAACGTTCCGTCTGATCAGGCTCTATGCCGTTTGCTATAACACTTGGTCACACGGAACGTGGCATCTGATCACGTTCTATGCCGTTTGCTATAACACTTGGTCACACGTAACGTGGCGTCTGATCAGGCTCTATGCCGTTTGCTATAACACTTGGTCACACGTAATGTGGAGTCTGATCAGGTTCTATGCCATTTGCTATAACACTTGGTCACACATAACGTGGCGTCTGATCAGGCTCTATGCTGTTTGCTATACAACACTTGGTCACAGGTAACGTGGCGTCTGATCAGGTTCTATGCCGTTTGCTATAACACTTGGTCACACGTAACGTTCCGTCTGATCAGGTTCTATACCGTTTGCTATAACACTTGGTCACACGTAACGTTCCGTCTGATCAGGTTCTATGTCGTTTGCTATAACACTTGGTCACACGTAACGTGGCATCTGATCAGGTTCTATGCCGTTTGCTATAACACTTGGTCACACGGAACGTGGCATCTGATCACGTTCTATGCCGTTTGCTATAACACTTGGTCACACGTAACGTGGCATCTGATCAGGCTCTATGCCATTTGCTATAACACTTGGTCACACGTAACGTGGCATCTGATCAGGCTCTATGCCGTTTGCTATAACACTTGGTCACACGTAACGTGGCGTCTGATCAGGTTCTATGCCGTTTGCTATAACACTTGGTCACACATAACGTGACGTCTGATCAGGCTCTATGCTGTTTGCTATATAACACTTGGTCACACGTAACGTGGCGTCTGATCAGGTTCTATGCTGTTTGCTATAACACTTGGTCACACATAACGTGGTGTCTGATCAGGCTCTATGCTGTTTGCTATATAACACTTGGTCACACGTAACGTGGCGTCTGATCAGGCTCTATGCTGTTTGCTATATAACACTTGGTCACAGGTAACGTGGCGTCTGATCAGGTTCTATGCCGTTTGCTATAACACTTGGTCACACGTAACGTTCCGTCTGATCAGGTTCTATACCGTTTGCTATAACACTTGGTCACACGTAACGTTCCGTCTGATCAGGTTCTATGTCGTTTGCTATAACACTTGGTCACACGTAACGTGGCATCTGATCAGGTTCTATGCCGTTTGCTATAACACTTGGTCACACGGAACGTGGCATCTGATCACGTTCTATGCCGTTTGCTATAACACTTGGTCACACGTAACGTGGCATCTGATCAGGCTCTATGCCGTTTGCTATAACACTTGGTCACACGTAACGTGGCATCTGATCAGGCTCTATGCCATTTGCTATAACACTTGGTCACACGTAACGTGGCATCTGATCAGGCTCTATGCCGTTTGCTATAACACTTGGTCACACGTAACGTGGCGTCTGATCAGGTTCTATGCCGTTTGCTATAACACTTGGTCACACATAACGTGGCGTCTGATCAGGCTCTATGCTGTTTGCTATATAACACTTGGTCACACGTAACGTGGCGTCTGATCAGGCTCTATGCTGTTTGCTATATAACACTTGGTCACACGTAACGTGGCGTCTGATCAGGTTCTATGCTGTTTGCTATAACACTTGGTCACACATAACGTGGTGTCTGATCAGGCTCTATGCTGTTTGCTATATAACACTTGGTCACACATAACGTGGCGTCTGATCAGGTTCTATGCTGTTTGCTATAACACTTGGTCACACGTAACGTTCCGTCTGATCAGGCTCTATGCCGTTTGCTATAACACTTGGTCACACGTAACGTTCCGTCTGATCAGGCTCTATGCTGTTTGCTATAACACTTGGTCACACGTAACGTTCCGTCTGATCAGGCTCTATGCCGTTTGCTATAACACTTGGTCACACGGAACGTGGCATCTGATCAGGCTCTATGCCGTTTGCTTTTCAGATGATCTTGCTATGACACTTGGTTATGTAGCAAATAACATAGATCCTGGATCTATGTTGTTTGCAAAAGCCATTAAATGTATCCAGAATGAAATGGGTTAATAGAGATTAAAATTGCCAGTGTGAATCTAGTAATGTACTTTAATATTGGTTAGAGGCGACCACTAACAAAACTATGATCCTAAAACATCTGGTAATACTAGGCAGTAGACCACTAAAATATGTGTCAATCATCCACACAGTCAAACCTCCAATAAGCAGCCAGCCAAGGGAATCACAGAAAGTGGCTGCTTAACATCGGTGGCTGCTTAATAAGGGGCAAATGTATAATAATACAACATATTGGGAATCTGGAAACTGGCTGCTTAATACAGGTTGACTGCTTAATAGAGGTGACCACTAATAGATGTTTGACTGTATTGGTAATCTGCTTGGAACTGGCTGCTTAATACAGGTTGGCTGCTTAACGGGGGTGACCACTAACACGTGTTTGACTGTATTGGTAATCTACTGGGAACTGGCTGCTTAATACAGGTTGGCTGCTTAATGGGGGTGACCACTAACACAGTTTGACTGTATTGGTAATCTGGAAACTGGCTGCTTAATGGTGGTGACCACTAACACAGGGTTGACTGTATTGGGAAACTGGCTGCTTAATGGTGGTGACCACTAAGACAGGTTTGACTGTATTGGTAATCTGGAAACTGGCTGCCTAATGGAGGTGACCACTAACACAGGCTTGACTGTATTGGGAATCTGGAAACCGGCTTAATGGAGGTGACCACTAACAAAGGTTTGACTGTATTGGTAATCTGGAAACTGGCTGTCTAATGGAGGTGACCACTAACACAGGTTTGACTGTATTGGGAATCTGTAAACTGGCTGCTTAATGGAGGTGACCACTAACACGGGTTTGACTGTATTGGTAATCTGCCTGCCTAATGGAGGTGACCACTAACACAAGCTTGACTGTATAGTAATCTGTAAACTGGCTGCTTAATGGCGGTGACCACTAACACATGCTTGACTGTATAAAGCCCTCTGACACATACTTGCTTAGCTTTTTCATCTGTTCCTGTAACTTTGCTATCTTTTCGTTCTGAAATATATATATATCAAGTGTGTAGAAAGTCTTAGCTATACTTGTCTCCTTCAATAAACCATTTCTGGAATTAATTTATACAAATTTATTTTAGCTCGATTACGAAACATTTTCCTTACAACTTATAATCATTCTCGAGACATCATTCCTGGTGGAATCCATCGTCACGAGGGAGAGAGAGAGAAGAGGCAACGTGGAATTTAAATTCCTTGCCTTGTTTCTGGAATTGACTCTCTCAATAGGAATAGCTTTGAATCCATACTCGTTTAACCTACTGTTTGCACTACGCTCCAATAGAGGGGAATATCCAATAGAGGGGAATATCCAATAGAGGGGAATATCCAATGGAAGGGAATATCCAATGGAAGGGAATATCCAATAGAGGGGAATATCCAATGGAGGGATATATCCAATGGAGGGGAATATCCAATAGAGGGGAATATCCAATAGAGGGGAATATCCAATGGAAGGGAATATCCAATGGAGGGGAATATCCAATGGAGGGAAATATCCAATGGAGGGGAATATCCAATGGAGGGGAATATCCAATGGAGGGAAATATCCAATGGAGGGGATATCCAATGGAGGGGAATATGCAATGGAGGGGAATATCCAATGGAGGGGATATCCAATGGAGGGGAATATGCAATGGAGGGGAATATCCAATGGAGGGGAATATCCACACCTGGCTGGCAGTCAGCAATTATTTTCCAAATGAACTGTGAAGTAAAAGGATTAATCAATTGTTTCCGACAAATATCATTTTATTTCCTGCTCACCTATGTATATAATTCGTGCATTTTGTCTTGGAACCGACTCAATTGTCATATTTAGGCATCATTACAATATTACATTTATCACAGTCTATTTATACACAATATCGTCAAATTATTACCAACTCCAATATCCAACAATTGTTATACTCATAACATAGCCTTGTGACATGGGCAAACAGTGCGAAAACTATATGAAATTAAAAATCATAAAAATGAAAACACATCACCCTTCAAAGGATTTAAGCCCTCCTTGCTACACCACAACAAGTAGTAACACTACAAATGAGTCACACTGCAGGACAACCAAACATCATTGACAATACTACTTCACTTAAAAATGTAATTAAAACTAATATACTTTAAAGCGACATTACATTGTAAAAAGCAAATAAAATTCATTTTTTCATGTACAAATGCATAGCTACTACACATTCTTCTGAATACATTCGAACACTAACATTGAATCAATAAATAGTGTTTTTGTGGTCTACAAACTTTCAAAAACAGTCATCCGCACTCCTGAATTGACGTTTGTTTGTTTGTCATTGGAGTCAATACTAAACACGTGATACTTTCGATTAGAGATAATTTAAGTAAGATTAGTCTACAAATACATATGCATAGGCACACATCACGGTAAATATGTACCATACCTTGTGTTATTCAGGATAAACGCATTGTATTACGCATGAATGTCGACCCTAGTTACATTATTTTGTTATGTCAACAAAACGAGCATACGACATTTGTTTATTTGTTGAAATACTCAGTTTTTGAGGCAAATATTTGGGGGGAAATTATACCATATAATAGCAAATTACATTCTGCAAACATTTGCGTATTCATCGATGTAGTGTCGCTTTAATATAAACAATTTCGAATATTTGCATGTACAATTTATGCAAATTAACTACTGCACAATGTTATACAAGTTAATAATTTGAAACTTTGGGGGTATTCTACAATATCAGTTTTAATTTGATAGCACATTATCATTCTAATAATACCGGTTCATACTTTCTCTTCAAATTGTGTAGGTTTTCCTACAGTGTGACTCAGATACAGAAGTCTGTGAAAATACCTGTTCTTTAAGAAGTTTATCAATGTCTTCCAAAGACTCCATTGAAATGCTCAATTTCTTGGCTCCAACTAACTCGGAAACATTGTCATTTGAATCCTCTGATTTCAGCGTTTCTTCCAAATACTTGTCAACAACTTTCTGGTTATCCGATTCTTCTGTAAACAAGTTCTGTAAATCAACTTTTCCAAAATTTATTTTTTGCGACTCAAAATCAGTTCTCTGTACCTCGAGTTCCGAATCCATTGTATTTTCATTGTCACCAATTTCAATGATAGCAACACCACCTGAAGCTGTGCTTTTATTTTGTACTCCAATTTGTAAAGTAGTCAGTTCTTTTGTTTCATTATCAGTTACAGGTAGGGAATGTTCACTAACTGCTGAAATATTTTTCACCAGATGTGACTGAACCTGATGCTCACTTTTTGATACAACCTGTGAATGTTTTCTCGATGAAACTGTAGTATCATTTATTGCATTCACTTGTGTTGTCTGCATTTCATTTCTCACATTCAAATCAGGTGATGCTTCAGCAGAACTGACATTTTCACTGCGATGGCTGTTATCTCGAGGAGACATCTCTGGGGAATCAGAAAGGTATTCCATGGGCATTTTAGCTGCTGTTTCTGGATTACTTTGACTGGATCCAGACGAGTGTCTGGACACGTCATCTCTGATCTTGCGCAGTGATTTCTTTTTCCGAACTGGTCTCTTTGGAAGTACAGCAGTTTCTGCTATTTTATCATCACTGTTGACAAGGATATCATCACTATGGCAACCATTTGTCTTTGGAACACTAGTTAAAATATTTCCAATTTTGATTTCACTTCCGTTTCCTTTTGTTGATAGTTCTTGTATTAAAGTATTGTTGTTTTCTTTATTATCCGTTTTAGTGACATCTGGAGCGCTGTTTTTCAGTTTGGTATCAAAGTTTATCACATTGTCATAAATGCTATCGAAATCGTTGCTATCGTGGCGACCATTTGTTGCTACACACACCGGAATTGACGGAGTACTCTGTGTGTGTGATAAAGGATTCTTCCCATAACGAGCTGGAAAAGAATCTAAATAATTGAACATGTAAATATACACATGTTTGGCAGTCAGACATTTAAGAATTGAGGCGATGATTTCGATGTTTATGGGTCTATGAACTACATTGGGGTCCATCAATGTGGGTGGAGTCTGAATGTCAAAGTATGAATTTCTGATAATGCGAAACCATTTTCAGGGCTCATTCTAGGTCAGAATATTTGAGAGTAATTTTCTAAATTTCAACACAATATGGTTAAGACACAATATGACCATTAAATACAACATTTTAATAGGAGTGCGTTATAAATGGGTCAGTGCATCTTACTTGACAATATTTTTTTTTAGGGAGAAGTTGGCCAACCAGGGGTCGAAGTCAGGGTCCCTGGGGCAACTATTTCGCCGAAAACAGGGTCCCTAGGGCAACTATTTCGCCGAAGTCAGGGTCCCTAGGGCAACTATTTCGCCGAAGTCGTCGTCTAGAATGAGCCCTGCATGTTTGTTTAATATTGGGTTATGTTCTAATCATGTCATTTAGAGATAAGTAAATTCTGATTGGTCCAACAGAAATTATGATATGTTTGTTTTGTGAGTTTAAAGTCGTACAAACAGCTTAGGTCATATGGCAACTCCTTCAGCTATTACTGGTGGAGGAAGACCCCCGGTACCTCTGCGAGCACTATTTAATGCACGGGCAGGTACCCAGGTAGAACCACTGACCTTAAACAAGCCAACTGGATAACTTCCTCACTTTTAAGGAATTTGACACCCCCAGTGGGAATCCAAGGCAAATGAACGACCGTAACCACTCAACACAATGTTTATTTCAGGATACACAAACGTATAAGACGTTTGTGCTTTAGGTGAATTATTTGGTTCCTGTGGCAGATATTTGTACACAACTTAACCTGCCGAATAAATTAAGAAGGAATGTGTAAACAGCATAGATCCAGATCATCCGCGTGTGATCAGGATCTATGTTGTTTGCTATTCAGACAAGTGTTTTAGCTCTACTATCTGAATAGCAAACAGCATAGAGCCTGATCAGACAGCACAGAACCTGTGCTGTCTGTTCTGGCTCTATGCTGTTTACAAAAACGACTATAGTTGTGATTGGCAGGTTATGGGTTAATGAAGCGTCATAGGAAAGACTCTTCTATAGAATTTCCCTTTTTTACGATTTCCACTTCTACATCTTATATCAGTAACTTTAAGTTGTTATAAAAAATACTCATGTTGATTTCAGCATCTTATCTTCTATCAAAACACTAAATAAATCGTACATGTTCAGTAGTCCAGCGGTTAACTTGTGGGTCTGCGAGTCCAGGGATTCGATCCTCCATCTGACCCGTATAATATTAACAGTCTTTCAGATGGGACTTTAAACCGAGGTCTCGTGCCGTTACTTGAGTACACTTACCATGTTTTATGTTGAAGAACTCAAGCACACTTACCCTGTTTCATGTTGAAGAACTTGAGTACACTTACCATGTTTCATGTTGAAGAACTTGAGTACACTTACCATGTTTCATGTATAAGAACTTGAGTACACTTACGATATTTCACATTAAAGAACTCGAGCACACTTACCCTGTTTCACGCTGAAGAACTCGAACACACTTACCATGTTTCACACTGAAGAACTCGAACAGACTTACCATGTTTCACGCTGAATAACTCAAAGACACTTACCATGTTTCCGATTAAAGAACTCGAGCACACTTACCATGTTTCATGTTAAAGAACTCATGCACACTTACCATGTTTCACGCTGAAGAACTCGAACAGACTTACCATGTTTCATGCTGAAGAACTCGAACACACTTACCATGTTTCACGTTGAAGAACTCGAACACACTTACCCTGTTTCACGCTGAAGAACTCGAACACACTTACCATGTTTCATGCTGAAGAACTCGAACACACTTACCATGTTTCACGCTGAAGAACTTGAGCACACTTACCATGTTTCACGCTGAAGAACTCGAACACACTTACCATGTTTCATGCTGAAGAACTCGAACACACTTACCATGTTTCACATTGAAGAACTTGAGCACACTTACCATGTTAAAGAACTCATGCACACTTAACATGTTTCACACTGAAAAACTCGAACAGACTTACCATGTTTCATGCTGAAGAACTCGAACACACTTACCATGTTTCACGTTGAAGAACTCGAACACACTTACCATGTTTCATGTTAATGAACTCGAGCACATTTACCATGTTTTACGCTGAAGAACTCGAACACACTTACCATGTTTCACGTTGAAGAACCTGAGTACAGACTTCATGGTTATGCTTGATGTTGACGATGGGAAGGCGGCATCAGACGGAATGGTTTTCCCAACGAGAACCAGTACACCAGCTTCGTTACCAAGGCTACACGACTTCGGTAAACATGCTAACCCTTTTGGTCGCTCTTCTTTGTCTAACGTCTGCGTTGAAATGAAACACTTGTAAACGAGGTATATGCAAACTTCCACATTTTAACAAACATTTTATAATTCAAAATAATTAGAGGTTATTACGTGGCTAGTTTCATGTTAGCAAGGGTCGATATCTAGGCTGATATGACATTAGCCTTATAACCTAGATAATAACGTCTTTATTACTTTGATATGAATTTGAACATTCAATGATCGAAATCATGGTCTCCGGTATCCATTTATCAGGAATAAATCACAATTACTGAATTAGATACACGAAAACTATTGAAATATTGCATAATGCATCGACAACAATTAATTTAACCCTTTCCTTCATAGAGATTTAGGTCAATATACTATAATATCTCCATACAAACGACAGCCATTTAGCTATCATGCAGTGGATAAGTAGTCGCCATATCTATCCCACCTCCATAGATATTAATGAGACTACATGAGATTCTGGCCTTTATTATGAACATTGGTTTGGTTACTACATTGTATGTCGTATTGGTAATGGAGTCAAGAGGTGCTTCTATGGGGGAAAGGGTTAAAAAAACATTGGAATTATTGCATCGATTTAGAATTTTCAAAGTGATTAATTATTTTCTGAACTTATCTTACATTCGGTGTCTAAAAAAGAGCAAATTATACTAATTGCAAATATAGGGTGGTCGAACCTATGCTCGGTGTATTTGCCCATTTACATCCATATTTAAAATATTTATATAGTTCAAGGCTAATTTAGTCAGAGCTGAAGCATGGTTTAATAGCATTCCGGTAGCCTGATGCAATTGTCACGTGGCTGTTCCAGCAGACAAATATAAACAAACAAATTATTGGGAGAATATTTCCACCGAAACTGATACAGTGTATGAGCAATTCATGTAGCTATCCGAATTTTAAAACACCTAACACCTACCCGAAAAATAGTTTCTATACCATTTCTGATTAACACCAATAAGTGTTTTTATTCAATGATGTACTATATCAAAATAAGATATTCAACAAGTTATGGTGGATAAATAAAAAAATAACAAGTACGCCATGCATAAGTGCTCTGAAGTCTTCAGTTGCCCATATAAACGGGTGCCAACCAACACCGTTGCGATAGCTGTATTGAGCAGCAAGGTCACGTGATGAAGCTAAAACTGTCAACAAGAGTTTTTAAAGTTGTTTTCACAACTTAAGAAAATAATAATATACGGCAAGTGCAATTAACATTTTATACTGGCAATTCATTATATGTGGGATTTACACAGAGCATAGGTTCCACCACTCTAATTATTACGAAATAGTTTGTTGTTAGTTTTTTGTTTGCCGTTTATAGTGTTGGGTTCCTGGTGCTAGGGTTTGTCCCAGAGTGCCTAGTGCATGACTTCAACTCTCTAAAGAAAGTGTGTGTGAGGTGCCTTGCTCAAGAACACTACATAGGTGCCGTGATCGAGTATCAACCCAGGGACCTGTCAATCTCTAATTTGATGCTCTTACTACTGGACCGCCATTCCACATATACTATAAGTGAGGTCTGTGAGTAAAATCTCCAGCTTTAATGGTGAAATTGGACACGATAGGAGAAGAACTCTATAAGCTATAGATTTCGGTTCTAATCTTGTTTCATACATGTATGTAAATATTTGTGTAAATTGTACATTTGTATATGTTATATCATTGTTTGAAATAAACTATGTTTAAACTACAAAAATTAAACTATGTTTAAACTACAGAAATAAACTGTTTAATCTACAAAAATTAAACTATGTTTAAACTACAGAAATGAACTGTTTAAACTACAAAAATTAAACTATCTTTAAACTACAGAAATAAACTATGTTTAAACTACAAAAATTGGACATGAGAACTGATAAACTCAGTTTTCAAACATGAACTTCATCACATGTTTGGAGGGTTGATGAACAAGTTTAGATGGTACAGTTGAAAACTTACAAATTCTAGTGTTTTGGTGAGCTGATCTTTGCTGTAAGAGAACACTTGAATCAACGTCTGGGTGTTACTGCCTACCAACACCTGACTCACATTGGCCTGAAATGGCAAAAATGTTGTTATCTTTATTTAAGCATAATACAGTCAAACCTGCGTTAGTGGTCACCTCCATTAAACAGCTAACCTGTATTAAGCAGCCAGTTTCCTGACTCAATATTTTGCTTTGTTATACAATTGACCTCTATTAAGCAGCCACCTGTGCTAAGCAGCCAGTTTCTGTGATTCCCTTGGTGGTTGCCTAAGACAGGTTTGACTGTACTTCCGTTTCATCAGAATTGGGGGGGGGAATGGGGATGAGGAGTGGGGGATGAGGAGTGGGGATGGGAAGCAGGGGATGAGGAGCTGGGATGAGGAGCGGGGATGAGGAGTGGGGATGAGGAGCGGGGATGAGGAGTGGGGATGAGGAGTGGGGATGAGAAGTGGGGATGGGAAGCAGGGGATGTGGAGCGGGGGATGAGGAGTGGGGATGAGGATGGGGATGAAGAGTGGGGATGAGGAGTGGGGATGAGGAGTGGGGATGAGGAGCGGGGATGAGGAGCAGGGATGAGGAGCGAGGAATGAGGAGTGGGGATGAGGATGAGGAGTGGGATGAGGAGTGGGGATGAGGAGTGGGGATGGGAGGAGCGGGGAGGAGGAGTGGGGATGAGGAGTGGGGATGAGGAGGGGATGAGGAGCGGGGATGAGGAGCGGGGATGAGGAGCGGGGATGAGGAGTGGGATGAGGAGTGGGATGAGGAGTGGGGATGAGGAGTGGGATGGGATGAGGAGTGGGGATGGGGGGAGGAGCGGAGGGGATGAGGAGCGGGGATGAGGCGGGGATGAGGGAGGGGGATGGGGAGGAGCGTGGGATGAGGAGATGAGGAGCGGGGATGAGGGGGATGAGGAGTGGGGATGAGGATGAGGATGAGGAGATGGGGATGGGAAGCGGAGATGAGGATGAGCGGGGATGAGGAGATGGGGATGAGGAGGGATGAGGAGCGGGGATGAGGAGTGATGGGAAGCGGGGATGAGGAGGGGATGAGGAGGAGTGGGGATGAGGATGGGGATGGAGGAGCGGGGATGAGGAGTGGGGATGAGGAGTGGGGATGGGGATGAGGAGTGGGATGAGGAGTGGGGATGAGGAGATGGGGATGAGGAGCAGGGATGAGGAGCGGGGATGAGGAGCGGGGATGAGGAGTTGGGATGAGGAGATGGGGATGAGGAGGAGGGGTGAGGAGCGGGGATGAGGATGAGGAGCGGGGATGAGGAGCGGGGATGAGGAGTGGGGATGAGGATGAGGAGCGGGGATGAGGAGTTGGGATGAGGAGTGGGGATGAGGAGTGGGGATGAGGATTGGGGATGAGGGTGGGATGAGGAGCAGGGATGAGGAGCGGGGATGAGGAGCGGGGATGAGGAGCGGGGATGAGGAGTGGGGATGAGGGATGAGGAGCGGGGATGAGGAGTTGGGGATGAGGAGCGGGGATGAGGAGCGGGGATGAGGAGCGGGGATGAGGAGCGGGGATGAGGAGCGGGGATGAGGAGTGGGGATGAGGAGCGGGGATGAGGAGCGGTGATGAGGAGGGATGAGGAGTGGGGATGAGGAGTGGGGATGAGGAGTGGGGATGAGGAGCGGGGATGAGGAGTGGGGATGAGGAGCGGGGATGAGGAGTGGGATGAGGAGCGGGGGGATGAGGAGCGGGGATGAGGAGTGGGATGAGGAGTGGGGATGAGGAGCGGGGATGAGGAGCGGGGATGAGGGGTGGGGATGAGGAGCGGGGATGAGGAGCGGGGGGATGAGGAGCGGGGATGAGGAGCGGGGATGAGGAGCGGGGATGAGGAGTGGGGATGAGGAGTGGGGATGAGGAGCGGGGATGAGGAGTGGGGATGAGGAGATGGGGATGAGGAGCATGGGATGAGGAGCGGGGATGGGGATGAGGAGTGGGGATGAGGGCGGGGATGAGGAGCGGGGATGAGGAGATGAGCGGGGATGAGGAGCGGGGGAGGATCGGGGATGAGGAGGGGTGGGGATGAGGAGCGGGGATGAGGAGTTGGGATGAGGAGTGGGGATGAGGAGTGGGGATGAGGAGTGGGGATGAGGAGGGATGAGGAGTGGGGATGAGGAGCGGGGATGAGGAGTGGGGATGAGGAGCGGGGATGAGGAGCGGGGATGAGGAGGGGATGAGGAGCGGGGATGAGGAGCGGGGATGAGGAGCGGGGATGAGGAGCGGGGATGAGGAGTGGGATCGGGGATGAGGAGATGAGGAGCGGGGATGAGATGAGGCGGGGATGAGGAGGGGATGGGATGAGGGCGGGGATGAGGCGGGGATGAGGAGGGGATGAGATGAGTGGGGATGAGGAGCGGGGATGAGGAGCGGGGATGAGGAGAGGAGCGGGGATGAGGAGTGAGGAGCGGGGATGAGGAGTGGGGATGAGGAGCGGGGATGAGGAGTGGGGATGAGGAGCGCGGGGATGAGGAGCGGGGATGAGGAGCGGGGATGAGGAGCGGGGATGAGGAGCGGGGATGAGGAGTGGGGATGAGGAGCGGGGATGAGGAGCGGGGATGAGGAGCGGGGATGAGGAGTGGGGATCGGGGATGAGGAGCGGGGATGAGGAGGGATGAGGAGTGGGAGTGGATGAGGAGCGGGGATGAGGATGGGGATGAGGAGCGGGGATGAGGAGCGGGGATGAGGAGGAGGAGTGGGGATGAGGAGATGAGGAGCAGGGATGAGGAGTGAGGGCGGGGATGAGGATGAGGAGCGGGGATGAGGAGCGGGGATGAGGAGTGGGGATGAGGAGGGGATGAGGAGCGGGGATGAGGAGTGGGGATGAGGAGTGGGGATGAGGAGGGGGATGAGGAGCGGGGATGAGGAGTTGAGGGGGGATGAGGAGTGGGGATGAGGGGCGGGGATGAGGAGCGGGGTGAGGAGGGGATGAGGAGCGGGGATGAGGAGTGGGGATGAGGAGCAGGGATGAGGAGTGGGGATGAGGAGTGGGGATAAGGGGCGGGGATGAGGAGGAGTGGGGATGAGGAGCGGGGATGAGGAGTGGGGATGAGGAGTGGGGATGAGGAGTGGGGATGAGGAGCGGGGATGAGGAGCGGGGATGAGGAGCGGGGATGAGGAGTTGGGATGAGGAGTGGGGATGAGGGGCGGGGATGAGGAGCGGGGATGAGGGGTGGGGATGAGGAGCGGGGATGAGGAGCGGGGATGAGGAGTGGGGATGAGGAGCGGGGATGAGGAGCGGGGATGAGGAGCGGGGATGAGGAGTGGGGATGAGGAGCGGGGATGAGGAGCGGGGATGAGGAGTGGGGATGAGGAGTGGGGATGAGGAGTGGGGATGAGGAGCAGGGATGAGGAGTGGGGATGAGGGGCGGGGATGAGGAGCGGGGTGAGGAGCGGGGATGAGGAGCGGGGATGAGGAGTGGGGATGAGGAGCAGGGATGAGGAGCGGGGATGAGGAGTGGGGATGAGGAGTGGGGATGAGGAGTGGGGATGAGGAGCGGGGATGAGGAGTGGGGTGAGGAGCAGGGATGAGGAGTGGGGATGAGGGGCGGGGATGAGGAGCGGGGTGAGGAGCGGGGATGAGGAGCGGGGATGAGGAGTGGGGATGAGGAGCAGGGATGAGGAGTGGGGATGAGGAGTGGGGATAAGGGGCGGGGATGAGGAGCGGGGTGAGGAGTGGGGATGAGGAGCGGGGATGAGGAGTGGGGATGAGGAGCGGGGATGAGGAGCGGGGATGAGGAGTGGGGATGAGGAGCGGGGATGAGGAGCGGGGATGAGGAGTGGGGATGAGGAGTGGGGATGAGGAGTGGGGATGAGGAGTGGGGATGAGGAGTGGGGATGAGGAGCGGGGATGAGGAGTGGGGATGAGGAGCGGGGATGAGGAGCGGGGATGAGGAGTGGGGATGAGAAGCAGGGGAGGTAGGAATAACATTCATGTTTCTCATCATATCTACTAGATAATAGCCAAATATCTGAGTACAAATAAGGAGCAATACAATGTGCTACAGATTGCTACTTTTAAACATTGAATTGAAGTCTTGTAATTTTATCAAATCTCAACCAGTACACTACCCTCCAAAAGGAAATGCAGACTGCACCAGTAAGTAAATGCAGATTGCACAAGTAAGTAAATGCAGACTGCACCAGTAAGTAAATACAGACCGCACCAGTAAGTAAATGCAGACTGCACCAGTAAGTAATGCACCAGTAAGCAAATACAGACTGCACCAGTAAGTAAATACAGACTGCACCAGTAAGTAAATACAGACCACACCAGTAAGTAAATACAGACCGCACCAGTAAGTAAATACAGACCGCACCAGTAAGTAAATACAGACCGCACCAGTAAGTAAATACAGACCGCACCAGTAAGTAAATACAGACCGCACCAGTAAGTAAATACAGACTGCACCAGTAAGTAAATACAGACTGCACCAGTAAGTAAATACAGACTGCACCAGTAAGTAAATACAGACTGCACCAGTAAGTAAATACAGACCGCACTAGTAAGTAAATACAGACCGCACCAGTAAGTAAATACAGACTGCACCAGTAAGTAAATACAGACTGCACCAGTAAGTAAATACAGACCGCACCAGTAAGTAAATACAGACCGCACCAGTAAGTAAATACAGACTGCACCAGTAAGTAAATACAGACCGCACCAGTAAGTAAATACAGACCGCACCAGTAAATACAGACCGCACCAGTAAATACAGACCACACCAGTAAGTAAATACAGACTGCACCAGTAAGTAAATACAGACCGCACCAGTAAGTAAATGCAGACTGCACCAGTAAGTAAATACAGACCACACCAGTAAGTAAATACAGACCGCACCAGTAAGTAAATACAGACTGCACCAGTAGGTAAATACAGACTGCACCAGTAAGTAAATGCAGACTGCACCAGTAAGTAAATACAGACTGCACCAGTAAGTAAATACAAACTGCACCAGTAAGTAAATACAGACTGCACCAGTAAGTAAATACAGACTGCACCAGTAAGTAAATACAGACTGCACCAGTAAGTAAATACAGACCGCACCAGTAAGTAAATACAGACCGCACCAGTAAGTAAATACAGACTGCACCAGTAAGTAAATACAGACTGCACCAGTATGTAAATACAGACTGCACCAGTAAGTAAATACAAAACTGCACCAGTAAGTAAATACAAAACTGCACCAGTAAGTAAATGCAGACCACACCAGTAAGTAAATACAGACTGCACCAGTAAGTAAATACAGACTGCACCAGTAAGTAAATACAGACTGCACCAGTAAGTAAATACAGACCGCACCAGTAAGTAAATACAGACTGCACCAGTAAGTAAATACAGACCACACCAGTAAGTAAATACAAACTGCACCAGTAAGTAAATACAGACTGCACCAGTAAGTAAATACAGACCACACCAGTAAGTAAATACAAACTGCACCAGTAAGTAAATACAGACCACACCAGTAAATACAGACCACACCAGTAAGTAAATACAGACTGCACAAGTAAGTAAATACAGACTGCACCAGTAAGTAAATACAGACTGCACCAGTAAGTAAATACAGACTGCACCAGTAAGTAAATACAGACTGCACCAGTAAGTAAATGCAGACTGCACCAGTAAGTAAATACAGACTGCACCAGTAAGTAAATACAAACTGCACCAGTAAGTAAATACAGACCGCACCAGTAAATACAGACTGCACCAGTAAGTAAATACAGACTGCACCAGTAAGTAAATACAGACTGCACCAGTAAGTAAATACAGACTGCACCAGTAAGTATAAGTAAATACCGAAAATTTTAAATCATTAAATATTTGTGTGAGCTTCATTTCAGTGATATTTTATTGTTAGTGTCCGATTTACGAAATAACTGTTTATTTCTGTCTGTATATTAACCCGTAACCTGCCAAACACGATAAAAGTTCTTTTTGCAAACAGCATAGAGGCAGATCAGATGGCACAGAACGTGCATGCACAGTATGTGGCATCTGATCAGGCTCTATGCAGTTTGCTATTCCGATAGTGGAGCTAAAACATTTGTCTGAATAGTAAACAACATAGATCCTGAGCATTCCGTCCAATATATTGAACAGGTTACGGGTTAAATATGGAAGTGTGTTACCTGAAATAGTAGAAGATCTGGTGTAAGCACGCCCTTTACTTTCACACTACAAACTCTCACTGGTTCCTTATCACCATGCAGCTCTATACAGACAAGACGAGAACAGCCCTCAATCACAGACTGAAATGACAAACATAGGGATGCTTAAAAACAATTCCAAATAAAAGTTCTACTAAAACATACAAAAGCTGGCAAATATTCAAACTTGTTATTTGCCAGCCATTTCTTTTCAATTTTAAATGAACCAGTCTTAGTTTAAACGTTATTTATTTTACAACGATTGCGAAGCAAGTTTTAACAACTTATATTAATCACTCTCGTTGGCGTGGATGAAAGCGTATATGTTGTCATTCGTGTGGTAGGAAACCGGAGTACCCGGAGAAAACCCACATGTCCGATCTGGCGACCATTGTACCATCTCATATACTTCCCGGTCTGAGGATCGAACCCGGGTTGCATTGGTGAGATGCGAGCACGCTAACCACTGCGCAAATTGGACAGCCAGTGAACCAGTCTTGACTGAGCGTACAAAAAATCTCTTTCTGAAACCAATGTTCCAAAGGTAAAGTCAATAGTTGTTCACCATATTGACATAAAAATGGTCATAAATCTTCATATCTATTGTCGTCGCCCTGTTTTCGTAACCCACATATCGGTAAACGTTAGAACTGCCAAACAGGAAAATGAGCAAAAAGCAGATATATATATTATATATAGTCACATTTTATTTCGTTAATATGTAAATGTTCATGTTTTCATCATTCTCATTCACGTGTATCCTAAACTAGTGTTTCCCCCAGACTGAAAAAAGGGCAGGGTGCAGGCAGACAAAAGGTATTTTTACTGTTGCCTGTCCTCAAAAGGGCAGAATTGACAAGGTCGCATTTATGTTATTATGAGTACGAAACATTTTGAGGACGAATCAATTTTGCAACATAATTATTAGAAGTATTAGAGTATTACAAATATATTATAGTTGTTATGGTGTGGTTTCCGAGATAATTATCTAAGCAAAAATGTAAGCCAGAAAATTATGTTATGTTATATTTCGGGTTTTACACCTGCATCAGCACCATTTTGGGCTATATCATTGGCGGGCAGATTACCTAACAACACCTTTCCTGGGCAGGCTCCAGCGGTTAACCAGTACTTGGGTGCACCAACCTCCGTAAGAAACTGCCAACTTTTTCATATAAATGAGACACGGCCTGAGTGGGGGCTCAAACCCGTGACCATCAGTGATGATAGGTTACAGTGGTATACAAGTCAGCGACCTTAACCACTCAACCACGGAGGCGGACAAGCCAGAAAATTAAAACAACAATCCATTTACATTCATATAAATAGAAACTTATATATAAAATATAATGGCAGTATAATTGACATCCGTTGGCGGAATTTCCGACCTGTGCAATGGGACAATCCACATGCTTATGCACAGTACCCAGTAAAACTAAAAACGTGAGACAATAAGGACAAACTGGGGAATATTTGAGTCAATTAACGATGTGATTTGCACACAGGGGACAATATGTCTGTGACTTCACTATAAAGAACTCGTAACTGGACATCGCACGCCGATAATCCCCTACATTTGTTTTTACAACAATGACTCAAACGGAAATTGGGGCATAAATGTGCGAAAATTGACTGATTGGCATTTATCACGATTACGTACCTGTCAAATTGGTTTAAGCATATTTTATTGCCTCTTCAATATACATAATCGGCAGTCTCCTGATTTATTTACGTTTTGAATTTATATTAAATCAACATAAGATTACGACAATTAACATGCATGCCTGCTAGGCCCCATTGCATTGGCGGGAAAGATATGACACAGTCAGTTAAAACAATGGAATATATCTTGAGCAAAGTCAATGTTGCCCTAGGTTACACAGTGCACAGGTGGACATTTCACAGCATATTAATCGTAAACCTGTGTATTCCAGATTATAGCAGCAGTCTAACACAGGATTGGTGATTTTGTGTGAGTTTTACGTTTATTTATCGTCGCTACTGGTTGCCCATATGAGCGACGCCTCCTGAAGAGATTAGTCATTTTAGATTTTTGGAGGATAGTACAATGATATACAGAGAGACCCATTCCAGAGTCTCCTCTGGTTCTTTTAAGTGCACGCTGTAAAGCACCGACACGAGACCTCGGTTTAACGTCCCATCTGAAAGATTGTTCATTTTATTAGGGTCAGACGGGGGATCGAACCTGCGTTCCCTGGATTATCAGTCCAGCGTGTTATCACTGGACTACAGATCCGTCTGATTGGTGATTGTTGGGGGATTTCAGACAATATTGCAATACTTTATCAATTACTCAAATTTTATTGAAAATTTATGCACACGAGGGCGGGCATTTTCGGAATTTCGGTCACAAGGGCCGCCCTCCTATTCCTGCTTAAGGGAAACACTACACTAGACATCACTTAGGCAGAGGTATATATTTATATAAAGATATATTTGTTTGTTTTTGTAATGGACAATGTCTCGTGGATTACTTTGCAAGGTCACGTGCCAGACATGAGAAAATATCGAAAAACACATTTTACATGAAATTTGTTCAATTTGATTGGTTGTCTGAAAACATGTCCCGTTTCATAGCAGATGAAATACTAGTAATATTAGTATGTAAAGTGAACATGCTCTTGATTAAACTCAGATTGGGAAGTCGTGATAGCGCAGTGGATGCACGTTCGCTTCAGGTGCGAAAGGTCTGGAGTTCGAGCCATGCTGGAGCCATTACGATTGTGCCCTTAGGCAAGGCATTTAAATTCCACATTGCCTCTTCTCTCTCCCTCATGGCGATGGATTCCATCAGGAATGAGGTCTCGAGAGTGATTAATATCTATCTGGTTTGGTAAAGCCCACAACTTACGCTACATTGTGATTACACACTTCATATTCTACAATATACCCTCGAGTTTTTTTTTTTTAGGGTTTAATGTTCCACCAACAGCTTAGGTCATATGGCGTCTCTCCAGCTATTATTGGTGGGTGCAGAGCTTGCCCATTGCATTGTTTCTCCTACAGCTCTACTCACTTGTGAATAAAATATTAATCTCAATCTCATTTATAACAAGTGTTTTATTGCTCTCACCGTAGGATTTCTTTGTAGATTTAAAAGCGATTCTGTGACTGAAACCTGCTTTCCCATTGGTCGAATTATGTCTATATCAGCAAGCTCATCAGTGATTGGTCCATTTGAATTCAGCAAATCAGGAAGCAGGAAAGTGTCTTGTTGTTTACACAGTGATTCTAGGGGTAGCTCAGCTGCTAGTAGCACTCTGTCCGGAGATATGGCCACTGTACTGGATACATGACCTGTTAACCTGCAGATATAACGGTGAATAATTATATATCATTTTATGCTTACTAATGAAATATACAATATACTGTAATAGTATTCGAATATTTGGACGTTTGAGCGAATATTCAAATATTCGAGTATTTGTTGCCATTCCTAGAAAATTGACTTAATTTTTTTTTTATTTTCTTTGAATTTTATTTTATGTAATACTGCATGGCTAGGGTTGAAACGTGAGTTTTCATTCAGTTTGATCAAATTTATTACCGGTACTACACAATGCTTCTCAACCCTGTTTTTACTATTATTTTAGTTTACTTGCATTCTATAGATCTACCGTCCATATTCCTCGCCTATAAGGCGATCGCCTACTTTGGTCATGAAATCTGTGGGTTTGGTATGCACTTGCATATAAGATGGGTTGATCAAATGAACACCACACCAAGTCATGTATAAATTGCATGTTTGGCCAGTGCAAGTTGAAGACATTTTCAATGTCGGAGTGCTTTCTTTTCTAAAACATAATTATGGATACCATACGACTAAAGGCGAGACAGGGGTCACATTGAGGCCATTTGTGGTAAAAAAACTCATCTGATAGGCGAGTATGGAAGGTAGACACCCTAAGTTTCTTTCAAACGAGCGTTACTGTCACATAAATACTTCAGATTTTCCATCTTTGTCCGTATTAAATTAAAGTCAAATAAATTTCTTGCAAAATATGAATTTACAGTTTCAAAGTTGATTAAAAATAGTAGATTGCTTTCCTAAATATCCTGTTCTTGCAATTAAATCCTGTTCTTGTAATTATATCCTATTCTTGCATTTATATCCTGTTCTTGCAATTAAATCCTGTTCTTGTAATTAAATTAAATCCTGTTCTTGCAATTATATCCTATTCTTGCAATTATATCCTGTTCTTGCAATTATATCCTGTTCTTGCAATTATATCCTGTTCTTGCAATTCTATCCTGTTCTTGCAATTCTATCCTGTTCTTGCAATTCTATCCTGTTCTTGCAATTATATCCTGTTCTTGCAATTAAATCCTGTTCTTGCAATTATATCCTATTCTTGCAATTATATCAAGGTGGTTATTTATAAGATTGTGATTTACGCTGTGTATAAATAGAGGATATTAAATCAGTGGTCATTTGAGATATCTAAAAAAAAGATAAAAACGACCCTCTGGCGAGTTTTTAATGTTTTTAAAAGATGAGTTAAATAAATTCAACAACAAATTTAACATGAATATAAGATCCTATTTATAACATAATCTTCCAAAACAGCTGTAAATTGAAATGAATTGCAAATGTTTCATGTATATGTGCTTCAGTTACTATCTATGAAGTGCGTTATTTGGTCCGTTGTGAATGAATAGTAAACGCAGCAAAATGTAGTTTTATTTGTAAATTTACTCGTATTAAGTTACTTTGCTTCATGGTTCATTCTAGGTCACAATGTTTGGCAGAAGTGAGAAAGCGTGCGATCGCATCCTTAAATGGTGTTATTAAATACATATCAACAAAATGCACAGTATTACCATTAATACAACATTTTAATATGAGTGCTTTATAATGGGCCAGTGTATATTACTGGCCAAAATTTTCTATGAAAATTGTTAAAAACATTTGTTTAGGGAGAACCCCCCCAGAAGGCAACGACAGGGTCCCTAAGGCGACTATTTCGCCCATATCGCCCTCTAAAATGATCCCTATTGCTTAAGTGATAATCAGATTTTAAATTCATGAAACTACTATAAAGCAATAAAATTATAAATGTATTCTAAATAACTGTGTGTTCTACCTGTACCTAATATGTCAATTGTATGAATGGAATACGTGACTATGTGTCGTAACAATAAGTACTTTACTATGACGTAACAATAAGTACTTTACTATGATGTAACAATAAGTACTTTACTATGATGTAACAATAAGTACTTTACTATGATGTAACAATAAGTACTTTACTATGATGTAACAATAAGTACTTTACTATGACGCAACAATAAGTACTTTACTATGATGTAACAATAAGTACTTTACTATGATGTAACAATAAGTACTTTACTATGACGCAACAATAAGTACTTTACTATGATGTATATGATGTAACAATAAGTACTTTACTATGATGTAACAATAAGTACTTTACTATGATGTAACAATAAGTACTTTACTATGACGTAACAATAAGTACTTTACTATGACGTAACAATAAGTACTTTACTATGATGTAACAATAAGTACTTTACTATGATGTAACAATAAGTACTTTACTATGATGTATATGATGTAACAATAAGTACTTTACTATGATGTAACAATAAGTACTTTACTATGACGCAACAATAAGTACTTTACTATGACGCAACAATAAGTACTTTACTATGACGCAACAATAAGTACTTTACTATGATGTATATGATGTAACAATAAGTACTTTACTATGATGTAACAATAAGTACTTTACTATGACGTAACAATAAGTACTTTACTATGACGTAACAGTAAGTACTTTACTATGATGTAACAATAAGTACTTTACTATGACGTAACAATAAGTACTTTACTATGATGTAACAATAAGTACTTTACTATGATGTAACAATAAGTACTTTACTATGATGTAACAATAAGTACTTTACTATGATGTAACAATAAGTACTTTTCTATGATGTCACAACAAGTACTTTACTATGACGTAACAATAAGTACTTTTCTATGACGTCACAATAAGTACTTTACTATGACGTAACAATAAGTACTTTACTATGACGTAACAATAAGTACTTTACTATGACGCAACAATATAAGTACTTTACTATGACGTAACAATAAGTACTTTACTATGACGTAACAATAAGTACTTTTCTATGACGTCACAATAAGTACTTTACTATGACGTAACAATAAGTACTTTACTATGACGTAACAATAAGTACTTTACTATGACGTAACAATAAGTACTTTACTATGACGTCACAACAAGTACTTTACTATGACGTCACAACAAGTACTTTACTATGACGTCACAACAAGTAATTGTAATTTTACCAAGTCTGTCCAAATGTGTAACGTTTTAATATCGGCTATTTGCACAATAGTGTTGATAGCTTGATGATGATTTTAAGTGACACCAGAATTGTGACGCCATGTTGGTTGCTTATTTTGTTAAACAGAGCGTATTACTACATAACGTGCTCATTTGCATAGTTACCACACTAGTGTAATATGAAAAATATGCAATAGCGATAATACACGTCTGCAGCACAAATTAGGTTATAAATTGTACTTATCACATAACTTTGCTTGTATTCTGTTTCATGCAGCCATCACATATTTTCTTATATGTACACATGTGTAGTTTATAGGTTATACAAATTTATTTTAGCTCTATTGCGAAACAAGTTCTTACAACTTATATTAATCGCTCTCGAGATCTCATTCCTGATGTAATCCATCGCCATGAGGGAGAGAAGAGGCAATGTGGAATTTAAATGCCTTGCCTAAGGGCACAATCGTAACGGCTCCAGCGGAGGCTCAAACTCCGGGCCTTTCGCACCTAAAGCGAACACGCTACCACTGCGCTATTACGACTTCCTATTACACCTATGTAATACAACCTGACTCACTTAATAGCAAAATTCCAAAACTCGTTTCATAAAATATGGTATGAAATCACTCATGTAAAATCCTATATACAATGTATATATAATATTGGAAAAAAATTCATATAAAAACCCCGCCCCAACAATTATCAATTTAAAACAGTACCTTTATGATTGACCATTAAATATTTTCCTTTGATGCAAACTATTTAGCCATCCACACGTATGATATCACAAAGTAACATCAAATAATATTATTTTAACACAATCGGCATACTTGTCATTAACCTTTAGCACGCTGTAGGCAAAATGAGCAGATACCAAATATGTGATATTTTTCTTATTTTTCCTATAAAGTAGGGCTGGACATTTCATTCAAATCGTCCTATCGGGTTAAAATTCAAGGCTTATTCACGCAGGAACGCTAGACATTCTACACATATTTTTACATATCTTTCCCGGTGGAGTACCGGTAAGCCATAGTAACTGATAGTAAATATATAATTGATAAGTCCATGATCATCTAATTATGGTGAGCAGGTGCCTCTGGCGGTTTGATCTCTGTCACTCGGTCGTTATATGTACAATCAAATATATATAAAGTTAGATGGTAGGGGTAAACAAACTGCTATAAATATGTCAAACAGAATTATTGGGATCGCCTTTTGTGTTAGTACAACAATCATTGTCCGCAATTAATCTGTACTAGACATCTGTTTTAGGCCACAGGCTGAGGTACATCCAATATAGTGCTGATGAAAAACACATAATGTTTCAACATGTTTTCTTAAAGTGACACTACATCGGTGAAAATGCAAATTTCTACAGAATGTATTTTCCTATTATATCGTTAATTTTCCCCCAAATATTTGCCTCAAAAACTGAGTATTTCAACAAATAAACAAACGTTGTATACGCGGTTTGTTGACATAACATAATAGTGTAAATATGGTCGACATTCATGTGTAATACAAAGCGTTTATCCTGTTATGCTACATATTTACCGTGATATCTCACATGTGTACCTATGCATATGTATCTGTAGACTAATCTTAATTAAATTATCTCTAAACGAAAGTATGGCGTGCTTAGTATTGACTTCAATGACAACAACGTCAATTCAGGAGCCTGGATGACCGTTATATGAAATCCTACTTTCACGTTTGAAAGTTTGTATACCACAAAAACACTGTTAAATTTATTCAATGTTAGTGTTCAATGTATTCAGAAGAATGCATGCACGAATATGTGAAAAAAATCATTTTATTTGCATTTTGCGATGTAATGTCGCTTTAAGTACAGTTAAACTTGTGTTAGCGGTCACATATATTAAGCAGTCAACCTGTATTTAGCATCTAGCTTACAGCTTCCGTAATTGGCATTTTATTATATATTTGACTTCTGTTATGCAACCACTTGTGGCAAGCTGCAACTTCCTGTAGTTCCTTTGACGGTTTATGACAGGTTTGACTGTAGTCTGTACACTAAGCCATGTGATCTGGAGTCACAACATAATATTTGTAAACAATAATTTGCTACAGTGTCCACCCAGGTTTAGCATCAGGATATAACAGAATGAGTTCACAGAAGACTCCGCCTCCTATATTGGCTATTCGTCCTTCATGTCATCCACACACAATCATCCAATACTGTGTTGGGTTGTTTCACAGAAGACTCTGCCTCCTATATTGGCTATTAGTCCTTCATGTCAGAACTACCTGCCTGGTGCACGAGCGTTTCCTTGGCATGGATACACAATATAATGCACAAGCGTTTCCTCGGCATGGATACACAATATAATGCACGAGCGTTTCCTCGGCATGGATACACAATATAATGCACGAGCGTTTCCTCGGCATGGATACACAATATAATGCACGAGCGTTTCCTCGGCATGGATACACAATATAATGCACGAGCGTTTCCTCGGCATGGATACACAATATAATGCACGAGCGTTTCCTCGGCATGGATACACAATATAATGCCCAAAATAGCAACAAAGAGTCCATGAACGCACAGTCAATAACCATTTTGGAGATTAACAGTCAGAAATCCAGAATACTTTGTCAGATTTTCAACCATGTGACCAGGTGAGTTAAATATGTCAGACGTCCTAAATCATAGATTGATGCACCTTATAGTGTATTTGTGACCAGGTGAGTTAAATATGTCAGACGTCCTAAATCATAGATTGATGCACCTTATAGTGTATTTGTGACCAGGTGAGTTAAATATGTCAGACATCCTAAATCATAGATTGATGCACCTTATAGTGTATTTGTGACCAGGTGAGTTAAATATGTCAGACGTCCTAAATCATAGATTGTACATCTTACAATGTGTTTAAAAAAGTTGAAACTTTATTTATTTTACAACGATTGCGAAGCAAGTTCTAAAAACTTATATTAATCACTCTCGTTGGCGCGGACGAAAGCGTAAATGTGGTCAGTCGTGTGGGAGGAAATCAGAGTACCTGGAGAAAATCCACCTGTCCGATCTGGCAACCACCATACCATCTTACATACTTCCCAGTCTGAGGATCGAACCCAGGTTGCATTGATGAGCACGTTAACCACCGCGCTAGTCGGACAGCCTAATATGTTTGTGACCAGGTGAGTTAAATACGTCAGACGTCCGAAGTCATAAAATTGATACACTTTACAATGTGTTTGTGACCAGGTGAGTTAAGTACGTCAGACGTCCTAAATCATAGATTGATACACCAAATAAGTTGAGGGAAAAAAGCCAATATAAATACGGAAAATGATCCACAATCACAATCCATAGGGACACTAACGCTATAACGCATATACATTACTTAATATACATTACTAAATATACATTACCGCGATACCATTTATTATTAACTACCAATGTATGGGTGTTACCTTACTATTTTCTAGATGTTGTACTTACATGTAGGATACATAAACATAAAACAATAATTGTGGACCTCCGCCCTGACATCAGTTACGAAACAAATTCACTCTAGGCTAGAAGGATTTACAAAATATCTCCTACCTTTAGATGGAGACGATGAAACTCATTCCACTATTTTAGACTGACATGGAGAAAAACATACCAATACTCTCGACTGAAATGGTGTAAAACAAACCCCCCTTGGGGCCGCAGTAAAGCACTACTTAAGAGCACCCTCTGTCCCCAACTCCTTTCCCTGCCTACTGGATTGTGACAAGGTAAGTAATACAAGTCAGATTTCATAGATTGGTTTAACTTACAACCTGTCTCTACATTGAACTGTTTCATGTGAGATGGTAGGATGGTCGCCAGATCGGACAGGTGGGGTTTCTCCGGGTACTCCGGTTTCCTCTCACACGAATAACC
Organism: Archivesica marissinica; assembly: GCA_014843695.1. Lineage (NCBI taxonomy): Eukaryota > Metazoa > Mollusca > Bivalvia > Venerida > Vesicomyidae > Archivesica > Archivesica marissinica. The sequence continues at coordinate 26,753,659 of CM026387.1, forward strand.
ACATTTACGCTTTCATCCGCACCAACGAGAGTGATTAATATAAGTTGTTACGGCTTGTTTCGCAATCGTTTAATTTTAAACTAACTGTTTCAGTAATTTTGAAAATTATTCACATACTTATAACTTAAATATGCATGATATGATACCAGTCACCAAGGGTGGACAGACATTCCCCATGGCAAAATGTCATGCCGAAACATTGTACAAATATGGTGAAGCATATAGTAACCTCTGACAGGGATATCAATTACTGAGCTATGTACTAATCACTTGTCAATAACTTTATCATCTATCATCATGTATCATATATATACTTGTCTTTATTACTTTATTATGTCAAACAAAGTTTCAGAAAGGACATTAAAGTCGCTTAATGAGTTTTTTAGTTCTTCAGTTACAAAAATATAACTATAATTCATATGCAAATTTATCCTAGTGTTAAACTTTAGTAAACCACCATTTACAGAGTGTTAAACTTTAGTAAACCACCATTTACAGAGTGTTAAACTTTAGTAAACCACCATTTACAGAGTGTTAAACTTTAGTAAACCACCATTTACAGAGTGTTAAACTTTAGTAAACCACCATTTACAGAGTGTTAAACTTTAGTAAACCACCATTTACAGAGTGTTAAACTTTAGTAAACCACCATTTACAGAGTGTTAAACTTTAGTAAACCACCATTTACAGAGTGTTAAACTTTAGTAAACCACCATTTACAGAGTGTTAAACTTTAGTAAACCACCATTTACAGAGTGTTAAACTTTAGTAAACCACCATTTACAGAGTGTTAAACTTTAGTAAACCACCATTTACAGAGTGTTAAACTTTAGTAAACCACCATTTACAGAGTGTTAAACTTTAGTAAACCACCATTTACAGAGTGTTAAACTTTAGTAAACCACCATTTACAGAGTGTTAAACTTTAGTAAACCACCATTTACAGAGTGTTAAACTTTAGTAAACCACCATTTACAGAGTGTTAAACTTTAGTAAACCACCATTTACAGAGTGTTAAACTTTAGTAAACCACCATTTACAGAGTGTTAAACTTTAGTAAACCACCATTTACAGAGTTATTTATCCTAGTGTTAACTTTAGTAAACCACCATTTACAGAGTGTTAAACTTTAGTAAACAACCATTTACAGAGTTATTTATCCTAGTGTTAACTTTAGTAAACCACCATTTACAGAGTGTTAAACTTTAGTAAACCACCATTTACAGAGTTATTTATCCTAGTGTTAACTTTAGTAAACCACCATTTATAGAGTTATTTATCCTAGTGTTAACTTTAGTAAACCACCATTTACAGAGTTATTTATCCTAGGGTTAACTTTAGTAAACCACCATTTACAGAGTTATTTATCCTAGGGTTAACTTTAGTAAACCACCATTTACAGAGTTATTTATCCTAGGGTTAACTTTAGTAAACCACCATTTACAGAGTTATTTATCCTAGTGTTAACTTCAGTAAACCACCATTTACAGAGTTATTTATCCTAGTGTTAACTTTAGTAAACCACCATTTACAGAGTTATTTATCCTAGTGTTAACTTCAGTAAACCACCATTCAGATTTATCTAGTGTTACTTTAGTAACCACCATTTACAGAGTTATTTATCCTAGTGTTAACTTTAGTAAACCACCATTTACAGAGTTATTTATCCTAGTGTTAACTTTAGTAAACCACCATTTACAGAGTTATTTATCCTAGTGTTAACTTTAGTAAACCACCATTTACAGAGTTATTTATCCTAGTGTTAACTTTAGTAAACCACCATTTACAGAGTTATTTATCCTAGTGTTAACTTTAGTAAACAACCATTTACAGAGTTATTTATCCTAGTGTTAACTTTAGTAAACCACCATTTACAGAGTGTTAAACTTTAGTAAACCACCATTTACAGAGTTATTTATCCTAGTGTTAACTTTAGTAAACCACCATTTATAGAGTTATTTATCCTAGTGTTAACTTTAGTAAACCACCATTTATAGAGTTATTTATCCTAGTGTTAACTTTAGTAAACCACCATTTACAGAGTTATTTATCCTAGGGTTAACTTTAGTAAACCACCATTTACAGAGTTATTTATCCTAGGGTTAACTTAGTAAACCACCATTTACAGAGTTATTTATCCTAGGGTTAACTTCAGTAAACCACCATTTACAGAGTTATTTATCCTAGGGTTAACTTTAGTAAACCACCATTTACAGAGTTATTTATCCTAGTGTTAACTTTAGTAAACCACCATTTACAGAGTTATTTATCCTAGTGTTAACTTTAGTAAACCACCATTTACAGAGTTATTTATCCTAGTGTTAACTTTAGTAAACCACCATTTACAGAGTTATTTATCCTAGTGTTAACTTCAGTAAACCACCATTTACAGAGTTATTTATCCTAGTGTTAACTTCAGTAAACCACCATTTACAGAGTTATTTATCCTAGTGTTAACTTTAGTAAACCACCATTTACAGAGTTATTTATCCTAGTGTTAACTTTAGTAAACCACCATTTACAGAGTTATTTATCCTAGTGTTAACTTTAGTAAACCACCATTTACAGAGTTATTTATCCTAGTGTTAACTTTAGTAAACCACCATTTACAGAGTTATTTATCCTAGTGTTAACTTCAGTAAACCACCATTTACAGAGTTATTTATCCTAGTGTTAACTTTAGTAAACCACCATTTACAGAGTTATTTATCCTAGTGTTAACTTTAGTAAACCACCATTTACAGAGTTATTTATCCTAGTGTTAACTTTAGTAAACCACCATTTACAGAGTTATTTATCCTAGTGTTAACTTTAGTAAACCACCATTTACAGAGTTATTTATCCTAGTGTTAACTTTAGTAAACCACCATTTACAGAGTTATTTATCCTAGTGTTAACTTTAGTAAACCACCATTTACAGAGTTATTTATCCTAGGGTTAACTTTAGTAAACCACCATTTACAGAGTTATTTATCCTAGTGTTAACTTTAGTAAACCACCATTTACAGAGTTATTTATCCTAGTGTTAACTTTAGTAAACCACCATTTACAGAGTTATTTATCCTAGTGTTAACTTCAGTAAACCACCATTTACAGAGTTATTTATCCTAGTGTTAACTTTAGTAAACCACCATTTACAGAGTTATTTATCCTAGTGTTAACTTTAGTAAACCACCATTTACAGAGTTATTTATCCTAGTGTTAACTTTAGTAAACCACCATTTACAGAGTTATTTATCCTAGTGTTAACTTTAGTAAACCACCATTTACAGAGTTATTTATCCTAGGGTTAACTTTAGTAAACCACCATTTACAGAGTTATTTATCCTAGTGTTAACTTTAGTAAACCACCATTTACAGAGTTATTTATCCTAGTGTTAACTTTAGTAAACCACCATTTACAGAGTTATTGGTGATTTTGCTAAAAAATATCCATAAAGGGAGGTAATTTACAAATGGTAATTTCACAATAGTAGGTTCGTTTGTGGTCATATTTTATAATTTATGAAAAATGAAAATAGAAGATAATAATCCCAATATCTGCAGCACATTCTAAGTAAACGCATATAGGGACTTTAAATACTGAAGATTGAAGAGTTGTTTGGGTAACAGATGGATCTGTAGTCCAGTGGTAACATGCTGGACTGGTAATCCAAGGATCGCAGGTTCGATCCCCCGTCTGACCCTAATAAAATTAACAGTCTTTCAGATGGGATGTTAAACCGAGGTCTCGTGTCGGTGCTTTACACCGTGCACGTAAAAGAACCAGAGGAGATTCTGGATTGGGTCTCTGTCTGTATCATTGCACTATCCTTCAAAATTCTAAAATGACTAATCTCTTCAGGAGGCGTCGCTCATATGGGCAACCGGTAGCGACGATAAATAAACGTAAAACACACAAATGAAGACTTGTTTAGGTATATTTTGGAGGTTTCTTCAAGCTGTAACTTGCTTTAATATTTTATTGCATCGTAGTTCTCATTTATGTAAATAATTTTTATGTGAACTATGTAGAAGCTGTTAATCCATCCATCCCCCCCCCCCCCTGGAGCCGTTACGATTGTGCCCTTAGGCAAAGCATTTAAATTACACGTTGCCTCGTGTTCCTGAAACAACATGGCATGTGGAAGTCGTGATAGCACAATGGTAGCGCATTCGCTTCAAGTTGCGAAATGTCCGGAGTTCGAGCCCAGCTGTTGCAGTTACGATTGTGCCCTTAGGCAAGGCAAGGCATTTAAATTACACGTTGCTTCGTGTTCCTGAAACAACATGGCATGTGGAAGTCATGATAGCACAATGGTAGCGCATTCGCTTCAGATTGCGAAATGTCCGGAGTTCGAGCCCAGCTGTAGCAGTTACGATTGTGTGCTTAGGCAAGGCATTTAGATTCCACGTTGCCTCTTCCCTCTCCCTCGTGGCGATGGATTCCATCAGGAATGAGGTCTCGATAGTGATTAATATAAGTTGTAATAACTTGTTTCGCAATCGAGCTAAAATAAATTTGTATAAACTAAAGGTGGTTCTGATTTCTTAAAACATATTATTTTTTTGGCTGACACAATCTTAAACATCAGTATTTTAAATCGTTTTAGTGTCATGATTAGCGATTTTTACATAGATTTTAGAAAGTAAAACATGTTTGGCGTATTGTAATATGCTATTGTCTCTTATAATTATTATTTGTAGAATGCTACGCGTCATGTGTGAAGATCAAATTAACCCATTTCATTCTGGATACATTTAAAGGCTTTTGCAAACAACATAGATCCTGATCTGGATCTATGTTGTTTGCTACATAGCCAAGTATCTTAGCAAGATCATCTGAATAGCAAACAGCATAGATCAGGCTGATCAGACAGCACGTTCCATGGCGGCTGATCTGGCTCTATGTTCTTTGCAAATAATGTTTGAACGGTATCCAGAATCAAATGGGTTAATTAAAATGTATATACTGTACATAGATGAGACAGAAATAACGCTATAATATATGTTATTGTCATTATTATTTAACCAAGCACATTTTCTATTAACCCTTTCAACACCACAGACCTCTCAATAGGCTTACAAAAAAGTGTAGATCCAGATGACGAGCCGTCTCATCAGGATCTGCACTTTTTGCAAGTAATATTACTATTTTTAAACAAAAATTACCACTTTTGATAAATGAACTGGTCCAAATGTAATTTTCTTATTACTTGATTTGTCTAAAAAGATCACGGACCAGTCCATGTCAGTTACTTGGTGTTGAATGGGTTAACACGCAAATTGTCAGACAATCAAATTTGAATTCTTCCTTTATATTACTCTACAACAGACGAGGCCAATTACCGTTCATACTCGCCTATAAGACGGGTTGTTAAAATGGACATCAGACACAACTATAAATGCATGTTTGGCCAGTGCATGTTGAAGAACAGACGGGTCTGTAGTCCAGTGGTAACACGCTGGACTGGTAATCCAGGGATCGCAGGTTCGATCCCCCGTCTGACCCTAATAAAATTAATAGTCTTTCAGATGGGACGTTAAACCGAGGTCTCGTGTCGGTGCTGTACACCATGCATGTAAAAGAACCAGAGGAGACGCTGGAATGGGTATCTGTCTGTATCATTGCACTATCCTCCAAAAATCTAAAATGACTAATCTCTTCAGGAGGCGTCGCTCATATGGGCAACCGGTAGCGACGATAAATAAACGTAAAACACACACGCATGTTGAAGATATTTTCAGTGTCAGAGTGCTTTCTTATAGGCGAGTAAATGTATAGATGGTATGTCAGAGTGCTTTCTTATAGGCGAGTAAATGTATAGATGGTATGTCAGAGTGCTTTCTTATAGGCGAGTAAATGTATAGATGGTATGTCAGAGTGCTTTCTTATAGGCGAGTAAATATATAGATGGTATGTCAGAGTGCTTTCTTATAGGCGAGTAAATGTATAGATGGTATGTCAGAGTGCTTTCTTTTCTAAAACATAATTATGTTTTATTATTTAAAACACATTTTTAAACAAACGTTTTTTTTAGCACTCACTTATAAGACAAGGCCATAATCTGGTGGCAAAAAACTTGTCTTATAGGCGAGTATGGACAATTAGTCAGCATATACAAACAAACAAACTCATTATTGCCCTCAAACCTGAATTAGAATGTGTAGTCACAATTTCATGCATGTTTTTATGCGCCCAAAGGGAGGCATATTGTTTTCAGACTGTCCATCCGCACCCATAAAATGGCCCTTACGTGGATAAGAGAACAATAGATTTACCGTCTAGTGGTTTAAGGTTAGGGGTTATGTGGCTTTAAAAACTTATGTGGCTATAAATTTTATTTATGTGGCTATAGAGAACAAAAGAATAGGCACTTAATATAAAAGTTGTGTGTATGTCCGTCCGTCCCGAGTCAATATTTCCAGTCCAGGCTGTAACCTCTTCGGGCTATGGCGGGGGGATCCATCACCTACTGTGATATTTATGGTTTCTATGTATTTTACACAATATATACAAATGTATGTATATAAAATATGATAGATTCACAGCGACATACGTACCCCGGTACTGTCCAAGATACTGCAGCATACTGGGTAACGGAGACATCTATGTCAGACCATTGGTACACCTACAAGCAAAGTCCATTACAATATCAATGTATACTACAGCATACTGGGTAACAGAGATATCTATGTGTGACCATTGGTACACCTACAAGCAAAGTCCATTACAATGTATACTACAGCATACTGGGTAACGGAGACATCTATGTGTGACCATTGGTACACCTACAAGCAAAGTTCATTACAATATCAATGTATACTACAGCATACTGGGTAACGGAGACATCTATGTCAGACCATTGGTACACCTACAAGCAAAGTCCATTACAATGTATACTGTAGCATACTGGGTAACGGAGATATCTATGTCAGATCATTGGTACAGCTACAAGCAAAGTCCATTACAATATCAATGAGAAAGATACTTAAAACTGAGGTAGTTTTTTATCAATGGTATTATGGTATTGGATATTAATATTGATTGTAAATCTATGTATCCATAACACAAGCTGGAGACATGCAACAATCATAAATAAGTTGCACACATTGGTACCACACTGCACTAACAACACGTCACTACGGTAACACAATCCAGGCAGTACACTGTAACATGACAACACACTGTAACATGACAACACACTGTAACATGACACTACACTGTAACATGAAAACACACTGTAACATGACAACCAAGTGTAACATGACAACACACTACAACATGGCACTACATTGTAACATGACAACACACTGTAACATGACAACCAAGTGTAACATGACAACACACTGTAACATGACAACACACTGTAACATGACAACACACTGTAACATGACAACACACTGTAACATGACAACCAAGTGTAACATGACAACACACTGTAACATGAAAACACACTGTAACATGACAACACACTGTAACATGACAACACACTGTAACATTGTAACATGATAACACACTGTAACATGACAATACACTCTAACATGACAACACACTGTAACATGACAACACACTGTACCATGACAACACACTGTACCATGACAACACACTGTAACATGACAACACACTGTAACATGACAACACACTGTACCATGACAACACACTGTACCATGACAACACACTGTAACATGACAACACACTGTAACATGACACTACACTGTAACATTGTAACATGACACTACACTGTAACATTGTAACATGACACTACACTGTAATATTGTAACATGACACTACACTGTAACATGACAACACACTCTACCATGACAACCAACTGTAACATGACAACACACTGTAACATGACAACACACTGTAACATGACAACACACTGTACCATGACAACACACTGTAACATGATAACCAACTGTACCATGACAACACACTGTAACATGACAACCAACTGTTACATGACAACCAACTGTAACATGACAACACACTGTAACATGACAACACACTGTAACATGATAACACACTGTAACATGACAACCAACTGTTACATGACAACCAAATGTAACATGACAACCAACTGTAACATGACAACCAACTGTTACATGACAACCAAATGTAACATGACAACACACTGTAACATGACAACACACTGACAACCAACTGTAACATGACAACAAATTGTAACATGACAACACACTGTAACATGACAACACACTGTAACATGACAACACACTGTAACATGACAACACACTGTAACATGACAACACACTGTAACATGACAATCAACTGTTACATGACAACCAACTGTAACATGACAACACACTGTAACATGACAACACACTGTAACATGATAACACACTGTAACATGACAACACATTGTAACATGACAACATACTGTAACATGATAACACACTGTAACATGACAACACACTGTAACATGACAACACACTGTAACATGACAACACACTGTACCATGACAACACACTGTAACATGACAACACACTGTAACATGACAACACACTGTACCATGACAACACACTGTACCATGACAACACACTGTAACATGACAACCAACTGTACCATGACAACACACTGTAACATGACAACACACTGTACCATGACAACACACTGTACCATGACAACACACTGTAACATGACAACACACTGTACCATGACAACACACTGTAACATGATACTAAAACTGTAACATGACAACACACTGTAACATGACAACACACTGTAACATGACACTAAAACTGTAACATGGCAACACACTGTAACATGACAACACACTGTAACATGACACTAAAACTGTAACATGGCAACACACTGTAACATGACACTAAAACTGTAACATGACAACACACTGTAACATGACACTACACTGTAACATGACAACCCACTGTAACATGACAACCAACTGTAACATGACAACACACTGCACTAACAACAACACATCACCATGGAAACACAGAGCTTGAAACACTGCATTGGCAAACAACAAAATGCCAAGATAACGCTCACATGTATATAACACTTGATTAGAATATACCATTAGAGTCTAGGCCTTGTGTCGGTGCTTTACACCATGCTCGTAAAAGAACCAGAGGAGATTCTGGAATGGATCTCTGCCTGTATCATTGCACTATCCTCCAAACATCTAAAATTACTAACCTCTTCAGGAGGCGTCGCTCATATTGACAACCAGTAGCGACGATAAATAAACGTAAACACACACATACCATTAGAGTAGTTCCAATGCAGATGATGAGCTTTGTTCCATCAGTGGACCAACATCCACACCGTATCTTGTCTCTGTAACATAAAACTAAGCAGCTGCAGTTGTAAAAGTAAAGTGTTTGTTTATTATAGTGTCACCCCTATTTAAAGGGCCAGCCATTTCTGACTTATGAGACACCTCTTTTTATGAACATCAGTACTTCCCGAATCCTATGCTTGTATGCCAGGCACCAGGCTGGTAGGCAATCGGTAACCATTATTTAACTAGCTGGCGGCTCACCAACCGGCCATATCAGAACGAACCCCTGACGAGATTCGAACCTTCGACCTCCTGCTCCGTAGGCGGACGCCTTAACCACTGGGCCACGGAGACGGTTGTATGTTCCTCAATCATACTCTATGTTTGTTTGTCCAGGTTTTGCACTTTCATCAGCACCATTTTGGGCTATATCGCTAGCGGGCAGTTTACATAGCAACACCTTTCCTGGGCAGGCTCCAGCGGTTAACCAGTATTTGCTGCACCAAACTCCGTAAGAAACTGCCAACTTTTTCATATAAACAGACACAGGCTGAGTGGGGTTCGAACCAGTGACCACTAATGATGATAGGTTACAGTGTAAAACTTGACTGCCTTTGTTCTGTACATGACTGTAGTATAAACTTGACTGATCAATATACCTGTCTAATTGAAGCAAAACTTGACTGCCTTTGTTCTGTACATGACTGTAGTATAAACTTGACTGATCAACATACCTGTCTAATTAAAGCAGAACTTGACTGCCTTTGTTCTGTACATGACTGTAGCATAAACTTGACTGATCAACATACCTGTCTAATTGAAGCAAAACTTGACTGCCTTTGTTCTGTACATGACTGTAGTATAAACTTGACTGATCAATATACTTGTCTAATTGAAGCAAAACTTGACTGCCTTTGTTCTGTACATGACTGTAGTATAAACTTGACTGATCAATATACCTGTCTAATTGAAGCAAAACTTGACTGCCTTTGTTCTGTACATGACTGTAGTATAAACTTGACTGATCAATATACTTGTCTAATTGAAGCAAAATTTGACTGCCTTTGTTCTGTACATGACTGTAGTATAAACTTGACTGATCAACATACCTGTCTAATTGAAGCAAAACTTGACTGCCTTTGTTCTGTACATGACTGTAGTATAAACTTGACTGATCAACATACCTGTCTAATTGAAGCAAAACGTGACTGCCTTTGTTCTGTACATGACTGTAGTATAAACTTGACTGATCAACATACCTGTCTAATTGAAGCAAAACTTGACTGCCTTTGTTCTTTACATGACTGTAGTATAAACTTGACTGATCAACATACCTGTCTAATTGAAGTAAAACTTGACTGCCTTTGTTCTTTACATGACTGTAGTATAAACTTGACTGATCAACATACCTGTCTAATTGAAGCAAAACTTGACTGCCTTTGTTCTTTACATGACTGTAGTATAAACTTGACTGATCAACATACCTGTCTAATTGAAGTAAAACTTGACTGCCTTTGTTCTTTACATGACTGTAGTATAAACTTGACTGATCAACATACCTGTCTAATTGAAGCAAAACTTGACTGCCTTTGTTCTTTACATGACTGTAGTATAAACTTGACTGATCAACATACCTGTCTAATTGAAGCAAAACGTGACTGCCTTTGTTCTTTACATGACTGTAGTATAAACTTGACTGATCAACATACCTGTCTAATTGAAGTAAAACTTGACTGCCTTTGTTCTTTACATGACTAGTATAAACTTGACTGATCAACATACCTGTCTAATTGAAGTAAAACTTGACTGCCTTTGTTCTTTACATGACTGTAGTATAAACTTGACTGCTGCTGACAAAGCACACAGAGAATGTCACGACTGGGATTCCACAGACAGCCTGTAAAATATTACAAATAACGTACTCTGATCCTATGAAAGAAAAAGTTACAAACCTGTGTTAAGCAGTCAGCCAAGGGAATCACAGAAGGTGGCTGCTTAGCACAGTGTGATGTTTAACAGAGGTCAAATGTATAATAAAACAACTGATTGGGAATCTTGAATCTTGCTGCTAAATACAGGCTGGCTGCTTAATAGGTGACAACTAACACATGTTTGACTGTATACCAAAATTTCAAAACATTAGTTATATTCCTGGGGATTCAGTTGACTGGTACTAGCTACGTCCCATTTAACTTCGAACCCTCTTCATTTCAAGTCAAATATATGACAGACCTGTGTGTTTTACATTTATTTATCATGCTTCTGGTTACACATATTAGCGACACCTCCTGAAGAGATTAGTCATTTTAGATTTTGGAAGATAGTGCAATGATACAGACAGAGATGCATTCCAGAGTCTCCTCTGGGTTCTTTTACCTACAGTGTGTAAATCACCGACACAAGATTTCAGTTTAAAGTCTCATCTCATAAATATTTAATCTTGTTTTGTACATTGCATACTTACTGAAAAAAATTTCCAATGTTTTGTCAGTGAGAGACATTGCTAGTTTTTCTATTACCTCCCTTGATGGATAAAGTCAAATTTTCCCTAAATGTATATTTGTCCTTTTAGTTGGAATCCTTTGTTTTTACTGTTGTCATTTAAACAGATGTTGCGTTAGGATAAAATGTAATTTTATCAAAATCTTGTTAATTAATTGAACCAATTTTTAAAGTAAGGTATCAATGGGCCTTAATATGGTCCCGTTTAATGGGCATTTTCATGGCCATGACTTCAGCATGTTCTTTAATGGCCATGAACAATCAAGACATTCCAACTTTAATGGCATTAATTAATGGCAGTTGTGGTCAAGAACTCATGGGCATGAATTTGATATGGGGGTATTAATGGCCATGAATATCGGTCATTTTCATGGCATTGATTCATGGGATTTCATGGCAAATTCACAGCTTTTTGCAAAATTAATGGGCCTTAATATGGTCCCGTTTAATGGTATTTTAATGGGTGTTTTCATGGATTTATTCATGGGTTTTTCATGGTCAGTTCATGGGATGATCTGCAGTAGTGGTAGTCCCAGTAATATATATGGAGGTGGGATAGACATGGCGACTACTTATCCATTGCATGATAGCTAAATGGCTGTCGTTTGTATGGAGATATAATGGTATATTAACCTAAATCTCTGTGAAGTCCCAGTAATATCTATGGAGGTGGGATAGATATGGTGACTACTTATCCACTGCATGATAGCTAAATGGCTGTCGTTTGTATGGAGATATAATAGTATATTAACCTAAATCTCTATGTAGTCCCAGTAATATCTATGGAGATGGGATAGACATGGCGACTACTTATCCACTGCATGATAGCTAAATGGCTGTCGTTTGTATGGAAATATAATAGTATATTAACCTAAATCTCTATGTAGTCCCAGTAATATCTACATGTATGGAGGTGAGATAGATATGGCGACTATTTATCCACTGCATGATAGCTAAATGGCTGTCGTTTGTATGGAGATGTAATAGTATAAGTATATTAACATAAATATCTATGTAGTCCCAGTAATATCTATGGAGGTTGGATAGACTACTTATCCACTGCATGATAGCTAAATGGCTGTCGTTTGTATGGAGATATAATAGTATATTAACCTAAATCTCTATGTAGTCCCAGTAATATATATGGAGGTGGGATAGACATGGCGACTACTTATCCACTGCATGATAGCTAAATGGCTGTCGTTTGTATGGAGATATAATAGTATATTAACCTAAATCTCTGTGAAGTCCCAGTAATATCTATGGAGGTGGGATAGATATGGCGACTACTTATCCACTGCATGATAGCTAAATGGCTGCCATTTGTATGGAGATATAATAGTATATTAACCTAAATCTCTATGTAGTCCCAGTAATATCTATGGAGGTGGGATAGATATGGCGACTACTTATCCACTGCATGATAGCTAAATGGCTGCCATTTGTATGGAGATATAATAGTATATTAACCTAAATCTCTATGTAGTCCCAGTAATATCTATGGAGGTGGGATAGATATGGCGACTACTTATCCACTGCATGATAGCTAAATGGCTGTCGTTTGTATGGAGTATAAAATAGTATATTAATCTAAATCTCTATGAAGTCCCAGTAATATATATGGAGGTGGGATAGACATGGCGACTACTTATCCACTGCATGATAGCTAAATGGCTGTCGTTTGTATGGAGATATAATAGTATATTAACCTAAATCTCTGTGAAGTCCCAGTAATATCTATGGAGGTGGGATAAATATGGCGACTACTTATCCACTGCATGATAGCTAAATGGCTGCCATTTGTATGGAGATATAATAGTATATTAACCTAAATCTCTATGTAGTCCCAGTAATATATATGGAGGTGGGATAGATATGGCGACAACTTATCCACTGCATGATAGCTAAATGGCTGTCGTTTGTATGGAGTATATAATAGTATATTAATCTAAATCTCTATGAAGTCCCAGTAATATATATGGAGGTGGGATAGACATGGCGACTACTTATCCACTGAATGATAGCTAAATGGCTGTCGTTTGTATGGAGATATAATAGTATATTAATCTAAATCTGTATGAAGGAAAGGGTTAATATAAGCTGTAAGAACTTGTTTCGCAATCGAGCTAATATAAATTTGTATAAACAAACCGACATGGCTGAAATCTGCATTCTGCACATTGTGTATATATATAAAATTTGTTAAGTTATTTTAAGATTCCTTCAGCGGTTAAAATAGTTATGGAGAGGACACAAATTTGTGACGGATGGAAGCCGAGTCAATTCCTATATTCCCCTACCGTTTCCGCAGCGGGGAATAATAAATTATATACTGAGTGTACTATCTAATTGGCAGTACCATCCTGTATTAATGCATTGACACATGCAATTCCAATAAACAGTGATCCAATCAAGATAATTCATGAATCAATTATGTCGATAAAGGCATGCAATAACAAATCTACAGCTTCTGTAAATTGAATTCTATTAACACAAAATTGTGAAACATGCACATAATAGGATAATAACCACAATTAAAACAGTGTCGTGACGTCATACATTTGTATTTACAGTGTTGTGACATCATACTATTGTACTTACAGTATCAGGACATCATATGTTAGTACTTACAGTGTCGTAACGTCATACGTTTGTACTTGCAGTGTCGTAATGTCATACGTTTGTATTTACAGTGTCGTGACATTATACATTTGTATTTACAGTGTCGTGACATCATACGTTTGTATTTACAGTGTCGTAACGTCATATGTTTGTACTTGCAGTGTCGTAACGTCATACGTTTGTATTTACAGTGTCGTGACATCATACGTTTGTATTTACAGTGTCGTAACGTCATATGTTTGTACTTACAGTGTTGTTACGTCATACGTTTGTATTTACAGTGTCGTGATATCATACGTTTGTACTTGCAGTGTCGTGACATCATACGTTTGTACTTGCAGTGTCATGACATCATACATTTGTACTTGCAGTGTCGTTGACATCATACGTTTGTATTTACAGTGTCATGACGTCATACATTTGTACTTGCAGTGTCATGACATCATACGTTTGTACTTGCAGTGTCATGACGTCATACGTTTGTATTTACAGTGTCGTGACATCATACATTTGTACTTGCAGTGTCATGACATCATACATTTGTACTTGCAGTGTCATGACATCATACGTTTGTACTTGCAGTGTCGTGACATCATACGTTTGTACTTGCAGTGTCGTGACGTCATACGTTTGTACTTGCAGTGTCATGACATCATACATTTGTACTTGCAGTGTCATGACATCATATGTTTGTACTTGCAGTGTCGTGACGTCATACATTTGTACTTGCAGTGTCGTGATGTCATACGTTTGTACTTGCAGTGTCATGACATCATACGTTTGTACTTGCAGTGTCGTGACGTCATACGTTTGTACTTGCAGTGTCGTGACGTCATACGTTTGTACTTGCAGTGTCATGACATCATACGTTTGTACTTGCAGTGTCGTGACGTCATACGTTTGTACTTGCAGTGTCGTGATGTCATACGTTTGTACTTGCAGTGTCATGACATCATATGTTTGTACTTGCAGTGTTGTGACATCATACGTTTGTACTTGCAGTGTCATGACATCATACGTTTGTACTTGCAGTCCATTATTATTAGTTTAAAACATATTTATTTTCTATCATGTACATGGTTATTTACAACAATTGAAATAAGGAATTGGACAGAAAGCTATACAGCTTATAGTTTTCCTCTCCTTCCTAAATAATTTACACAAACATTTCATGGCATGACTATTTAATATTATTAATATTGGACTGCTGTCAATAAACCAGAGCATTATATTAAATCCTACGAAATTAGCAATTTTAATTAGTAGGATCTTGTTAAATAAGTGCGTGTTTTAAGTTTAAGATATAAGCTTCAAACGTATCCAATATGTAAAATATTGGTACTGTCTTCGGTGCTAGACGCCTCACACAGTCCAATATTTTACATATTGGATCGTTTCCGGCTTATATCCTATACTTACGGTCTTATCTGTTCATAAATTTAAATTTCCACCATTATCGTGTCTGCGAATCATGTCCACAAACGGAAAGAAACACTGGAAGTAACTGCTTAAAATAAGCAAATGCTATTACAGTAAAACCTGTGCTAGTGGTCACCTCCATTAAGCAGCCAACCTGTATTAAGCAGCCAACCTGTATTAAGCAACCAACCTCTATTAAGCAGCCAATCTGTATTAATCCGCCAGTTGCAAGATTCCCAATAGTCAAACCTGTGTTAGTGGTCACCTCTACTAAGCAGCCAACCTGTATTAAGCAGCCAGTTGCCAGATTCCCAATAGTCAAACCTGTGTTAGTGGTCACCTCTATTAAGCAGCCAATCTGTATTAATCTGCCAGTTTCCAGATTCCAAGTACAGTCAAACCTGTGTTAGTGGTCACCTCTATTAAGCAGCCAACCTATATTAAGCAGCCAGTTTCTAGATTCCAAATACAGTCAAACCTGTGTTAGTGGTCACCTCTACTAAGCAGCCAACGTGTATTAAGCAGCCAGTTGCCAGATTCCCAATAGTCAAACCTGTGTTAGTGGTCACCTCTATTAAGCAGCCAATCTGTATTAATCTGCCAGTTTCCAGATTCCAAATACAGTCAAACCTGTGTTAGTGGTCACCTCTATTAAGCAGCCAACCTGTATTAAGCAGCCAGATTCCAAGTACAGTCAAACCTGTGTTAGTGGTCACCTCTATTAAGCAGCCAACCTATATTAAGCAGCCAGTTTCTAGATTCCAAATAGTCAAACCTGTGTTAGTGGTCACCTCTACTAAGCAGCCAACCTGTATTAAGCAGCCAGTTGCCAGATTCCCAATAGTCAAACCTGTGTTAGTGGTCACCTCTATTAAGCAGCCAATCTGTATTAATCTGCCAGTTTCCAGATTCCAAATACAGTCAAACCTGTGTTAGTGGTCACCTCTATTAAGCAGCCAACCTGTAT
This sequence comes from Archivesica marissinica, assembly GCA_014843695.1. Lineage (NCBI taxonomy): Eukaryota > Metazoa > Mollusca > Bivalvia > Venerida > Vesicomyidae > Archivesica > Archivesica marissinica. The sequence goes on from CM026387.1 coordinate 26,770,414, forward strand.
TAAGCAGCCAGTTTCCAGATTCCAAGTACAGTCAAACCTGTGTTAGTGGTCACCTCTATTAAGCAGCCAACCTGTATTAAGCAGCCCAGATTTCCAGATTCCCAATGTGTTGTTTCACTATATATTTGACCTCTATTAAGCAGCCACCTGTGCTAAGCAGCCACTTTCTGCGAGTCCCTTGGCTGGCTGGCTGGCTGCTTAACACAGGTTTGACTGTACACACAAATATTTAACCCATAACTCTTTTAATCCTTAACCTGCCAATCACAACTAAAGTCGCTTTTATAAACAGCATAGAGCCAGAACAGATGGCACAGGTTCTGTTCCATCTGATCAGCTCTATGCTGTTTGCTCTTCAGATAGTAGAGCTAAAACACTTGGCTGAATAGCAAATAACATAGATCCTGATCAGACACGGCGCTATCTTACATTCTATTATCACAAGTCTCCAGCTATAAAAGTGTTGAGACACTTTTGTGATTTGAGTAGATTATGATTTTTACACATTACCCGACACACAGTATTAACTAAAAATGTCTTTATTCTCAATTGTATCTGTATTTATTGAGTTTTTCATCAAAGCATTATATTTTTTAAACGAAAATATTCATGTGCATGAACCGAAAGAGATTTTGATCAAACTGTTTAATTTTTGAAAAGAAATATTTATCTGTAGCTGATGAAATAGGGCCAAATGAAGCAACAGAAAATGCTTAGATAATAATAGTGTTTGAAAAACATAACATAAACTAAGTTATCAGCACCTTAAATGGCTGTAGGAGGTTGCAGAAATATTGTCCCATATTTTAATAATCACAAGTTAACCCTTGACCTGCCAATCATGACTAAAGTCACTTTTGCAAACAGCATACAGCCAGGCTCTATACTGTTTGCTATTCAGATAGGGGAGATAAAACACTTGTCTGAATAGAAAACAACATAGATCCTGATCAGACACGGCGTTACGCCGCGGCTGATCTGGATCTATGTTGTTTGCATATTTCATCCAATTTATTCGGCAGGCTAAGGGTTTATTGAACTTCCTGAAAATGAATGCTTCATGCAAAAATTAATCAAATGTGTTACTATAGCACCAGTATGTTTTATGCAAACTTTATATTCAATAAAATTATGAAACTGTTTCATAAACAAATAGTTTATGTAAGCATGGTTGTTTTCTCCTCAATGTACATAGTACATAGTATTTATACTTGACTATGTTTATTCAAAGAAATAAATATTGTTTTCATAAACAAATAATTATAAACAGTAATATATAGTACTAGACACAACAGATACAGAATGTTCTCTTTCATGCATGTAAAGTACTCTCGATAACAATTCTACACAAAGAGAAGCTTTGAATGTTATATGCAAGTTTTGTCTCCTGTTACCTCATGATTCAGGCTGTGTTTACCTCATGATTCAGGCTGTGTTTACCTAGTGAATCAGGTTGTGTTTACCTAGTGATTCAGGCTGTGTTTACTTAGTTATTCAGGTTGTGTTTACCTCATGATTCAGGTTGTGTTTACCTAGTGATTCAGGCTGTGTTTACCTCGTGATTCAGGCTGTGTTTACCTCATAATTCAGGTTGTGTCTACCTAGTGATTCAGGTTGTGTTTACCTTGTGATTCAGGCTGTGTTTACCTCATAATTCAGGCTGTGTTTACCTCGTGATTCAGGCTGTGTTGACCTAGTGATTCAGGCTGTGTTTACCTCATGATTCAGGCTGTGTTTACCTCATTATTCAGGCTGTGTTTACCTCATGATTCAGGCTGTGTTTACCTTGTGATTCAGGCTGTGTTTACCTCATGATTCAGGCTGTGTTTACCTTGTGATTCAGGCTGTGTTTACCTCGTGATTCAGGCTGTGTTTACCTTGTGATTCAGGCTGTGTTTACCTCATGATTCAGGCTGTGTTTACCTCGTGATTCTGGCTGTGTTTACCTCATGATTCAGGTTGTGTTTACCTCGTGATTCAGGCTGTGTTTACCTAGTGATTCAGACTATGTTTACCTCATGATTCAGGCTGTGTTTACCTCGTGATTCAGGCTGTGTTTACCTAGTGATTCAGACTATGTTTACCTCGTGATTCAGACTGTGTTTACCTCGTGATTCAGGCTGTGTTTACCTAGTGATTCAGACTATGTTTACCTCATGATTCAGGCTGTGTTTACCTCATGATTCAGGTTGTGTTTACCTCGTGATTCAGGCTGTGTTTACCTCATAATTCAGGTTGTGTCTACCTAGTGATTCAGGTTGTGTTTACCTTGTGATTCAGGCTGTGTTTACCTCATAATTCAGGCTGTGTTTACCTCGTGATTCAGGCTGTGTTGACCTAGTGATTCAGGCTGTGTTTACCTCATGATTCAGGCTGTGTTTACCTCATTATTCAGGCTGTGTTTACCTCATGATTCAGGCTGTGTTTACCTTGTGATTCAGGCTGTGTTTACCTCATGATTCAGGCTGTGTTTACCTAGTGATTCAGACTATGTTTACCTCATGATTCAGGCTGTGTTTACCTCGTGATTCAGGCTGTGTTTACCTAGTGATTCAGACTATGTTTACCTCGTGATTCAGGTTGTGTTTACCTCGTGATTCAGGCTGTGTTTACCTAGTGATTCAGGCTATGTTTACCTCATGATTCAGGCTGTGTTTACCTCGTGATTCAGGCTGTGTTTACCTTGTGATTCAGGCTGTGTTTACCTCGTGATTCAGGCTGTGTTTACCTCATGATTCAGGCTGTGTTTACCTCGTGATTCAGGCTGTGTTTACCTTGTGATTCAGGCTGTGTTTACCTCGTGATTCAGGCTGTGTTTACCTCATGATTCAGGCTGTGTTTACCTCATGATTCAGGCTGTGTTTACCTTGTGATTCAGGCTGTGTTTACCTCGTGATTCAGGCTGTGTTTACCTTGTGATTCAGGCTGTGTTTACCTCGTGATTCAGGCTGTGTTTACCTCGTGATTCAGGCTGTGTTTACCTCGTGATTCAGGCTGTGTTTACCTAGTGATTCAGGCTGTGTTTACCTCATGATTCAGGCTGTGTTTACCTCATGATTCAGGCTGTGTTTACCTCGTGATTCAGGCTATGTTTACCTTGTGGTATAGGCTGTATGTTGATTTTCCTGATTTGCCTAAAGGACATTTTGGGTTGGTGGCCTTCAACTTTCCATATAGATATATTGCGGTCATGCACCACACACATATAGCACAGTCCCCGAGATACATTCTCACTCCAATGGATAGACTTCACACCACGACTGAAAATAATAATGCAATAGTTTATATCTGCTACTAGATTTAGTATGCAAAACAGGGCTTGAAGCCAACATTGAGGATTCTTGTATATTTTATTGACTTCAAAACTGGCAATAAGCCATGAGTAAAACAATTACAATATTGTGTTAATATGTGGGAGCCAACGATGTGGGAGCCAACGATGTGGGAGCCAATGGTCAAGGTCATCCAATCAAACTCAAATTCACATCATTTGACTCTTTTGGGGAGGGCCTTTCTTGTCCAAACAGAAGGGCCTTTCTTGTCCAAACAGGAGGGCCTTTCTTGTCCAAACAGGAGGGCTTTTCTTGTTCAAACAGGAGGGCCTTTCTTGTTCAAACAGGAGGGCCTTTCTTGTATAAACAGGAGGGCCTTTTTTGTGCAATCAGGAGGGCCTTTCGTGTGCACACAGAAAGGCCTTTCTTGTCCAAACAGAAGGGCCTTTCTTGTCCAAACAGGAGGGCCTTTCTTGTCCAAACAGGAGGGCTTTTCTTGTTCAAACAGGAGGGCCTTTCTTGTATAAACAGGAGGGCCTTTTTTGTGCAATCAGGAGGGCCTTTCTTGTGCAAACAGGAGGGCCTTTCTTGTGCAATCAGGAGGGCCTTTCTTGTGCAATCAGGAGGGCCTTTCTTGTGCAATCAGGAGGGCCTTTCTTGTGCAAACAGGAGGGCCTTTCTTGTGCAAACAGGAGGGGCCTTTCTTGTGCAAACAGGAGGGGCCTTTCTTGTGCAAACAGGAGGGGCCTTTCTTGTGCAAACAGGAGGGGCCTTTCTTGTGCAAACAGGAGGGGCCTTTCTTGTGCAAACAGGAGGGGCCTTTCTTGTGCAAACAGGAGGGGTCTTTCTTGTGCAAACAGGAGGGGCCTTTCTTGTGCAAACAGGAGGGGTCTTTCTTGTGCAAACAGGAGGGGTCTTTCTTGTGCAAACAGGAGGGGTCTTTCTTGTGCAAACAGGAGGGGCCTTTCTTGCTTTCTTGTGCAAACAATGCCATGAATTGTATATCATAGACAATTATACATAAATATAGGTTTGTTCATTTGTTTTGTTTCACATTGAATATATACAATGCATTGAAATATTATTAAACTAAATATCATTTCGGTTTCATTTTTACATTATCACATGATTATGAAGATTTTATTTCAGAGAATACAAACAAATATAGAACATTCTCAGCAAATACAAACAAACATAGAACATTCTCAGCAAATACAAATATAGAACATTCTCAGTGAATACAAACAAACATAGAACAGTCTCAGTGAATACAAACAAACATAGAACATTCTCAGCAAATACAAACAAACATAGAACATTCTCAGCAAATACAAACAAACATACTGGTAGAACATTCTCAGTGAATACAAACAAACATAGAACAGTCTCAGCAAATATAAACAAACATAGAACATTCTCAGCAAATACAAACAAACATAGAACATTCTCAGCGAATACAAACAAACATATAACATTCTCAACGAATACAAACAAACATAGAACAGTCTCAGCAAATACAAACAAACATAGAACATTCTCAGCAAATACAAACACACATAGAACATTCTCAGCAAATACAAACAAACATACCGGTAGAACATTCTCAGTGAATACAAACAAACATAGAACAGTCTCAACGAATACAAACAAACATAGAACATTCTCAGTGAATACAAACAAACATAGAACTTGTTCAGTGAATACAAACAAACATAGAACATTCCCAGTGAATACAAACAAACATAGAACATTCTCAGTGAATACAAACAAACATAGAACATTCGAAGTAGGTCAAAATTGACCATTTATCACAGGTGGTATGTAGTACAGTGTATTATGTCGGTGGTCGTAATACTTGTAATTAAGCATGTAAAATTTAATAATACTGTACTAATATATTTATTTATAACCCTAATAATACAGTGCTTAATTGGAGCATGCACTGAACACAGAACATGACAGTAACTACAATACATAACACAGAACATGACTAACTACAATACGTAACACAGAACATGACAGTAACGACAATACATAACACAGAACATGACAGTGACTACAATACATAACACAGAACATGACAGTAACGACAATACATAACACAGAACATGACAGTGACTACAATACATAACACAGAACATGACAGTAACTACAATACATATCACAGAACATGACAGTAACTACAATACATAACACAGAACATGACAGTAACTACAATACATAACACAGAACATGACAGTGACTACAATACATAACACAGAACATAGAACATGAGTGACTACAATACATAACACAGAACATGACAGTAACTACAATACATAACACAGAACATGACAGTGACTACAATACATAACACAGAACATGACAGTAACTACAATACATAACACAGAACATGACAGTGACTACAATACATAACACAGAACATGACAGTGACTACAATACATAACACAGAACATGGCAGTAACTACAATACATAACACAGAACATGACAGTAACTACAATACATAACACAGAACATGGCAGTAACTACAATACGTAACACAGAACATGAGTGACTACAATACATAACACAGAACATGACAGTGACTACAATAAATAACACAGAACATGACAGTAACTACAATACATAACACAGAACATGACAGTAACTGCAATACATAACACAGAACATGACAGTGACTACAATACATAACACAGAACATGACAGTAACTACAATACATAACACAGAACATGACAGTAAGTAACTACAATACGTAACACAGAACATGACAGTAACTACAATACATAACACAGAACATGACAGTGACTACAATACATAACACAGAACATGACAGTAACTGCAATACATATCACAGAACATGACAGTAACTACAATACATATCACAGAACATGACAGTAACTACAATACATAACACAGAACATGACTAACTACAATACATAACACAGAACATGACTAACTACAATACATAACACAGAACATGACAGTAACTACAATACATAACACAGAACATGGCAGTAACTACAATACATAACACAGAACATGTCAGTAACTACAATACATAACACAGAACATGACAGTGACTACAATACATAACACAGAACATGACAGTAACTACAATACATAACACAGAACATGGCAGTAACTACAATACATAACACAGAACATGGCAGTAACTACAATACATAACACAGAACATGACTAACTACAATACATAACACAGAACATGACTAACTACAATACATAACACAGAACATGACAGTGACTACAATACATAACACAGAACATGACTAACTACAATACATAACACAGAACATGACTAACTACAATACATAACACAGAACATGACAGTAACTACAATACATAACACGGAACATGACTAACTACAATACATAACACAGAACATGACTAACTACAATACATAACATAGAACATGGCAGTAACTACAATACATAACACAGAACATGACAGTAACTACAATACATAACACAGAACATGACTAACTACAATACATAACACAGAACATGGCAGTGACTACAATACGTAACACAGAACGGCGGCAGGCAGTTTACCTAACAACACCATTCCTGATCAGGCTCCTGCGGTAAACCAGTGCATGGTGCACCAACCTCCGTAAGAAACTGCCAACTTTACAATGTAAAGAGACACGGTCTGAGCGGGGCTCGAGCCCGTGACCATCAGAGATGATAGGTTAGTGGTATACAAGTCAGCGAGCATAACCACTCGACCACGGAGGCGGACAAACCTGCTCATCCTGTGTTATAGGACAGAACCAAAATCATGTCACCAAACAGTCGTGTCATCAAACAGTCGTGTCACCAAACAGTCATGTCACCAAACAGTCATGTCACCAAACAGTCATGTCACCAAACAGTCTGGTAAGTGAAGGCACACATCAAACAGTCATGTCACCAAACAGTCGTGTAAGTGAAGGCACACACCAAACAGTGAGCAGAAATTTATGCTACATATAATATGTGATATTGTCATCTATTGTGTACATTATGTGCTATTAACACACTGTCGTGACTATCGTGACATCATACCTTTGTACTTTCAAAATGCCACAGTATTATATTAAATCATATGCGTAAATGTACGAATTTAACAATTTTAATTAGTAGGATCTTGCAATTTTAATTAGTAGGATCTTGCTTTTAAGTATGAGCTAAGTAAGATATAAGCCTCAAATGGATCCAATACGTAAAATATTGGCACTGTGTTCGGCACTACACAGGTCACACAGTCCAATATTATACATATTAGATACTTTTCGACTTGTATCCTATATGTAGAATAAATACGCAGAAAATATTGTAAGCCGTTACGATTGTGCCCTTAGGCAAGGCATTTAATTTCCACGTTGCCTCTTCTCTCTCCCTCATGGCGATGGATTCCATCAGGAATGAGGTCTCGAGAGTGATTAATATAAGTTGTAAGAACTTGTTTCGCAATCGAGCTAAAATAAATTTGTATAAACTAAGCCTACAGTGGTCACCGTGGAGCAAGTGATTTGAAGTCATCGACCGTAACCACTATGCCACGGAGGCCACTGCACAAACAGAATAACCAAAATTCACATCATGTGAAATAATAAATTATTTCCTTGGTTTTTACACCAACACTGAATTTCTTACACATGTATATATAATGTATTTCGTATTATAATGAATAAATTCATAAGATGGACTATCTAAGTGCATTCATTTCTCAACGTTGACAAATCTGGACATCCTCCAAATTTTGAGAGGACACATATATTTTGCTCCACACATAAACAACACTTGTACACTTCATCAACAGAATGTTAAACACGATACCTTTCTAATGCACCATCTCTGTCAAAACAACAGTATAGAAAAAGATTTAAGAAACGTGTGCGGCACGAATTGTGCTAAGATTCATGCTCGGCAGCAACATTTACAGGTAGCACAATCATTCTATCAACAATGTAGCCGAGTACAGCTACTAGACCAAAACGTATTTTATATGATTTTGTTTTAAAAATGTATCTGGTATTCTATATGTTTTTGTTTGTATCTGAAATACATATTAACCCTTTCAACACCACAGGCCTCTCAATAGGCTTACAAAAAGTGTAGATCCAGATGAGCCGGCTCGTGACGAGCCGTCTCATCAGGATCTGCACATTTTGCCAGTAATATTACTATTTTTAGACAAAAATTACCCATTTTGATAAATGAACTGGTCCAAATGTAATTTTCTTATTAATTTATTGGTCTGAAAATATCATGGACCAGTCCATGTCAATTACTTGGTGTTGAATGCGTTAATTAGGGATGACAATGAATAGCGATTTTGGTAATCGAATATCCGGTCGGGAAAGTATTCGAATTTTCGATAGAATTCTATCAAAAACTCAAAATTAGAAAGTATTCGAATATTTGATAGAATTCTATCAAAAACTCAAAATCACTCAAACTCTTATAAATTCTGAAATACATGTTAAGTTATTAACCCTTGACCTGCCAAAAATATTGGGACAGAATGTGCAAACAACATAGATCCAGATCAACCACGACATAACTCTGTATCTGATCCGACGATCGATATTGAGCTATTCACACAAGTGTTTTAGCTCCACTATCCGAATAACAAACAGCATACGTTATCGGCATGTTCTGTGCCGTCTGATCTGGATCTACGCTGTTTTTGCAAAAGCGTCTTTAGTTGTGATTAGCAGGTTATGGGTTAATGGAATAATTCTTCCTTGAAAACTAGTAAAACACAATTAACTGTTTATAACTTACAGATAGGGTTTCAAATTAAAGTACAGGCCGTCAACATTTTTAAAGCCCCGCCTCCTGGATAATTAACTGGGAGTTACATACATTTTATACACAAAGAAGGAATTTAACGTGCTTAAATATGCAATAAAACAAATATTTTGTCATTTTACTAGCATTTTCGTAGTTTCGTGATGTATCTAAAACATAAAGATATTTTTGTTGCTTGTTAGAATCAAAATTGGAAATCGACAACATTGCATTTCTTGCTGTTCACGATGAAACAATGTGCCATTCTAGTGTTATCTGATGATCTCCATCAAATAAAAAGTATTTGTTGATAGAATAAGGTCTTACGGTCGGGACCACAAGGACATATCAGTGATCAGGTCGATTTTACCTAGTTTCTCGTGGATGTTTCTGCATGCTTGTTTTTATTTCCGTTGGTTGTCTTCAGTAAACATTACTTACTATAATTATGACCATAGGGCAAAAAAAAAATTTGTTTCTTGTGCCATTGAACTGTTAGTCCCCAGATGGAACTGGATTTCCAAAAACATACTGTACATATTTTACGGAATTTAGCCCTATTTTATCAGCCATAGTCACATATAACCAATTAACTGTTTACAATATTACTTTCCTTGAAGTGTTTATATACCACTGATAATCAATAAATCTATAATGTAAAATGTCATCAAACATAATTCACACATCTTTGAAATCTTACATGATTAATGTTCAATATTTCAGTATACAAAACAAACATGGTAATTAACCCTTTCAACACCACAGACCTCTAAATTGGCTTACAAAAAAGTGTAGATCCAGATGAGCCGGCTCATGACGAGCCGTCTCATCAGGATCTGCACTTTTTTCAAGTAATATAACTATTTTTAGAATTTTTTTTACCCATTTTGATAAATGAACTGATCCAAATGTAATTTTGTTATTAATTTATTGGTCTAAAAATATCATGGACCAGTCCATGTCAGTTACTTGGTATTGAATGGGTTAAGCTTAAAGCGACACTGCATTGGTGAAAAAGCAAATTTCTACAGAATGTAACTTCCTATTGTATGGTATAATTGTTTTCCTAATATTGGCCACAGAATCTGCATATTTCAACTAATAAACAAACATCGTATACAACATTTGTTGTCATATTGACATAACAAAATAATGTAAATAGTGTTAACATTCCCATCCTTTGTGCCAATGCATAACTATTTTTAGACTAATCTGAATTAAATGATCCCTAAATTACAGTATTATGTGATTAGTATAGACTCTTGTCACTTATCTCAATACTTTGTGTCTCTTATCTCAATACTTTGTGTCACTTATCTCAATACTTTGTGTCTGTTATCTCAATACTTTGTGTCTGTTATCTCAATACTTTGTGTCTGTTATCTCAATACTTTGTGTCTCTTATCTCAATACTTTGTGTCACTTATCTCAATACTTTGTGTCACTTATCTCAATACTTTGTGTCACTTATCTCAATACTTTGTGTCACTTATCTCAATACTTTGTGTCACTTATCTCAATACTTTGTGTCTCTTATCTCAATACTTTGTGTCTCTTATCTCAATACTTTGTGTCACTTATCTCAATACTTTGTGTCACTTATCTCAATACTTTGTGTCACTTATCTCAATACTTTGTGTCTGTTATCTCAATACTTTGTGTCACTTATCTCAATACTTTGTGTCTCTTATCTCAATACTTTGTGTCACTTATCTCAATACTTTGTGTCACTTATCTCAATACGTTGTGTCACTTATCTCAATACTTTGTGTCTGTTATCTCAATACTTTGTGTCACTTATCTCAATACTTTGTGTCACTTATCTCAATACTTTGTGTCACTTATCTCAATACTTTGTGTCACTTATCTCAATACTTTGTGTCACTTATCTCAATACTTTGTGTCACTTATCTCAATACGTTGTGTCTGTTATCTCAATACTTTGTGTCACTTATCTCAATACTTTGTGTCACTTATCTCAATACTTTGTGTCACTTATCTCAATACTTTGTGTCACTTATCTCAATACTTTGTGTCACTTATCTCAATACTTTGTGTCACTTATCTCAATACTTTGTGTCTGTTATCTCAATACTTTGTGTCACTTATCTCAATACTTTGTGTCACTTATCTCAATACTTTGTGTCACTTATCTCAATACTTTGTGTCACTTATCTCAATACGTTGTGTCTGTTATCTCAATACTTTGTGTCACTTATCTCAATACTTTGTGTCACTTATCTCAATACTTTGTGTCACTTATCTCAATACTTTGTGTCACTTATCTCAATACTTTGTGTCACTTATCTCAATACTTTGTGTCACTTATCTCAATACTTTGTGTCACTTATCTCAATACTTTGTGTCTGTTATCTCAATAATTTTTATCTCTTATCTCAATACTTTGTTCTCTTATCTCAATACAATGTTCTCTTATCTCAATACAATGTTCTCTTATCTCCATACAATGTTCTCTTATCTCCATACAATGTTCTCTTATCTCCATACAATGTTCTCTTATCTCAATACAATGTTCTCTTATCTCCATACAATGTTCTCTTATCTCAATACAATGTTCTCTTATCTCCATACAATGTTCTCTTATCTCCATACAATGTTCTCATATCTCAATACTTCATTTCTCTTATCTCAATACAATGTTCTCTTATCTCAATACAATGTTCTCTTATCTCCATACAATGTTCTCTTATCTCCATACAATGTTCTCTTATCTCAATACAATGTTCTCTTATCTCAATACAATGTTCTCTTATCTCCATACAATGTTCTCTTATCTCCATACAATGTTCTCTTATCTCCATACAATGTTATCTTATCTCAATACAATGTTCTCTTATCTCCATACAATGTTCTCTTATCTCAATACAATGTTCTCTTATCTCCATACAATGTTCTCTTATCTCCATACAATGTTATCTTATCTCAATACAATGTTCTCTTATCTCCATACAATGTTCTCTTATCTCCATACAATGTTCTCTTATCTCCATACAATGTTCTCATATCTCAATACAATGTTCTCTTATCTCCATACAATGTTCTCTTATCTCAATACAATGTTCTCATATCTCAATACAATGTTCTCATATCTCAATACAATGTTCTCTTATCTCCATACAATGTTCTCTTATCTCAATACAATGTTCTCTTATCTCAATACTTCATTTCTCTTATCTCAATAATATGTTCTCTTATCTCCATACAATGTTCTCTTATCTCCATACAATGTTCTCTTATCTCAATACAATGTTCTCTTATCTCCATACAATGTTCTCTTATCTCCATACAATGTTCTCTTATCTCCATACAATGTTCTCTTATCTCAATACAATGTTCTCTTATCTCAATACAATGTTCTCTTATCTCAATAATATGTTCTCTTATCTCCATACAATGTTCTCTTATCTCAATACAATGTTCTCTTATCTCAATACAATGTTCTCTTATCTCCATACTATGTTCTCATATCTCAATACAATGTTCTCTTATCTCCATACAATGTTCTCTTATCTCCATACAATGTTCTCTTATCTCAATACAATGTTCTCATATCTCAGTAATATGTTCTCATATCTCAATACAATGTTCTCTTATCTCCATACAATGTTCTCTTAACTCCATACAATGTTCTCTTATCTCCATACAATGTTCTCTTATCTCCATACAATGTTATCTTATCTCAATACAATGTTCTCTTATCTCCATACAATGTTCTCTTATCTCAATACAATGTTCTCTTATCTCCATACAATGTTCTCTTATCTCCATACAATGTTCTCTTATCTCCATACAATGTTATCTTATCTCAATACAATGTTCTCTTATCTCCATACAATGTTCTCTTATCTCAATACAATGTTCTCTTATCTCCATACAATGTTCTCTTATCTCCATACAATGTTCTCTTATCTCCATACAATGTTATCTTATCTCAATACAATGTTCTCTTATCTCCATACAATGTTCTCTTATCTCAATACAATGTTCTCTTATCTCCATACAATGTTCTCTTATCTCCATACAATGTTCTCTTATCTCCATACAATGTTCTCTTATCTCAATACAATGTTCTCTTATCTCCATACAATGTTCTCTTATCTCCATACAATGTTCTCTTATCTCCATACAATGTTCTCTTATCTCAATACAATGTTCTCTTATCTCAATACAATGTTCTCTTATCTCAATACAATGTTCTCATATCTCCATACAATGTTCTCTTATCTCCATACAATGTTCTCTTATCTCCATACAATGTTCTCTTATCTCAATACAATGTTCTCTTATCTCAATAATTCATTTCTCTTATCTTCTGTAAGTACATAAATGGTGAAATCAGTAGAAAATAAAAAGCCCCAGACATCCTGCCGGGGAAAATCCATAAAATCCATTGTTGACCGCTACAGATATCACCAGCTCACTCATGCTTACAGAATACTTAAACCATTTCTGGTTATCACAATGCAAACTGCTTACCAGTTCTAACAGCTTAATGTAGCAAACTATTTTAAATACTATTTTGTCTAATTTATGTCCTGCATTTCTTATGCTGCATGTAGGCAGTGAAATTCTGGAATACAGCCCAACCTGGCTTAAGCAGCCAGCCAAGGGAATCACAGAATGTGGCTGCCTAGCACAGGTGGTTGCTTAATAGAGGGCAAATGTATAATAAAAACAACATATTGGGAACCTGGAAACTGGCTGCTTAATACAGGTTGGCTGCTTAATGGAAATGACCACTAACACAGGTTCGACTGTATATGTATCATTACAGTAAAAATAAGCAAGCAATTTATCCCTGCGCAGGTTAAGTACTTAAAGTGACATTGCATCACAAAAAGCAAAACTGGGAGTTACATACATTCTATGTATAAATAGCATTGCTTCTACTAATCTGTCTGAAATAATTAGAACACTAACTTTCTATCAATAAACGGGTGATTTTTTTGCGGTCTACAAACTCTCAAAAGTGAAAGGATTTCATAGAACGGTCACCCACGCTCCTTTATTGGCGTTTGTTTATTATTAGAGTGTAATAATTTAAATCAGGTTAGTCTAAAAATAAACATGCAAGGGCACAAATGTGAGATCTGTTGAAGTCGTGATAGCGCAGTGGTAGTGCGTTCGCTTCACGTGCGAACGGTCTGGTGTTCGAGCCCTGCTGGAGCCGTTACGATTGTGCCCGTAGGCAAGGCATTTAAATTCCACATGCCTCTTCTCTCTCCCTCGTGGCGATGGATTCCATCAGGAATGAGGTCTCGAGAGTGATTAATATAAGTTGACCATATTTACATTATTTTGCGATGTCAACAAATGTTATTATTTAAAATACTCACATTCTGTGGCAAATATTTGGGGGAAAAATACACAATATAATAGGAAATTATATTCTGTACCAAATTTGCTTTTCCCCCAATGTAGTGTCCCTTTAATTAAGCTGCCAATATTTAATATATTTCTCCAGTATTTCTCACTATATCATTATAGACTAGGTAATTATTTTATCTAAAGACGACTGATTCATTCGGACAGAAACATAACTTACTCAAATTCGCCCAAGACGACTTTGATTCATTCGGACACAAACATAACTTACTCAAATTCGCCCAAGACAACTTTGATTTATTCGGACAGAAACATAACTTCCTCAAATTCGCCCAAGACGACTTTGATTTATTCGGACACAAACATAACTTACTCAAATTCGCCCAAGATTACTTTGATTCATTCGGACAGAAACATAACTTCCTCAAATTTGCCCAAGACGACTTTGATTCATTCGGACAGAAACACAACTTACTCAAATTCGCCCAGTTTGCTGTGATCTTGATTTTCAACCTGATCTTGCAACAGTGATACTGGGGTCAGGAAGATCCCTTGTCCGTCTGACCATGCTAAACCATGGTCTTTGTGTATGGCTGTAAATAGAACAGCATATATATATTAACATGGACACTATTTTACCATGCTAGACCATCCCGGAAATACCAGTGTATGGTTTAGGGCTCATTCTAGAGGGCAACTGGGATGAAATAGTCGCCCTAGGGACCCTGACTTCACCCCTTGGGGACCCCACTTCAATTTTTTTTTAAATAATTTTTATTTTACAATTTTCATACAAATATTGTCCAGTAAAATACACTTGCCATTATAATGCATTCCTTCTATTCTAATTTGTCAAATTGTGACTTTCAACCATATTTTGTTGAAATTTATTTAATAACACATTTAAGGGTGCGATCGGGCGTTGCTATAAATGTACAATAGTTTGTGAATGAAATATTTATGGTTGTTAATTTCTTTTTTTCTTTTGTTTTTCAAGAGTTTAATGTTACACCACCAACATATGGTGACTCTCCAGCTAGTATTGGTGGAAAAACAAATGTGGGCAAGACCACAGTCTTATATACCCTAATGTATGATCGTAAGAGGTGCAGTGTTGGAACCTGTGTACCCGGGGCAGGTTTTCCCAGGACAGGTTTACCCAGCAAAAATGGGGCTGGGTAATACCCTAAAATGGACTAAAATGTCCGATTAGCGCACTAGCTTCTCACCAATGCTGTCCAATTTATTTGGCAGGTTTAGGGTGCATTGTACATAACATACTCTGACATAGCCCGACAGATGTACAGTATAGCTTGACAGGCGTACAGTATAGCTTGACAGGCGTACAGTATAGCTTGACAGGCGTACAGTATAGCTTGACAGGCATACAGTATAGCTTGAAGGCGTACAGTATAGCTTGACAGGCATACAGTATAGCTTGACAGGCATACAGTATAGCTTGACAGGCATACAGTATAGCTTGAAGGCGTACAGTATAGCTTGACAGGCATACAGTATAGCTTGACAGGCATACAGTATAGCTTGACAGGCGTACAGTATAGCTTGACAGGTGCACAGTATAGCTTGACAGGTGTACAGTATAGCTTGACAGGTGTACAGTATAGCTTGACAGGTGTACAGTATAGCTTGACAGGTGCACAGTATAGCTTGACAGGTGTACAGTATAGCTTGACATGTGTACAGTATAGCTTGACAGGTGTACAGTATAGCTTGACAGGTGCACAGTATAGCTTGACAGGTGTACAGTATAGCTTGACAGGTGTACAGTATAGCTTGACAGGTGTACAGTATAGCTTGACAGGTGTACAGTATAGCTTGACAGGTGCACAGTATAGCTTGACAGGTGCACAGTATAGCTTGACAGGTGTACAGTATAGCTTGACAGGTGTACAGTATAGCTTGACAGGTGTACAGTATAGCTTGACAGGTGTACAGTATAGCTTGACAGGTGTACAGTATAGCTTGACAGGTGTACAGTATAGCTTGACAGGCGTACAGTATAGCTTGACAGGTGTACAGTATAGCTTGACAGATGTACAGTATAGCTTGACAGGCGTACAGTATAGCTTGACAGGTGTACAGTATAGCTTGACAGGTGTACAGTATAGCTTGACAGGTGTACAGTATAGCTTGACAGGTGCACAGTATAGCTTGACAGGCACACAGTATAGCTTGACAGGCATACAGTATAGCTCAACAGGCACACAGTATAGCTTGACAGGTGTACAGTATAGCTTGACAGGTGCACAGTATAGCTTGACAGGCGTACAGTATAGCTTGACAGGTGCACAGTATAGCTTGACAGGTGCACAGTATAGCTTGACAGGTGTACAGTATAGCTTGACAGGTGTACAGTATAGCTTGACAGGTGCACAGTATAGCTTGACAGGCACACAGTATAGCTTGACAGGCACACAGTATAGCTCAACAGGCACACAGTATAGCTTGACAGGTGTACAGTATAGCTTACAGGTGCACAGTATAGCTTGACAGGTGCACAGTATAGCTTGACAGGTGTACAGTATAGCTTGACAGGTGTACAGTATAGCTTGACAGGTGTACAGTATAGCTTGACAGGTGTACAGTATAGCTTGACAGGTGTACAGTATAGCTTGACAGGTGTACAGTATAGCTTGACAGGTGTACAGTATAGCTTGACAGGCGTACAGTATAGCTTGACAGGCACACAGTATAGCTTGACAGGCATACAGTATAGCTTGACAGGTGTACAGTATAGCTTGACAGGCACACAGTATAGCTTGACAGGCATACAGTATAGCTTGACAGGCACACAGTATAGCTTGACAGGTGTACAGTATAGCTTGACAGGTGTACAGTATAGCTTGACAGGTGTACAGTATAGCTTGACAGGCATACAGTATAGCTTGACAGGTGTACAGTATAGCTTGACAGGTGTACAGTATAGCTTGACAGGTGCACAGTATAGCTTGACAGGTGCACAGTATAGCTTGACAGGCATACAGTATAGCTTGACAGGCATACAGTATAGCTCGACAGGTGCACAGTATAGCTTGACAGGCATACAGTATAGCTTGACAGGCATACAGTATAGCTTGACAGGTGTACAGTATAGCTCGACAGGTGCACAGTATAGCTTGACAGGTGTACAGTATAGCTTGACAGGCATACAGTATAGCTTGACAGGCATACAGTATAGCTTGACAGGCATACAGTATAGCTCGACAGGTGTACAGTATAGCCCGACAGGCATACAGTATAGCTTGACAGGCATACAGTATAGCTTGACAGGCATACAGTATAGCTTGACAGGTGTACAGTATAGCTTGACAGGTGTACAGTATAGCTTGACAGGCATACAGTATAGCTTGACAGGCATACAGTATAGCTTGACAGGCATACAGTATAGCTTGACAGGCATACAGTATAGCTTGACAGGTGTACAGTATAGCTTGACAGGCATAGAGTATAGCTTGGCAGGCGTACAGTATAGCTTGACAGGTGTACAGTATAGCTTAACAGGTGTACAGTATAGCTTGACAGGCATACAGTATAGCTTGACAGGCATACAGTATAGCTTGACAGGTGCACAGTATAGCTTGACAGGCATACAGTATAGCTTGACAGGCATACAGTATAGCCCGACAGGCATACAGTATAGCTTGACAGGCATACAGTATAGCCCGACAGGCGTACAGTATAGCTTGACAGGCATACAGTATAGCTTGACAGGTGCACAGTATAGCTTGACAGGTGTACAGTATAGCTCGACAGGTGTACAGTATAGCTTGACAGGTGTACAGTATAGCTTGACAGGTGCATAGTATAGCTTGACAGGCATACAGTATAGCTTGACAGGTGCACAGTATAGCTCGACAGGTGCACAGTATAGCCCGACAGGCATACAGTATAGCTTGACAGGCGCACAGTAGTCCCTGACATAACCTACTACTACCCAATATGTTTGAGTCTACGTTTATTTATCATTGAGATGATATGATCGAGAGAAGCTTCCTGAAGAGATTAGTCATTTAGGATAGTGCAATGATACAGAGACACATTCCAGAGACTCCTCTGGTTCTTTTACATGCACAGTGTAATTTTCTTACCACCGACACAAGACCTCGGTTTAAAGTTACCGCTGAAAGACTGTTAATATTATTAGGGTCAAAATAGGGATCAAACTTGCGATCCCTGGATTCACAGTCCAACATGTTAACAACTGGACTACTGACAGGGGCATGTATTATCAACATTAGTAAACACACATGTATTATCAACATTAGTAAACAGGCATGTATTATCAACATTAGTAAACAGGCATGTATTATCAACATTAGTAACCAGGCATGTATTATCAACATTAGTAAACGTGCATGTATTATCAACATTAGTAAATATGCATGTATTATCAACATTAGTAAAGAGGCATGTATTATCAACATTAGTAAATATGCATGTATTATCAACATTAGTAAATACTCATGTATTATCAACATTAGTAAACACGCATGTATTATCAACATTAGTAAACACGCATGTATTATCAACATTAGTAAACACGCATGTATTATCAACATTAGTAAACACGCATGTATTATCAACTTTAGTAAACACGCATGTATTATCAACATTAGTAAACACGCATGTATTATCAACATTAGTAAACACGCATGTATTATCAACATTAGTAAACACGCATGTATTATCAACATTAGTAAACAGGCATGTATTATCAACATTACCCACCCAACGTGAACATACTTAAATGTATCTTTATACCATCTGATACAAGTACATATCTTATATTCAATTATTATTCACGTTCCATGGAGAGCCGGTGATTTCACTTTGCACTTTGGGACCGATACCATTATGTTATTGTGACAAAGCCTTGCAAGGGATAAAAGTGGAGAAGGATGGGGAGGGGGGCACACCAATAACCCAATACTACATGCAGCTACACTTGAGTTGGTGCAATGTAGTAAATATAGGACAAGGTACTAATTGCCTTTCCAACTTAAAACATCAACTTTTATTTGCTGATTTAACGTTTAAAGCAGCACTACATCGTAATAAAGGATGTTTTGGGTAAAATATAAATACTAATATGTGTGTGTTTACAACGCTCAGAAAAGATAAAATTCCAATAAATTTTAACCGTCATATACGCGAATTTGTTTATCAACACACGAAATGTAAACACGCACAGCGCGCATGCGTGAAACAACAGAGGATGTAGAAAACAACGTATATATTTTGAACATGAAAGACTATCTATCTATCTTCCTCTAATGTCGAACCTCTAGCAGGGATGTAGATATGTCCCTAAAAGACTTAGCTTTTGAATCAACATATCAAGTAATTTAATTAAAAGAGACAACGTGGGACAAATGGGGACGATGCATTCCGAATGTAAACAAGTGCGGACGATGCGTTCCGGTTGTAAACAAGTGCGTGACCGATCGACTCAGAAAGTCCTACTTTCGGTTTCCAGTTTGTTTTATCGCAAAAAAACATTGTTTACCAAATGAACATAAGCATACAAAGTATAATGTTAGAATGTGTAGCAGCATTGCTACCCATACATAAAAATTGAATTTTTCAAATATCTTTTATTTCATACGATGTAATGCTGCTTTAAATCAACCATTAAACTACCACAAACTTATAATAAACCCAAGATTAGATAAAATCATGTATTTGTCATCCATCATTGTACTAATCACATTTAACACAATATAACACCCAGGACTAGAAGTGAGCCCTACAAGATGCGGGTGTTGGATGACAAAATTATCCCTTTCTCAATGCTATCTGTCAATCTACTCATTTGCTAACCAAACACCAGGGACGTGGAGCGAATTTGACACCTCTACGACCAGCAATTGCATTAAACATTTACACCCACAAACCATGCCATACCATTAACCCTTTCAACACCACAGACCTCTAAATTGGCTTACAAAAAAGTGTAGATCCAGATGAGCCGGCTCATGATAAGCCATCTCATCAGGATCTGCACTTTTTTCAAGTAATATAACTATTTTTAGAAAAAAAATTACCCATTTTGATAAATGAACTGATCCAAATGTAATTTTGTTATTAATTTATTGGTCTAAAAATATCATGGACCAGTCCATGTCGGTTACTTGATGTTGAATGGGTTAAATAAACTGCATTCACATACATGCTATTTACTACAAGAAATACATAGCATTTTATTCTAAGGTTGCAGTATCCATGTCAGGTTTACGTACGAATAATGCCCTGGACACAGTGACAGTAAAACGTGTTTTCGATCATTACAGACCAGCATATCCCTTGTCAATATTTGTTAGTTAATTCCAATGAATTTCCTAGGAATCTCAGCCTCAAATGATACATGGAAAATACTCATTGGAATTTAAAATTCAGTTTTATAAATATAATCAAATATTGAAATGTTGTAGCAACTAATTCCCAGGCCCTCCTTCCGCTGTAGCCTCCATATAACTGAGTTGGTGGTGTTCTTAACCCTTAACATGCAGAATAAATTGGACAGAAATGTGCAAAGAACATAGATCCAGATCAGTCGTGTCTGATCAGGATCTAAGTTGTTTGTTATTCAGACAAGTGTAACCTCCACTATCCGAATAGCAAGCAGCATAGAGCCTGATCTAACTATATACTGTTTGTAAAAGTGACTTTATTTGTGAATGGCAGGTTAAGCAAGACACATATATCCACATTACATTTTCTCTCTACGTCATGCGCCGCGGTGCACATGCAACTTACAAGCTAGTCACTGATTAAATTAAGAAAGAATTGGCTAAATATTCCTCTGTGGGAAAAGATGAAGTCAAAGAATAAGGAGGAGATGAAAATGGATAAGAAGGATGAACGCAGGAGACAAAGAGGAGACAAAGAAAAATGAGGAGGAGACAAAGAGGAATAAAGAGGAGACAAAGAAAAATGAGGAGGAGACAAAGAGGAATAAAGAGACAAAGAAAAATGAGGAGGAGACAAAGAGGAATAAAGAGGAGACAAAGAAAAATGAGGAGGAGACAAAGAGGAATAAAGAGGAGACAAAGAAAAATGAGGAGGAGACAAATAAGAATGAGGAGGAGACAAATAAGAATGAGGAGGAGACAAAGAAGAATGAGGAGGAGACAAAGAAGAATGAGGAGGAGACAAATAAGAATGAGGAGGAGACAAATAAGAATGAGGAGGAGACAAATAAGAATGACGAGGAGACAAAGAAGAATGAGGTGGAGACAAAGAAGAATGAGGAGGAGACAAAGAAGAATGAGGAGGAGACAAAGAAGAATGAGGAGGAGAAGAATGAGGAGGAGACAAGAAGAATGAGGAGGAGACAAAGAAGAATGAGGAGGAGACAAAGAAGAATGAGGAGGAGACAAATAAGAATGAGGAGGAGACAAAGAAGAATGAGGAGGAGACAAAGAAGAATGAGGAGGAGACAAATAAGAATGAGGAGGAGACAAAGAAGAATGAGGAGGAGACAAAGAAGAATGAGGAGGAGACAAAGAAGAATGAGGAGGAGACAAAGAAGAATGAGGAGGAGACAAAGAAGAATGAGGAGGAGACAAATAAGAATGAGGAGGAGACAAAGAAGAATGAGGAGGAGACAAATAAGAATGAGGAGGAGACAAAGAAGAATGAGGAGGAGACAAAGAAGAATGAGGAGACAAAGAAGAATGAGGAGGAGACAAATAAGAATGAGGAGGAGACAAAGAAGAATGAGGAGGAGACAAAGAAGAATGAGGAGGAGACAAAGAAGAATGAGGAGGAGACAAAGAAGAATGAGGAGGAGACAAATAAGAATGAGGAGGAGACAAATAAGAATGAGGAGGAGACAAATAAGAATGAGGAGGAGACAAGAAGAATGAGGTGGAGACAAAGAAGAATGAGGAGGAGACAAAGAAGAATGAGGAGGAGACAAAGAAGAATGAGGAGGAGAAGAATGAGGAGGAGACAAAGAAGAATGAGGAGGAGACAAAGAAGAATGAGGAGGAGACAAATAAGAATGAGGAGGAGACAAAGAAGAATGAGGAGGAGACAAAGAAGAATGAGGAGGAGACAAAGAAGAATGAGGAGGAGACAAAGAAGAATGAGGAGGAGACAAATAAGAATGAGGAGGAGACAAATAAGAATGAGGAGGAGACAAAGAAGAATGAGGAGACAAATAAGAATGAGGAGGAGACAAAGAAGAATGAGGAGGAGACAAAGAAGAATGAGGAAGAAGAGAAGGAAAAAATGAAGAAGAAGAAGACTTCATACAATGCAACAGATAACATTCAAAATATTAAAAATCCACATTTTATGCAGAGAATTGTGCTATAGAGTCGAGAGCTGTAATTTACTATTGATTGATTTATCTCATCAATCCAGCCCAGTATCCTGTACATTCCATACCAGATCAATCAGCAAATATTAGCAATGATACAGACAGAGACCCATTCCAAAGTTTCCTCTGGTTCTTTTATGTGCACGGTGTACAGCACCGACACGAGATCTCAGTTTAAAGTCCCATCTGAAAGACTGTTCATTTTATTAGGGTCAGACAGGGGATCAAACCTGCGATCCCTGGATTACCAGTCCAACAGATCCGTTTGTTGAATGGATGTATACTCCTACACCTCAAAACATATGGATTATATAAAACAAAGTTTTGGGTTAACCGATACAAAGTTTTTGGTTAACCGATACAAAGTTTTGGGTTAACCGATACAAAGTTGTGGGTTAACCGATACAAAGTTTTGGGTTAACCGATACAAAGTTGTGGGTTAACCGATACAAAGTTTTGGGTTAACCGATACAAAGTTGTGGGTTAACTGATACAAAGTTGTGGGTTAACCAATACAAAGTTGTGGGTTAACCGATACAAAGTTTTGGGTTAACCAATACAAAGTTGTGTGTTAACCGATACAAAGTTTTGGGTTAACCGATACAAAGTTTTGGGTTAACCGATAAATTTGAAGGCTGTTCCAACACATATTTGTCTGACTATCTAGTTCACCACATGTGTCACCATAATAACATATGCTCACTGAATGAGAGACATCTCTAATTTCTATTACCTCCATTGGCAGATAAAGTCCGATTTATTCCAAAATGTAAATAGGTCCTTTTAGTTAGATTCCTTTGTTTTTACTGTTGTTCCCTAACCAGATGTTGCAGTATGATAAATGTTATTTTATCACAATCATGTTGATTAACTGATAACATTGTTTTACAAATAGGTTCCAATTGCATATACTGTATGAGATCTGTCGAGATATAGAATAAAATTGCTAGCATGCAGTGCAAAGGAAACAACGATCAAAATAGAGGAAAACACTTAATAGGACCTATCTACTTTTAGGGAGTATTCAGGGGCAGTAACTGATCGATGTCTCTCATTGAAGGTGTTTGGCTTAACCCTTTCGGCGCCATAGGGGACTTTCGTCGACATCCCACTACAGCGCCATAACGCATATGCTTTCATACCGGACTTAATTTAGTAGACACAAGTTTATGTTAACACCGGGAAACTCTGTTTCCCATCAAGTGACGTCATTCTGCTATTTACAGGGTTTCGCGAGTATTAATAGTAACATTGCTGCAAAATGAGACTAAATATAGACCAAGGCTGAACTTCCCTTATGCCGTGCCACAAGTCTCCGTAATGGATGAATCATGTTTGGATTCAGGTTTTTCGCATTAAATCTACGTTTTCAGTGAGAATATTTTGTTTATGCATGCATATTGTGTAGAAATATGAAAACTTATATCTATAAATAGATATTACTTTCGTTTGCAAATGCTCTTACAGTCATAGGGCTAGTCACGATCTGTCAAAATGTATTGGTAAAATTATTCGACGCTGGGAGCAAAATGCATAGATTTAGTTGGCGCCGAAAGGGTTAAAAGCAATGCTTCAGGAGCATTATATTATATACACCTCAGTGACTAGTGGATTTTGTTTCATATGCTAAAAGTTTGAATTTTACTTTCCCACCAATTAGTTAAATGTGACTACAATTATTGATCAGTATATTTTGGAAACCAATCAAGCTGACTGTTTTACTTAATAAATCCAAGTCGAAAAATATGATATTTCGTGAACCGAGCCCCTGGGTCATGACGACTTTTACATGCATCGTTTACACCTTAGCATAAAGGGAGACA
Source organism: Archivesica marissinica (assembly GCA_014843695.1). Lineage (NCBI taxonomy): Eukaryota > Metazoa > Mollusca > Bivalvia > Venerida > Vesicomyidae > Archivesica > Archivesica marissinica. Next base: position 26,794,999 of record CM026387.1, read on the forward strand.
GATCGGAGTGCAATTGAAGGACAGTGGAAGGAGGAGATGGAGTTGGGAGCAGATGAATGGGTGGGCGAGAGGGAGATTGGATGGAATGGAAGGGAAAGAATAAGAGGTGAAGAAGATAGGATGATTTAGAAAGGACATGTTACGAAAGGAGATGGGATGAGAGTGGAGGGAGATGGGATGATCGAGAGTGGAGGGAGATGGGATGAGAGTGGAGGGAGATGGGATGATCGAGAGTGGAGAGAGATGGGATGAGAGTGGAGGGAGATGGGATGAGAGTGGAGGGAGATGGGATGAGAGTGGAGGGAGATGGGATGATCGAGAGTGGAGGGAGATGGGATGATAGTGGAGGAGATGGGATGATCGAGAGTGGAGGAGATGGGATGAGAGTGGAGGGAGAGGGGATGAGAGTGGAGGGAGATGGGATGATCGAGAGTGGAGGAGAGATGGATGAGAGTGGAGAGTGGGATGAGAGTGGAGGAGATGGGATAGAGTGGAGGGAGATGGGATGGGAGGATGGATGAGAGTGGAGGGAGATGGGATGAGTGGAGTGGAGTGGAGATGGGATGAGAGTGGAGGGAGATGGATGATGGAGATGTGATGAGAGTGGAGGGAGATGGGATGAGAGTGGAGGGAGATGAGGAGGAGATGGTGAAGATGGAGGTGATGAGAGGGAGGGAGATGGGATGAGAGTGGAGGGAGATGGGAGGGGAGATGGGATGAGAGTGGAGGGAGATGGGATGAAGAGTGGAGGAGATGGGATGAAAGTGGAGGGATATGGGATGATGTGAGGGATATGGATGAGAGTGAGAGGAGGGAGATGGGATGAGTGGGATGAGAGTGGAGAGATGGGATGAGAGTGGATGAGAGTGGAGGAGATGGGATGATGGAGGGAGATGGATGAGAGTGGAGGGATGGATGAAGGGAGGGAGATGGGAAAGTGGAGGGAGATGGATGAGTGGAGGGATGGGATGAGAGTGAGTGGAGATGGGATGAGAGTGGAGGAGATGGTTGAGAGATGGAGGAGATGGAGATTAGATGGTATTGATTGAGAGTGGAGGGAGATGGGATGATCGAGAGTGGAGGGAGATGGGATGATGGAGGGAGATGGGATGGAGAGATGGAGGGAGATGGGATGAAGATGGAGGGGTGGGATGAGAGTGGGATGAGAGTGGAGGGAGATGGGATGATCGAGAGTGGAGGAGATGGAATGATGGAGGGAGACAATCTGGATGAAAGTGGAGGAGATGGATGATCGAGAGTGGAGGGAGATGGGATGATTGAGAGTGGAGGGAGATGGTGATGGAGGGAGATGGGATGATCGAGAGTGAAGAGGGAGAGAGTGGAGGAAGATAGGAGATGTGGAGTGGAGATGGGATGATCGAGAGTGAGGGAGGGAGATGGGATGAGAGTGGAGGGAGATGGGTGATTGAGAGTGGAGGGAGATGGATGATCGAGAGTGGAGGGAGATGGGATGAGTGGATGGAGGAGGATGAGAGTGGATGATGGAACAATCTGGGATGAAAGTGGAGGGAGATGGGATGAGAGTGGAGGGAGATGGGATGAATGGAGGAGATGTGGAGAGTGGAGAGATGGTATGAGAGTGAGATGGGATGAGAGTGGAGGGAGATGGGATGACAAGTGGGAGGAGTGGAGGGATGGATGATGGAGTGGAGGGAGAGTGGGATGCGAGAGTGGGAGATGGAGATGGGATGAAGTGGAGGGAGATGGGATGAAAGAGGGATGGAGAAAGTGGAGGAGATGGGATGAGTGGAGGGAGATGGGATGAGGGAGATGGGATGAGATGAGGGAGTGGATGGATGGAGAGGATGAGAGTGGAGAGATGGATGAGAGAGGAGGGAATGGTGAGAGTGGAGGGAGATGGATTGAGATGGGATGAGAGTGGAGGGAGATGGGATGATCGAGAGTGGAGGGAGATGGGATGAGAGTGGAGGGAGATGGGATGATCGAGAGTGGAGGGAGATGGTGATGAGAGTGAGGGAGATGGGATGATTGAGAGTGGAGGAGGTGGATGAGAGTGGAGGAATGGGATGATTGAGAGTGGAGGGAGATGGGATGATCGAGAGTGGAGGGAGATGGAATGAGAATGGAGGGAGATGGGATGAGAGTGGAGGGAGATGGGATGATAGTGAGTGAGATGGGAACAATCTGGATGAAAGTGGAGGGAGATGGGATATCGAGAGGGAGATGGGAGGTACGAGGGAGATGGGATGAGGGAGATGGGATGAGTGGAGGGAAGATAGGTGGATGATGATATGGATGAAAGTGAGAGTGGAGGAGATGGGATGATCGAGAGTGGAGGGAGATGGGATGAGAGAGGGAGATGGGATGATGAGAGTGGAGAGATGGGATGATTGAGAGTGGAGGGAGATGGGATGATTGAGAGTGGAGGGAGATGGGATGATCGAGAGTGGAGGGAGATGGAATGAGATGGAGGGATGGGATGAGAGTGGAGGGAGATGGATGAGAGTGGAGGAGATGGGACAATCTGGGATGAAAGTGGAGGGAGATGATGATCGAGAGTGGATGGAATGGGATGATCGAGAGAGTTGATCGAGAGTGGAGGGAGATGGGATGAGAGTGGAGGGAGATGGGATGAATATGGCATGAAGCAGAGGGAGATGGAATGATCAAGAGTGGAGGGAGATGGGATGATTAGTGGAGGAGATGGGATGATCGAGAGTGGAGTGAGATGGGATGATCGAGAGTGGAGTGAGATGGTATGAGAGTGGAGGAGATGGATGAGAGTGGAGGAGAGGTGGGATGAGAGTGGAGGGAGATGGGATGATCGAGAGTGGAGGGAGATGGGATGATCGAGAGTGGAGGGAGATGGGATGATCAGAGTGGAGGGAGATGGATGATCAAGAGTGGAGGGAGATGGGATGAGAGTTGAGGGAGATGGGATGATCAGAGAGTGGATGGGATGATCGGAGTGGATGAGAGTGGAGGGAGATGGGATGAGAGTGGAGGGAGATGGGATGATTGAGAGTGAAGGGATGATGGGATGATCGAGAGTGGAGGAGGGATGGGATGATCGAGAGGGAGATGGGAGGAGTGGAGGGAGATGGGATGAGAGTGGAGAGATGGGATGATTGAGAGTGAAGGGAGATGGGATGATCGAGAGTGGAGGGAGATGGGATGATCGAGAGTGGAGGGAGATGGGAGATTGAGTGGAGGGAGGTGGGAATGAGAGTGGAGGGAGATGGTAGGGAGATGGGAGAGAGTGTTGGGATAAGAGTGGAGGAAGATAGGATGAATATGGCATGAAAGCAGAGGGAGATGGGATGATCGAGAGTGGATGGAGATGGGATGAGAGTGGAGGGAGATGGGATGAGAGTGGATGGAGATGGGATGAGAGTGGATGGAGATGGGATGAGAGTGGAGGGAGATGGCATGAAAGCGGAGGGAGATGGGATGATCAAGAGTGGAGGGAGATGGGATGATCGAGAGTGGAAGGAGATGGGATGATCGAGAGTGGAGGGAGAAATGCAAATGCATGAAAATGAAACTTTCTTAAAATGCAAATTTCATTAAATATTTTTACAACAAAAACACCTGCAGACCTGTGACCTTAAATATTAAGAAGATAAAAAACAGAAACTACAACAAACAGATACAACTATAAAATGTCATATAAACATATGCTGCAGGGAGTACCATGAAGTGATCATTTACTTTGGTAGTTTGTGTTTTAGACATTTGTATCATGATCAACACAAGTTTAACCATCAAACAACCTCCTAAAAGGTCTGCCTCACCTATTGTGGAAACTTATTTTTGAAGCATATAATTTTGTCAGCAAATAATTTCTTTACTTTACTGTTGTAACTGGAAGGTATCCTATATATTTGACTTTTATGTTTTCAATAACAATTGTAATCCAGGGATCGCAGGTTCGATCCCTCGTCTGACCCTAATAAACCTAATGAACAGTCTTTCAGATGGGACATTAAACCGAAGTCTTGTATCGGTGCTGTACACCGAGCACGTAAAAGAATCAGAGGAGACTCTGGATGGGTCTTTGTCTGTATCATTGCACTATCCTGCAAAAATCTAAAATGACTGATCTCTTCAGGAGGCGTCGCTGATATGGGTAACCAGTAGCGACAATAAATAAACGTAAAACACACATCAATAACAATTATACATATTTATTTACTATACTTTTGAACAGGTTGTTAACTGAATGGGAGATTCTGTAGTAATATTTCTAGTCATTAGTGTTTAAGTTTATAAAGATATGCCCGCCTGAAGGTCCGATAGAGACACTGCTGTGTACCTACCGCTAATGAATCGAAGATATTTTTAATTTCTCCCAAAAAGTGAATTTTGAAAGCCAAATGCAAACTGCTGTATATACTGCTGGCCAAATGCAAACTGCTGTATATACTGCTGGGCAAATGCAAACTGCTGTATATACTGCTGGCCAAATGCAAACTGCTGTATATACTGCTGGCCAAATGCAAACTGCTGTATATACTGCTGGCCAAATGCAAACTGCTGTAAATACTGCTGGCCAAATGCAAACTGCTGTATATACTGCTGGGCAAATGCAAACTGCTGTAAATACTGCTGGCCAAATGCAAACTGCTGTATATACTGCTGGGCAAATGCAAAACTGTTGTAAATGCTGCTGGGCAAATGCAAACTGCTGTAAATACTGCTGGCCAAATGCAAACTGCTGTAAATACTGCTGGGCAAATGCAAAACTGCTGTATATACTGCTGGGCAAATGCAAACTGCTGTATATACTGCTGGCCAAATGCAAAACTGCTGTATATGCTGCTGGCAAAAGAGATCAATAAACAAACAGCAACCCCTATCCTGTCCATACAACTCCAATTTGACTTTGCAAGGTGAAGAAAAATTCATTTATTATGTGTGTGTTTTACGTTTATTTATCGTCGCTACCGGTTGCCCATATGAGCGACGCCTCCTGAAGAGATTAGTCATTTTAGATTTTTGGAGGATAGTGCAATGATACAGACGGTGTACAGCATCGACACGAGACCTCGGTTTAACGTCCCATCTGAAAGACTGTTAATTTTATTAGGGTCAGATGGGGGATCGAACCTGCGATCCCTGGATTACCAGTCCAGCGTGTTACCACTGGACTAGTGTCCTTATAGCCCCACTATGTGTTTACTTAAAATGTTCTCCACACGGAGATAATGTGAGGAGCGGATGATTATATATTGTGATTAACTGATTAGCTTATACATGTATGTTCATTTTCAATAATAAATTATTACAATAAAAAGTAATTGTTGGAAAATATGCCCACAAATGAACCGGCTTTTGTGAAATTACCATTTGTGATTTACCTCCTTTATGGATATGTTTTAACAAAATGAGTTATAATATTATTTTCCAAACTGCAGAAAAAACTTGCATAAAGAGACTTTAATGGAGCTTTAAATGTGTCACAGGCGGATCTGTAGTCCAGTGGTAACACGCTGGACTGGTAATCCAGGGATCGCAGGTTCGATCCCCCGTCTGACCCAAATAAAATTAACAGTCTTTCAGATGGGATGTTAAACCGAGGTCTCATATCAGTGCTTTACACCGTGCACGCTAAAGAACCAGAGGAGACTCTGGAATGGGTCTCTGTCTGTATCATGCACTATCCTTCAAAATCTAAAATAACTAATCTCTTCAGGAGGCGTCGCTCATATGGGCAACCGGTAGCGACGATAAATAAACGTAAAACACACTTTAAATGCGTCATTCTGAGAAGCCTGTTTTTGCTAAAAATATTCTTTTTTAATATCAGCTAGTACTTTACTTAGAACCTTGAAAATTAGGGACAACATATTAAATTCCAACATCTCTATAACATCATATTCATGTTTTAAAAAATACAAGAAATTGCATGGACAGCAATCTTGAACTCTTTGAATGCTGGGTAAAACAGAGACTATAGAAGTTCACATAATTGTAGCAGATGACAACTCAATAATGCGTTTTTCTTAATTGTAACCGAAATCTTTGGATATATGTCATGGAATAATGTGCCGTCTGATCTGGCTCTATGCTGTTTGCAAAAGGAACTTTAGTCGTGATTGGCAGGTTACTGGTTAAAATAAGTGTAAAATGCAGAAAATATTGGTTTAGCTGTGAAAATATATTAGTGAAAAATCTTGAAATTATGTTGGAACAATGAATACTAATCCGCTATAGCCGAAAATATGACAAGAAGGTTCGTAACTCTGACCAAACAACTTTTGCAAACATCATCAAGCCAGATCAGATGGCACAGAATGTGCACAGAATGTGTCATCTGATCAGGCTCTATGCTGTTTGCTATTCGGATAGTGCAGCTAAAACACTTGGCTGAATAGCAAACAACAAAGATCCTGATCAGACGTGGTATTGCGCCGCGGCTGATTTGGATCTATGTTGCTTGCACATTCCATCCAATTTATTCTGCAGGTTACGGGTTAATGTAATTTAATCTCTTATTCCTTTTCAAACTTTCAAAATGACCGTCACATTTTCGAACAACAGTTACTGTTGCTGTCAATTGTATTGTTACAAAATTGGCTGAATAGCAAACAACATAGATCCTGATCAGACGCGGCGTTACGCCGTGGCTGATCTGGATCTATGTTGTTTGCAAATGTGATTTTATTTACTCAGCTGGCAAAGGGTTAATTACACATGACACCAATCTTATACATCGTGCAATGACGTTCCTGTCATTTACAGTACAGACTCGACCACTATGAACTATAATGTTTCTAGGTCAAAATAAATGCACATAATTTCTCTGACACTTAGTTCATTATCTTCTGACCCCAATATTTTATGTTTGTAAATATTTACTTTACAATATATAACATAAGCGACTACTGTTGGGTTCATCCGAATCCAGGACCATTCCCTGCCACGGAAAATGGATAGGTCTATACAAATACTTAATATAAAACACTTGGCCATACATTCAAAGTTTGTTTGTTTTTGGTGTTTTTTTACAGACGGATCTGTAGTCCAGTGGTAACACGCTGGACAGGTAAACAAGGGATCGCAGGTTCGATCCCCCGCCTGACCCTAATAAAATTAAGTCTTTCAGATGGGTCTTGTGTCGGTGCTTTACACTGTGCACGTAAAAGAACCAGAGGAGACTCTGGAATGGTTCTCTGTCTTTATCATTGCACTATCCTCCAAAAATCTAAAATGACTAATTTCTTCAGGAGGCGTGGCTAATATGGGCAACCGGTAGCGACGATAAATAAACGTAAAACACACACTCAAAAGTTTTTCTGCCTTTAATTCACAGATGTCAACTAGTCTATGTAATTTTGAGATTGGGGGTGGGGCGCAGATATCCTGGAGGCTAGAGATTGGGGGTGGGGCACAGATATCCTGGAGGCTAGAGATGGGGGTGGGGCACAGATATCCTGGAGGCTAGAGATTGGGGGTGGGGCACAGTATCTGGAGGCTAGAGATTGGGGGTGGGGCACAGATATCCTGGAGGCTAGAGATTGGGGGTGGGGCACAGATATCCTGGAGGCTAGAGATTGGGGGTGGGGCACAGATATCCTGGAGGCTAGAGATTGGGGGTGGGGCACAGATATCCTGGAGGCTAGTATTGGGGGTATGTGTCCAGATATCCTGGAGGCTAGTATTTCCAGGCCATCCAATTTTTATGGCTTGATACATATTATGCCTGTCTACATATTTTGCATTTACAAAATATGTGTTTTAATAAAACGGTTGAAAATATGCCATATCCTGTAGCTGAAAGGCTATTATACACATTATATATGATTCATCAACATACTATATACGATTCATCAACATACTATATATCATTATTTCCATAATACACTGTATCGTACTCCCACATCTATAAGGTATGTAAAGCTCTATAGGCAACACAGATCTCGTTTATTTCACCGACAACATAGGGTTAAATCAAGCAAGGATTTACAATTAGGCCTGTAACTAGTTTGTGAACGGATTTAGAATCTTTGAAAGTTCTATTATCGGTATTCACATCCCAATCAGCAATATGTAACGATTGGAGTGGGGCGGAGTGGGGCGGCGGAGTGGGGCGGAGTGGTAGTCCTGTGGTAACTTTCTGTTCAATCCCCGGTTACTCCAAACCACAATTATTATTCATAGTCATTGCATAGTCATTGCATCCTTAACCCGTTACCTCATAGAAAATCAAACTATTTAACCCTTTCCCTCATAGAAGATCAAACTATTTAACCCATTACCTCAACGAAGATCAAACTATTTAACCATTTACCTCATAGAAGATCAAACTATTTAACCCGTTACCTCATAGAAGATCAAACTATTTCACCCGTTACCTCATAGAATATCAAACCATTTCACCCGTTACCTCATTGAAGATCAAACTATTTAACCCTTTCCCTCATAGAAGATCAAACTATTTAATCCTTTACCTCATGGAAGATCAAACTATTTAATCCTTTACCTCATGGAAGATCAAACTATTTAACCCTTTACTTCATAGAAGCACCTCTTGACACAATACGACATACATTGACAGTGTTCATAATAAAGGCCAGAATCTCATGTAGTCCCAGTAATATCTATGGAGGTGGGATAGATATGATGACTACTTATCCACTGCATGATAGCTAAATGGCTGTCGTGTGTATGGAGATATAATAGTATATTAACCTAAATCTCTATGTAGTCCCAGTAATATCTATGGAGGTGGGATAGATATGATGACTACTTATCCACTGCATGATAGCTAAATGGCTGTCGTTTGTATGGAGATATAATAGTATATTAACCTAAATCTCTATGTAGTCCCAGTAATATCTATGGAGGTGGGATAGATATGATGACTACTTATCCACTGCATGATAGCTAAATGGCTGTCGTGTGTATGGAGATATAATAGTATATTAACCTAAATCTCTATGTAGTCCCAGTAATATCTATGGAGGTGGGATAGATATGGTGACTACTTATCCACTGCATGATAGCTAAATGGCTGTCGTGTGTATGGAGATATAATAGTATATTAACCTAAATCTCTATGTAGTCCCAGTAATATCTATGGAGGTGGGATAGATATGGAGACTACTTATCCACTGCATGAATGCTAAATGGCTGTCGTTTGTATGGAGATATAATAGTATATTAACCTAAATCTCTATGAAGGAAAGGGTTAAATGATGTTATTTAATAAATTTCAACAAAATAGTGTTAAAATACACAATATAACCATTGAATAGAACACATGAATAGAAGCAGTGCTTTATAATAGGCCAGTATATCTTACTGGAATTTTTTTAATTTTTTTTTAGGGAGAAGTCAGGGTCCCTAGCGACTATTTCGCCCAAGTTGCCCTCTAGAATGAGCCCTGCACCATACAGCACTATGATATCCCTAAAAATATCAAAGCTCATGTGATAATGATGATACAAAAACAACATTTAATAAATGCTATTATTTAATAAATGTCAACAAAATATGGTTAAAATACACAGCATGACCATTAAATACAACCGTTGAATAGGATTGCTTTACAATGGCCACAGTAGCTTACTGGAAATGATTTTGTTTGAAAATTGTAAAAAAAAATACACAATTTTTTAGGGAGAAGTGCCCCACAGCAGACGAAGTCACGGTACCAAAGGGACTATTTCACCCAGATCGCCATCTAGGATGAGCCCTGCTCCTTAAGTTAACCTGGGATGGATAAGTGTCCGTATATACATAATGAATCACAGACATGTAAGTCTGTGAAAGGGATTAAAGAATCTACTTGTCCTGGCGAGCAGCCAGTGTAGAGCCAACACCAAAGTTTGAGCCCCAAAAAAGGAGTCAATTTTAATGAGATTGATTTTATATGGAGCAGGAACAAAATATTGCACCTATACAATCTTATTATGACCTTGAATCTTGTTATGAAGGTTGACTCGGCTCATTCTAGAGGGCAATGTGGGCGAAATAATCGCCCTAGGGACCCTGACTTACCCCTCTGGGGGCCCCACTTCTCCCTACAATTTTCATACAGAATTTTGTCCAGTAAGATACACTGGCCCATTATAAAGAACTGTATTTAATGGTCATACTGTGCATTTTAAGTGATCACGCGCTTTCTCACTTCTCCCAAAAATTCTAACATAGAATGATCCCTGGGTTGTCATGGTGGAATTTGGATTGGAGCAATTTCATTTAATTATTTAACAATTTATACACCAATATACTTATTTTCAATGCTGCCAGTATATGATTTTAATAGCTATTCATACTAATCATTATCTTTGGACGCAGAAATCAATTCATTATAACACGTTCGCAAATACACACTGTGCTACAATGTCATGTACAGTCAAACCGGTCTTAAACAGCCAGTCAAGGGAATCTCAGAAAGTGGCTTCTCTGCACAGGTGGCTGCTTAATAGAGGTCAAATGTATAATAAAACTACATATTGGGATTCTGGAAACTGGCTGCTTAATACAGGTTGGCTGCTTAATAGAGGTGACCACTAACACAGGTTTGACTTTAGATGCAAAAAGCACATCAAGAATGACTCTCTGTATATAGACTATTTACAGGAAAACATTGTGAAGTTTTCTAATTTCAACTACCTAATTCCCAAACAAGGAATTTCCAGATTCTTTTAGTCCGGCCTAAAAATCTCAGTGCCCAGTTATTCACAGACGGATCTGTAGTCTAGGGGTAACACGCTGGACTGGTAATCAGGGATCACAGGTTTGATCCCCCGTCTGACCCTAATACAATTTAACCGTCTTTCAGATGGGACTTTAACCCGAGGTCTCGTGTCTGTGCTGTACACCGTGCACGTAAAAGAACCAGAGGAGACTCCGGAATGGGTCTCTGTCTATATCATTGCACTATCCTTTAAAAATCTATAATGACTAATCATTTCAGGAGGCATCGGTAGCGATGATAAATAAATGTAAAATACACACACGCCCAGTTATTCAAATTCAATTAACAAATTAGTCAGATTTGATACACATACATCATCAGTATAAAAGTCAGGGATCATTCTAGAGGGCGATGTGGGCGAAATTGTCGCCCTAGGGACGCTGACTTCGCCCTCTGGGGGCCCCACTTCTCCCTAAAAAATAATAATAATTTTTTTTTTTTAAAAATATTTTTTTGGTTTTTACGATTTTCAAACAAAATTTTGTCTAGTAAGATACACTTTCCCATTATAAAGCACTCCTTCTATTCAAATGTTGTATTTAATGGTTGTACTGTGCATTTTAACCCTATTTTGCAGAAGTATATTTAAAAAAACCATTTAAGGAAGTGATCACGCGCTTTCTCACTTCTCCCAAAAATGTTGACCTAGAATGAACCCTGAAAGTAAAGTGTTTGTTTAATATACAAATATAGTGTCACCCCTATTTAAAGGGCCAGCCATTTCTGAGTTGATTTAAACATATTTATTCATTCATAATGTACAGTACATATTTATTGTATATAGAATGAAAATGGATTTAATCGAAAGCTTAAAGCTTATTGAGATTTTATCTTCATTACATATATAAATGTGTGCACTATAGGCGACTAAGACATAAACGTATAAGTAGCAAGACCAAAATATGCAATAAGTGTATGAAATTATAGCTAGATAAACGGGGAATGGGGGTGGGGGTAATTTCTGACTTGAGATACCTCACGAATCCTATGCTTGTATGCCAGACGCCAGGCTGGTAGACAATCGCTAACCATTATTTAACTAGCTGGCGGCTTCACCAACTGGCCATATCAGAATGAACCCCTGACGAGAATCGAACCTTCGACCTCCCACTCCGTATGTGGACGCCTTAACCACTACTCCACAGAGACGGTGTATGTAATATGTATATTGTACCATGTTTACATTGTATACCATCTCAGTCAATTGTTTGTTTGTTCGGGTTTTACACCTATATCTGCACCATTTTGCATATCGCAAGCGGGCAGTTTATCTAACAACACTTCTCCTGGGCAGGCTCCAGTGGTTAACCAGTGCACGAACCTCCGTAAGAAACTGCCAACTTGTTCATATAAATGAGACATGGTCTGAGTGGGACTCAAACCCGTGACCATCAGTGATGATAGGTTACAGTGGTGTATAAGTCAGTGACATTAACCACTCGACCACGGAGGACCCATCTCAGTCAAACTTGGCAACGAGGTGCAAGGCTAGATCTGCTGGAGTTAAGGGTTGGCTTGGGAGAGGTGCAAGGCTAGATGTGCTGGAGTTAAGGGGTGGCTTGGGAGAGGTGCAGGGCTAGATGTGCTGGAGTTAAGGGGTGGCTTGGGAGAGGTGCAGGGCTAGATGTGCTGGAGTTAAGGGGTGGCTTGGGAGAGGTGCAGGGCTAGATGTGCTGGAGTTAAGGGGTGGCTTGGGAGAGGTGCAGGGCTAAATCTGCTGGAGTTACGGGGTGGCTTGGGAGAGGTGCAGGGCTAGATCTGCTGGAGTTAAGGGGTGGCTTGGGAGAGGTGCAGGGCTAAATCTGCTGGAGTTAAGGGGTGGCTTGGGAGAGGTGCAGGGCTAGATCTGCTGGAGTTAAGGGGTGGCTTGGGAGAGGTGCAGGGCTAGATCTGCTGGAGTTAAGGGGTGGCTTGGGATAAGTGCAGGGCTAGATCTGCTGGAGTTAAGTAGTGACTTGGGATAAGTGCAGGGCTAGATCTGCTGGAGTTAAGGTGGCTTGGGAAGTTGGGATAAGTGCAGGCTAGATCTGCTGGAGTTAAGGGGTGGCTTGGGATACGTGCAGGGCTAGATCTGCTGGAGTTAAGGGGGGCTTGGGATACGTGCAGGGCTAGCTCTGCTGGAGTTAAGGGGTGACTTGGGATAAGTGCAGGGCTAGATCTGCTGGAGTTAAGGGGTGGCTTGGGATACGTGCAGGGCTAGCTCTGCTGGAGTTAAGGGGTGACTTGGGATAAGTGCAGGGCTAGATCTGCTGGAGTTAAGGGGTGGCTTGGGATACGTGCAGGGCTAGATCTGCTGGAGTTAAGGGGTGACTTGGGATAAGTGCAGGGCTAGATCTGCTCTAGTTAAGGGGTTGCTTGGGAGAAATAGTCATCCTGATCTGCCTTCCATCTCCTTATTTTGAATTCTGCAAGAAATATTTTTCAGATAGAACATATAGTTCACAGAATTAGCAGAAGACCCTGTACCAGATTAACAGTAAATGTCACGGCTATATAATTCTACCAATTTGGAAATGGTGCTATGTCACAGTGTTTCAAAACAGAAAGTAGAAAAGGTGTCAAATTCAAAATTTCAAGAAATGAGCGAATATTCGTTCAAAAATCATTTGAATGCCAAAATCACCATTCATTGCCATCCCTAAATATAATAGATATATAATTATGCAATACACGCAAGACGGAAACCGCAACCCTCGCGACTTTGATCATTTTTAGTTTGTCAGGAAATTTCGCTATAAATTTCGCAGAATAAAACGGACAAATGATGAACAAAGATGGATTGATTAACTGCCTGGGGCAAATTCGCTCGGACCTTGCGGAAACAAATCACCATTCAATTCATGACAGAGTGAAACTGAGTTTAGCTGGATCATTGGTTGGTGTTAATTTTCCAGTGTTATTAGTGTTAATTTTCATCTTTCAGTGGATATTCAAAATCATAATGATCACAAATTGCTGAATACATTATATCCTGTTGTTCACCACGAATATAATATATATATATAAACAATCGCATGATATATCTCTCAGACATGTACATGTCGCAAGCTTTCTATGTCATACATTTGTACCACTTACATAATTATATTTATCGAAAATCTATATACACATGGATAGCGACCAGAACGGCTGTAATTCTATCATGGATCATGTATGTAGACATGTTAAATGTCACGTACGCGTGCGTGTGTTTTATTTGTGGAGGATAGTGCAATGTTACATACAGATACCCATTCCAGAGTCTCATCTGGTTCTCTTGCCATCTACTTGCAGAATGCATATCCAAAATAAACTCCAATGTGTCAATAATATGAGCATTTACATGTCAAAATGACATGAATGATTAAAAAAAGGCATGGTTATTTGATAGCGAGAATCGGAGATATTTATAAACATTGAACCTTCCTGTGGTACAAATGTCCAAAACAAATTTTGTTTGCTGACAAGGGCACCAATTATTATTCTCCGCTTATGCCCATCAATTAGTCTGCATTACTCAATTTGTAGCACAGGTAAGATTATGTAATTATGAGCAAGCGTGTCATCACCTGACTTTGTTGAATAGAGACAAATCATGACCATTTTTCGCACCTCCGAGCCTACACGGGACCATTCCTTTGTTTTGGAATATTAATTTATTGAAAATTTAACGAACAGTAAAAACTGTTATATTCAGTATATATACAGTAACATTTTGTTTGAGAAAAAATACAATGTAATTGCTAATTTTATATTTGAATACGATGTGTGTGTGTGTGTGTTTTACGTTTATTTATCGTCGCTACCAGTTGCCCATACGAGCGACGTCTCCTGAATAGATTAGTCATTTTAGATTTTTGGAGGATAGTGCAATGATAAGATAGAGACCCATTCCAAAGTCCCCTCTGGTTCTTTTACGTGCACGGTGTACAGCACCGACCCAAGACCTTGGTTTAAAAATTAAAGTCCCATCTGAAAGACTGTTAATTTTATTAGGGTCAGACAGGTTATCGAACCTGCAATCACTGGATTACCAGTCCAGCGTGTTAACACTGGACTACTGATCCGTCTCTGATTGAATACGATACGTTGCCATCCCTATTTTAAACAAATATTGTTAGCGACCAGAGCAGTGTACAGGTGAGATTCCAGAGCAGTGTACAGGTGAGATTCCAGAGCAGTATACAGGTGAGATTCCAGAGCAGTATACAGCTGAGATTCCAGAGCAGTGTACAGGTGAGATTCCAGAGCAGTATACAGGTGAGATTCCAGAGCAGTGTACAGGTGAGATTCCAGAGCAGTGTACAGGTGAGATTCCAGAGCAGTATACAGGTGAGATTCCAGAGCAGTGTACAGGTGAGATTCCAGAGCAGTGTACAGGTGAGATTCCAGAGCAGTATACAGGTGAGATTCCAGAGCAGTATACAGGTGAGATTCCAGAGCAGTGTACAGCTGAGATTCCAGAGCAGTATACAGGTGAGATTCCAGAGCAGTGTACAGGTGAGATTCCAGAGCAGTGTACAGGTGAGATTCCAGAGCAGTATACAGGTGAGATTCCAGAGCAGTATACAGCTGAGATTCCAGAGCAGTGTACAGGTGAGATTCCGCATTGATTCGTCAAGAAAGGTTAAATATCATGCGGATTGCCGCCATGGCGGTTAATTCTGTCCGCCAGAGTTTTTGTCAGTTTGTCACAAAATTCAACAAGAAAAACTCTATAGATGGTTCAAATTTGAGCACGTTATCTTAATGAATGAAACCGGAAGTGGAAGTCGTGATAGCACAGTGGATGTGCGTTTGCTTCAGGTGCGAAAGGTCCGGAGTTCGACCCCGCTGGAGCCGTTACAATTGTACCCTTAGGCAAGGCATTTAAATTCCATGTTGCCTCTTCTCCCCCCCCCCAGTGGCGATAAAATAAATTTGTATGAACAATGAATGAAAATGTTATGAAGAAATAATGTCAGAATTGGCTAAAGAAAACACAGATTTGGCTATAAAAAAATAGCTAGTGCTGACTAAAGTCTACAGTCACCAGTCTACAACGATATATAATAATAGCTGTAAGGAAACAAGATTAATCATTAAATTAACAGCTTTGCATCTGTCCGACGAAGACATTGGTATGAATGTATTTGAGGACGAATGTTTTTTAGGCTAGAAAAACATTATAAATAATATCTTACCTTCTTGTAAAATATTTACACCTTGGCAACGATATTTTATTTGACCAAGATCCATTTTATCCTGATGTCATCCTAAAATATAATTCAGATACTGTTAAACGTAAAAATAATAAATTAAAATCATAAAACCGGTTACAAACTAATTGCCTGTTTGCAAAGTGCGCCAGTGAACTAAGGGCAGCAACTGTTGCAGATTATACTGACAGTAACTGCGTAGCACTAAATCCCGGCATGACGGACTAATCCACGTTGAGTCATATGCCATAGATGTCTGTGTAATTTCTAAACAATATCCGTATGGGGTGGAGCAAAACACCAGGTTAGTGTTAAGAATTAGATATAAATGTATGTATATAATTCATAGTGACATGGTTGCTATCCCAATTGAGATTTACCTAGTTCCTATCTCCGTATGCCACTGTCATAATTTATTAAGTACAAACTAATACACATTTTCCTTTTTTCCAAGAACCATATTGCCCTGGAACCATCTCCCTACTGACATTGCCCAACTCCCTACATCGATTAATGTACAACTATAACTTGGCTAGCGATACGCTGGTGTAGCCTTCCCCATTACACTTCACAAAGATGGAACCTCTTCCGACGACTGGAACCTCTTCCGACGAATGTAACCCCTTCCGACGACTGGAACCTCTTCCGACGAATGTAACCTCTTCCGAAGAATGTAACCCCTTCCGACGAATGGAACCTCTTCCGACGACTGGAACCCCTTCCGACGACTGGAACCTCTCCCGACGACTGGAACCTCTTCCGACGAATGTAACCCCTTACGACAACTGGAACCTCTTCCGACAACTGGAACCTCTTCCGACGACTGGAACCCCTTCCGACGACTGGAACCTCTTCCGACAACTGGAACCCCTTCCGACGACTGGAACCTCTTCCGACGACTGAACCCTCTTCCGACGACACACTGCCATGGTCTGCTTGTACATGCACTATATCAAGGGCGTAACGTATTCACGACTAGTCCAACTGTGGACGTCCCGATATCAACTATTTATGACAAACCATGTACATAATAATAATAATATCCAAATACTCTATCAAAAGTGTGTGTGTTTTACGTTTATTTATCGTCGCTACTGGTTGCCCATATGAGCGACGTCTCCTGAAGAGATTAGTCATTTTAGAGTTTGGAGGATAGTGCAATGATACAGACAGAGACACATTCCAGAGTCTCATCTGGTTCTTTTACGTGCACGGTGTACAGCACCAACACGAGACCTCGGTTTAATGTCCCATCTGAAAGACTGTTAATTTTATTAACCTGCGATCGATGTTACCACTGGACTACAGATCCGTCATATGAGACCTCCAATTTAAACTAGTACTCTTCGTGCGCCGGGGAGGGGATATGCAATCGGAGCTCTTATACGGCCCTAACTTTGCAGTCATTGAATGCCTTTGTTCTCTCTTTTGTCGGAAAATAACTTACTGGCTAATGTTATTCTTAAATGTGATCAGACGTTAAATAAAGGTTATTGTGTCTTGTAATCGCATTGCTGTTTGGACATGGTGTGGTTGTTGTAAGATAAGATTAGATATGTTTATTATAGTCTCACTTTACATGATACATATAATTACATAATATAGTAACTTTCATCATGCAAGCCTTTCTAAGAAGAAATATGAGAGACTTAAAACTTAGCAATATAATGAAGACAATGTTCTAAGACACAATAAGTAAAGTAAAAGTCTTCGCACAGCACTAGTAAAATACTGAAAAATTATATAACATCTTAATACTCAGTGATGTATTTACAACATTACTATATATACAATATGTTAAAATCTTCAGTTATACAACAATGTTTTTCTTCTATTTAAAATATTAAAACAGGTTTTGGCACTTAAAAATACAATATCTGGATTAGAAAGTAGATGAGCATTTTTTTTCACCATCATTAAAAGCATTAAAATGTCCATTCAGTGTAGAAGCTTCATTTAACAATTCTGTTCGTAAACTATTGTACAGAGGACAATGTAATAACACATGAGTTTCATCTTCAACACAGTCAGTACACTGAAAACAAATTCGATCCCTGATTGGTAAACCATTCTATCTGCCAATTTCAATGCCTATTGGAGCTTGTATGTTGAGGGATATCTTCGGTCAGCAGCATAGCAAACCATTTAAGGCTTCAAATGAACTTTTCTACTAAAACTCTATATGTGGATTGGTAAAATTTACAATTTTGGTCCCAAATAAATCAGTCGTTAAGTCGTGTGTGTTAAACGATGATACGGATCCAAGCAGACACAATATGCCTTCGGGTAGGTAGACCTTTATAAAATTGAAAACACTACATAACAACTACAACTACAGACGGATCTGTAGTCCAGTGATAACACGCTGGACTGGTAATCCAGGGATCGCAGGTTCGATCCCCCGTCTGACCCTAATAAAATTAACAGTCTTTCAGATGGGACGTTAAGCCGAGGTCTCGTGTCGGTGCTTTACACCGTGCACGTAAAAGAACCAGAGGAAATTCTGGAATGGGTCTCTGTCTGTATCATGCACTATCCTCCAAAATCTAAAATAACTAATCTCTTCAGGAGGCGTCGCTCATATGGGCAACCGGTAGCGACGATAAATAAACGTAAAAACACACATGTTAGCGATGACAACGAGGGGTTAAAATGTGAGCTGATGATAGCAGTATTGACAGAAAACAACATTTAATACTATTAGTACATGGTGAATCATGTGCCTGGCTCAAGTTCACTATGAAATGGTGGTATTCCACATGGTGCCATATTCTGTCTACTTTTATTTATTTAAGTGACAGTTACCATAGGAATATAGCTTACATAATTATGGATGCAGATAGCTAATTTAACATTGATTCTAATGGGGATGCTATATGTTATATTTCGGGTTTTACGCCTGCATCAGCACCATTTTGGGCTATATCGCCGGCGGGCAGTTTACCTAACAACACCTTTCCTGGACAGACTCCAGCGGTTAACCAGTACTTGGGTGCACCAACCTCCGTAAGAAACTGCCAACTTTTTCATATAAATGAGTCACGGTCTGAGTGTGGCTCGAACCCGTGACCATCAGTGATGATAGGTTACAGTGGTATACAAGTCAGCGACCACGTGGCGGACGATTCTAATGGGGAATGTTTTGAGACCATATTAGACTGTAAATGGATGTGTATCTAGATTGGTCCCTGGACAAATTCTACAAACTTATATTATACCAGCATTAACAAAAATAATCATATAGGCCTAAATAACAGAACATTAGTTTCATACTGTTACCAAGTTATTATTAATTGGAATTTACTTCCTGCACATGTTGTATCTTCCATGTGGACCATATTTTGAAAGAAGCCTGTGTGTACTGCATGCGATATCAACCTCTAGAAGTTGCTACGTTTCGCGATTATATACAGTCTACATCCGTTATGTCAAAGTCGGTTATGTCGAATTATCCGGTTATCTCGAAATCTGACCAAAGTCCCGTTCAGACACTATCATTGTACATATAACTGGATCGGTTTATATCGAATTTCGTTAAGTCAACCTTCGGTCATGTCGAAGTATTTTGTTCGGTCCGACGGAATTCGACATAACGGATGTAGACTGTAGGTCTGCCCGCCCGAAGGCCCAATAAGTGATGCAGCAAAGATCACTCGCTCTATGAGGTTTCACGCAAACGTGTACCTTTCACGTCTTAAAGATATTTTTCTTATGTACTATGTATGCTTTACAAAACGTAACTAGTTACGCTTAATAGTTATTCCATTTAAGTAATGAATCGCTGGTTAATAGTTTCCATCGGGGTATGAACTACATGTGGCCTGGTTGAAGTATGTGGAGGCCGATGGCATCAGTGCTAACATTATACACGCACGCCCAATGTAGTTCATACCCCGATGGACCCGCGATTCATTACTTATATTTACATTAATTATTCTTTTCAATGACACACAGAAATTATATTATATGCTACTGCGGGATGACCAACAGTGGGGAGGATGGTTCTAAGAAGGGCCATTTCGGAAAGAGGAAACCATCAGGATTTGCTACCCCCGAAGAGGAAGAATCATCATCATCATCAGCATCATCATAATCATCATCATCATCATCATCATCATCATCATCAACAACTGATTGTCCCATTGTATACATGTATGCTACACATTTTAAACACGGTATAGCATAAACTTGTAACAAGCTTATTGGAATCGGACTAGTGAAAATAATCTATTGTTACCCACTATTGAAAGTCGCTGAAGCGAAATACAATATACGCGATGTTGGTAATCAGGTATGTTTTGATTCATCTGCGTTTCTCTAGATTAATGTCATATTGCAATCCATATACGCTTTAGCTGTGACTGCAGACAGGTCGATGTAAAATCAATGGTGCCTTTCATTCACTTTAAAAATGACTGTCGTTTATATGAACGGGAGTGAAATTTAGCGGAAAACTGACAATCCTCAAATGAAATTACACCAATCACTCGTTCGAATATTGGAAATAACAGATATAAGATTCAAGTTTGTCGCTACATTTATTGTTAGTAAACAAGGATATAGATGAGAGTTTTGAGTAACGTTTCAAGTGTGTTTGGATCTGTGGGAAGTTGTTTGTAGAGCGCATTCCGCAACTCGTAATAATGCCTGTGTCTAACGGGAGTTAGTGGTTGCACTGTTACAAGTTATTTAAAATGGTAGGTAAAATCATTTCTATATACATGTAATACCGGTATTCTACACTCAACAAAATTCCTTTAGGAAAGAGGTAACCATACAAGCAGGTTGCTTTCTCCTCAATCCTACATGTATGTACATAGGAAAGAGGTTACCATACAAGCAGGTTGCTTTCTCCTCAATCCTACATGTATGTACATAGGAAAGAGGTAACCATACAAGCAGGTTGCTTTCTCCTCAATCCTACATGTATGTACATAGGAAAGAGGTAACCATACAAGCAGGTTGCTTTCTCCTCTATCCTACATGTATGTACATAGGAAAGAGGTTACCATACAAGCAGGTTGCTTTCTCCTCAATCCTACATGTATGTACATAGGAAAGAGGTTACCATACAAGCAGGTTGCTTTCTCCTCAATCCTACATGTATGTACATAATATTTATACTGGACTATGTTTATTTAAAGAACTAAATATTGTTTAAACTAACACAATTCCTAATCGGCCACCTGGTGTTCTACAGTATTGGGAGACAACTAATAACCATATCATATCAATATTCATATAATCTTATTTAACAATAACAATAACAATACTTTATTGCATAAAACATAGTCATATGCTTATAGCAAATACACAATATATATGAGTAGACAGTCATGGATTTTCAGAGAAGTGCTTAACAAATACAAATAATTTTAATTGTGTAATGAAGTTACTTTCTTAGTAAATTTGCAAAGTAAATAAATTTGGACAGTTTTAATAATAATTCTTTTGATTCGGCTGTTAAAAGGTTGGTCAATTTTTGTAACGTAGGCCAGGTATAGTAATATCTTTTAAAACACTTGTGTCTTAAGTCAGTATATTTAGGGCATATTAGGAGAAAATGAAATTCACTTTCTATCATATTCATATTGCATTGAGTACATATTCGTTGGTGCCTAGGTAAATTTAAGTAACGTCCCTTTTCTATAAAAAGATCATGTGATGATGTTCTAAATTTAGTTAGTGCTGTTCTATATTTACTTTCAGTTATGATATCCAGATATGATTCAAATTTAAAAGAATGTTTAAATAAACAATATGTTTCTAGTCGTGTTGAGTTATTTAATGTTGAATACCAGCTTTGTTGATATATATCTAGTAGTCTTTGTTTGATTTGATTAAAATTTAGTAACATATTAAACTGATGCTGCCAAAGATATGTTAGACCACATTGATCTAGAATAATTTTAATTTGATAAGCCCAGTTGTTTTTATTATAGGTAAGTCCAATATCAGTATCTGTTTTTAACATTTTATATGTTTTGAATAATAATGATCTATCACTGAGAGTTAATAGTTTAATCCAATATTTAATCATTAAAAGTTTACGACGTACAAACATGGGAGTTCTTCCAAGTTCACCGTATAATGCATCCAGATTTGTTGAGCGTCTTACATGTAAAACTTTTCTACAAAATTTAGAGTGTAAGGATTCAACATCTGGACCCAAGTGATACCCCCATATTTCAGCAGAATAGTTTAATATCGGTGCGACAAGAGTGTCAAATAATTGCGTTTGCTTTGAAACTGGTAAATCTAACTGATTGTAAACAATAAACAGATTATGCATGGAATACGAGGCATGTTGTGCTACTCGTATTTGCGTACGATTCCAGTTACCGTTTTTAAATAAATGAACTCCAAGATACTTAAATGACGTAACAACTTCTATAAGTGAATTATAAATATAGAAATCATAAGACGTGTGACGTCCATTTTCGAATATCACGATTTTAGTTTTGTTTATTTGATACATTTTATTTCTAATTTCTGTGCAATGGACTGTATAATCATCTGGAATAAAATACATTTAATTACAATGTGGAAATATTTATATTGTAGTATTATTAGTTTGTTCCAAATATTATAAAGCACTGGGTGACCGATTAGGAATTTTGTTGAGTGTAGTATACATGTATTGTAGTATACATGTATTAAGTATATTGTATATAAAATACATTTCAGTTAAAACAAATGTATGCCAGCTTTTATTATTCGAATCAGGGTGTGCTATTCTCATACAGGGTTATTTACACGCATCTATTAACGATACCTGCAGACAGATTGAATCAAACACGTTTTGTATTACAAGACTAAACCTCCTATTTACATGAACCATGGCGTTTTTACTAAAAAAATTAAAATACTGGCAAATTGTCTAATATCACATCTTACGCACGTCCGTTTCTATACCTTTTCAGCAAACGAATACATTGTATTAGCCGAGTAGAGTGGTGGAACCTATGCTCGGCGTAAATCCCATATATAATGACCAGTATAAAATGTTAATTGCACGTACATTACAGAGGGATCTGTAGTCCAGTGGTAACACGCTGGACTGGTAATCCAGGGATCGCAGGTTCGATCCCCCGTGTGACCCTAATAAAATTAACAGTCTTTCATATGGGACTTTAAACCGAGGTCTCGTGTCGGTGCTTTAAACCGTACACGTAAAAGAACCAGAGGAGACTCTGTATCATTGCACTATCCTCCAAAAATCTAAAATTACTAATCTCTTCAGGAGGCGTCGCTCATATGGGCATCCGGTAGCGACGATAAATAAACGTAAACCACACAGTTAATTGCACTTGCCGTATATTATTATTTTCTTAAGTCGTGAAACCAACTTTCAAAACACTCTTGTTGACAGTTTTAACTTCATCACGCGGCCTTGCTGCTCAATACAGCTATCGACGGTGTCGGTCGGCACCCGTTTATATGGGGAACTGAAGACTTCAGGGCACCTATGCACGGCGTACTTGGTATTTTTTATTTATCCACCATAACTTGTTGAAAATCTTGTTTTGATATAGTACATCATTGAATAGAAACACTTACTGGTCTTAATCAGAAATGGTATAGAAACTATTTTTCGTGTTAGGTGTAGATTTTTTTAAAATTCGGATAGCTACCTGAATTGCTTATACACCGTATCAGTTTTGGTGGAAATATTCTCGCAATGATTTGCTTGTTTATATTCGTCTGCTGGACCAGTCACGTGACAGTGGTATCAGTCTACCGATACAACGGAATGCTATTGAACCATGCTTCAGCTCTGTCAGCGAAATTAACTATGTAAATATTTTAAATACGGAAGAAAGTTGAAAATACGCCGAGCATAGGAATACGCCGAACATAGTCCCACCACTCTAACTATTATAATATTTTAATGCACAGCCAATCGATTTTATCACTTTGTTGTGCCCAAATGTCCGCCTTCGTGGTCGAGCGGTTATAAGGTCGCTGACTTGTATACCACTGTAACCTATCATCACTGAGTGTCACGGGTTCGAGCCCCGCTCAGGCCGTGTCTCATTTATATGAAACAGTTGGCAGTTTCTTACGGAGGTTGGTGCACCCAAGTACTGGTTAACCGCTGGAGCCTGCCCAGGAAAGGTGTTGTTAGGTAAACTGCCCGCCGGCGATATAGCCCAAAATGGTGCTGATGCAGGCGTAAAACCCGAACTATGACATAAAATATAACATATTGTTGTGCCCAATCTAAGGACCATTGTCATGTTGCTATGTCACATGGGCGTTACCATGTCACGCCCGCACTAGTTGCCATATTGTTATTAATTGTGAGTAGTTAATTTAGGGCACACACATACCTTCTAATTTGCATATCCAAATGCACACCAATAGGAGTGTGAAAAAACACCCTGAAGACGCACCGAAATTCGCATTTTAAATGGATCTGTAGTCCAGTGGTTAACACGTCTGACCCTAATAAAATTAACAGTCTTTCAGATAGGACTTTAAACCGAGGCCTCGTGTCGGTGCTTTACACCGTGCATGTAATAAAAAAACCAAGAGGAGACTCTTGGAATTGGTCTTTGTCTGTATCATTGCACTGTCCTCCAACAATCTAAAATGACTTAACTCTTCAGGAGGCGTCGCTCATATGGGCAACCGGTAGCGACGATAAATAAACGTAGAACACACATAAAAATGTTCCATACTACGGCATACTAACAAAAGCATGTACATGTATTCTATGCTAGAAATGGAAATAGCAAATACATGTACACAATATTTGATATATGGGTCTTGTTGTATGATTTTCAACAGTGTACTCGTGTGTGTTCATGGCTCCGGTGAATTACTAGTTGTGGGTATCGGGCTTGGGGTGTTCTATGCCACCGTCTGAGATGAGCTGACTGGAGTTTTCGGATTATTGTCCTGGCTTTGCTTTAAAATGATTCTTGGGTCGTATGCTTCCAACATTCGTAATTCGTGGCTTGTATACCACACAGTATATATTATTTTAATCGTCTCTTATATTTTTGCTGATCAAGGCACGTGGGTATCGGTAAAAAGCGGTCTGCATAGAACTAGTCTTGCAGGTTCACGTTCTGTTATTTGGTCACAATGTTTGGTCACGTTCTGTCATGTTGTCACAATTTTTGGTCACGTTCTGTCATTTTGACACAATGCTTGGTCACATTATGTCATTTTCCCACAATGTTTGGTCCAAATACTACATTATTAATATTACAATAAATGTATGTATCAACCTGTTTATCCAGCATGGGCGTCCGACACCGGATTTCCTTCTAGCTCTGGGAATACGCCGACTAGAATAGAGTCAGAGTTACGAACCTAGGGAATTATGAAATTCATGAACTGATTAAATATGTAGAGTTTGAAATTGAGCTGCTGTGTAACCATTCCCAATACGTCCCTTCGTGTCTGAAATGAACATGGTACTTTGATACATCAAGTTAGCAACCTAATATTATCTATACATTATGTTATCATATTTGTTTTATATGCAATAAATGTGATGAGGCGTTCATTAATAAATGATCTAATTATAACTACATTAAATAATTATAACAATAATCACGCATGATCCACCAGGATGATTGGCAAACAGGGAAGTCATTGATCGAGGCCAACAGCCACATGCTACGTAATGAGGTTGCCTGTGACGTTATTTTTCTGGTTGGCGACAGCAAGGACGAAGTGCCAGCCCACAAGTTCGTGGTGATGTCCCGGAGCCCCGTACTCCTGCGAGCGCTAATTGAGCACACGGACAATCCCGAAGTATCTGTTAACGTCCCAGAGGTTGGCGTAGATACATTTAGAGACGTTCTCACGTGAGTTCTATCTAGTCACTTAGTATATTAGCAAGAGTGTCCATAACTATACTTTCCACATGATATACTGACACCATAAAAAAGCCTGTGCACTTTTATATTGAGCGTTACATGTTCGTTACAAATTTTAGAATTATGGATTTTACTATCGTGAGTGAACAAAATAATCCTTCATACATTGCGCACTAATTTGCCTATATAAAGGGATATAAATTTCAACTATAAGGCAGACGGATATGTAGTCCAGTGGTAACACGCTGGACTGGTAATCCAGGAATCGCAGGTTCGATCCCCCGTCTGACCCTAATAAAATTAACAGTCAGATGGGACGTTAAACCGAGGTCTCGTGTCGGTGCTTTACACCGTGCACGTAAAAGAACCAGAGGAGACTCTGGAATGGGTCTCTATCTGTATCATTGCACTATCCTCCAAAATCTAAAATGACTAATCTCTTCAGGAGGCGTCGCTCATATGGGTAACCGGTAGCGACGATAAATAAACGTAAAACACACACAAACTATAAGGCAAGTGCACAGTTTCTTTTTGCTCTCAGTATATATGAGCAAGTGTGAACGTTTGCTATGGTTATGTTGGTTATAGCTTGTAGCACTGTTGCTATGTTGCACACATGCATGTCTATATATATATATTATAAATTGTTAAATCATCTCGCTCATCTTATTAATTTTAAATATGCATTATCTAATCAATTAAAGCAGCATTACATCGTAATAAAGGATGTTTTGGGTAAAATATAAATACTAATGTGTGTGTGTTTACAAAAATCGTAATAGTCGCTCAGAAACGATAAAATTCCAATAAATTTAAACCGTCGTATACGCGAATTTGTTTATCAACACACGAAATGTAAACACGCACAGCGCGCATGCGTGAAACAACAGAGGATGTAGAAAACAACGTATATATTTTGAACATGAAAGACTATCTATCTTCCTCTAATGTCGAACCCCTCGTGGGGATGTAGAAATGTCGCTAAAAGACTTAACTAACAGAGGTATGAATCAACATATCAAGTAATTTAATTAAAAAAGACAACGTGGGACAAATGGGGACGATGCATTCCGAATGCAAACAAGTGCGGACGATGCATTCCGGTTGTTAACAAGTGCGTGACTGATCAACTCGGAAAGTCCTACTTTCGGGTTCGAGTTTTTTTATCGCAAAAAAAACACTGTTTACCAAATGAACATAAGCATACAAAGTATAATGTTAGAATGTGTAGCAGCATTGCTACCTATACGTAAAATGGAATTTTTCAAATATATTTTATTTCATACAATGTAATGTTGCTTTAAATCATTGGAGTTATGGATAAACTATTAACAGGGAACTAAATTCGTGGAAGTCGTGATAGCGCAGTGGGCGCGCGTTCACTTCAGGCGCGAAAGGTCCAGAGTTCGAGCCCCGCTGGAGCCGTTACGATTGTGCCCTTAGACAAGGCATTTAAATTCCACGTTGCCTCTTCTCTCTCCCTCGTGGCGATGGATTCCATCAGGAATGAGGTCTCGATAGTGATTAATATAAGTTGCAATAACTTGTTTCGCAATCGAGCTAAATAAATGTGTATAAACTAAAATTGTTAATGCTACAATTGATCATTGAAGAGATGTCTGTAATATATACAAATGAAAATACATATAATCAAACCTGTCTTAAGCAGCCAGCCAAGGGAATCACAGAAAGTGGCTCGGCTTAATAGAGGGCAAATGTATAACAAGGAATCTGAAACTAGCTGCTTAATGCAGGTTGGCTGCTTAATAGAGGTGACCACTAACTCAGGTTGGCTGTTTAATAGAGGTGACCACTAACTCAGGTTGGCTGTTTAATAGAGGTGACCACTAACTCAGGTTGGCTGTTTAATAGAGGTGACCACTAACTCAGGTTGGCTGCTTAATAGAGGTGACCACTAACTCAGGTTGGCTACTTAATAGAGGTGACCACTAACTCAGGTTTGACTGTTTAATAGGTGACTACTAACACAGGTTGGCTGTTTAATAGAGGTGACCACTAACTCAGGTTGGCTGCTTAATAGAGGTGACCACTAACTCAGGTTGGATGTTTAATAGAGGTGACCACTAACTCAGGTTGGTTGCTTAATAGAGGTGACCACTAACTCAGGTTGGCTGCTTAATAGAGGTGACCACTAACTCAGGTTGACTGTTTAATAGAGGTGACCACTAACTCAGGTTGGCTGTTTAATAGAGGTGACCACTAACTCAGTTTGGCTGCTTAATAGAGGTGACCACTAACTCAGGTTGGCTACTTAATAGAGGTGACCACTAACTCAGGTTGGATGCTTAATAGAGGTGACCACTAACTCAGGTTGGCTGCTTAATAGAGGTGACCACTAACTCAGGTTGGCTGTTTAATAGAGGTGACCACTAACTCTGGTTGGCTGCTTAATAGAGGTGACCACTAACTCAGGTTGGCTGTTTAATAGAGGTGACCACTAACTCAGGTTGGCTGTTTAATAGAGGTGACCACTAACTCAGGTCGGCTGTTTAATAGGTGACCACTAACTCAGGTTTGACTGTTTAATGAGGTGACCACTAACTCAGGTTTGACTGTATAAATAATTAAATAATATATGTTATGACATTTTTTACCTAACAATCAACAAAAATCGCATAGCCTATTATAGATATATCTTGTTTTTTTTAAACGTGACGTGACGTGATACCTTTGTACGTGCGATCCTTTATTTTCAATATTGGACTGTTTTCAAAAGGCAAGAGCATTATGTATGCGTACATGTACGTAATTAACAATTTTAATTAGTAAGATATTTTTTATATAAGAGTGTGTTTTAAGTAAGTTATAAGCCTTAACGTATCCAATATGTAAACTATTGGCGCCGTGTTCGGTGCTACCGGAAGGGCCGTAACTAATATTGCTAGAACTTGTGGCTCGACCTGTTTGCCTTTATTTAATTTGTCATGTTTAGCATTCACATGTATATGACATGTATATGTAAAACGAATCGAGCAATAAAATCTGATTAAACTAATAGCTTACACATTGGATCGTTTTCGGCTTATATTCTATATAATTGCATTCAAACAGATCTCCCACTTCCTATATACCGTAGCATCAACAGTAGCTTTGGATTATAATTTGGAATTTATTATTTTTTAAAACTCCAGATATCTCTACACGGAATATATTGACCTGCATGCAGACAATGTCACGTCATTCCTCTACGCTTCTAGACAATTTCAGCTCGAAGGACTTTCTGGTCTTTGTGTCAAGTTTTTGGAGACAGAGATGTCAAATAGCAACGTTTGTAAAATCATGGAACAAGCTCACATTTACAGCGAGTCAAATTTATATGATAAATGCCTTAACTTTATTTTCGTAAATGGCGCAGACGTGATAAGAACGCACGCCTTCAATGACCTCTGTGAAGAATGTGTTGGCGCCATTGTACGATCAGACGAACTACAGGCACAGGAAGAATTAATATTTGAAGCAATGATAGTTTGGTCAACGAGTGGATGCAGACGTCGCAAAATGTCTCCTACCGACGTAAACCGTCGGACGGCATTGGGACCTCTATTGTACCTGATACGGTTCCCGACGATGACTGTTACTTATTTTACACAAAAGGTCTCGTTTAGAGACATACTATCCCATGACGAAGCAGTATCTATATATCAATATTTCCATGGTGAAGACAGAAAACTATCCAAACTGTTCAATAAAAACGAGAGAAATAGGTTGAAAAGTAAGAGTAGGCCGACGGAGAAGAAATCAAACGTACGTCAGAAAGAGTACATTCCGCTGGTATTGGAAGTATCTCCTAGAAGACGAATGGGTATAAAACCATACATACCATTGCCATCGCCGAATAGCCCTAACATATCGCGGGCTGCACGATTTCGCACTTACGACGGCCATTGGAAGCAGAACGGCCCTCCAGACGCGATCTCGTTCTCATGCTCCTACCCAATTGTGCTTTACGGAATCGAGGTGTTCGGTGCAGCCAAGGGAGCCGAAACTTACAATATCACAATGTATCTGTACGACGACATGAAGGAGGAAGTACGGAAGAACGATTCAAGGATCACAACGGAACATATCCGACGTACCTATGACATAATATACTCTCGACCAATCAGAGTGCCGCCAAATCGAGTGTTCACGGTATTGGTGGAGTTGAAGGGAAGTCCAACCAATAAAGGAGTAGACGGTTCCGCTAATCACGTTGTTGATGGCGTCACGTTCGAGTTCAGTAGCAGTAACCGTAGCTCTAACGGAACTGACGTCACTGTTGGTCAAATACCATCACTGTTGTTTAGTAAGACAGAATGATCTGGAACAGAGCCAGTCCGGTATCATTGCGTCTACTGGTATCGGAAATATAACGAAGACAAGTGTTATCTGAGGTATATGATATATGCTGTAAAGGTTAAGATCACAACAAACATATTTTGGTATGCAACAAACAGCAATCCTGGATGTATCCACATGCCAATGAGTTCGGTATCTGGTATCTGTATGTCTTCAAGTAGCGGACATGAATCTCGGAAATACATACCAACAGGTGGTTAATTAAATTATGTACCAAAAACAGGTACTGAAGGGGCAAAGAAAACTAAATAAGCACCGTCCCGGCAGTGGATGCGCGTTCGCTTCAGGTGCGAAAGGTCCGGAGTTTGACTAATTTATGCCATATTATTTTGCGAAGAGAATCATCTTGTAAAGTTGTATGAAAAATGGTAGGTTAAAGCGACACTACATCAGTGAAACGCACATTTATACAGAATGTAATTTCCTATTACATGTATTTAGTATAATTTGTTTTCCAAATATTTACCTCACAATCTGAGTATTTCAACTAATAAACAAACGTTGTATACGCGGTTTGTTGACATAACAAAATAATGTAAATAGGGTCGACATACATGCGTAATACAATGCGTGCACCCTGAATAACACGATTTATGGTACAGATTTACTGTTATAGCTCACATTTGTGCCTATTTGTTTGTAGACTAATCGAAGATAAATTATATCTTAAGCGACAGTATCATGCAGACTACAATGGCAAACAAATGTCAATTCAGGAGTGTGGCTGAAATCCAACTTTCAGTTTTGAAAGTTTGTAGACCTCAAAACCTTGTTTATTGATTCAATGTTTTTAAGTGTTCGAATGTGTAGTAGCAATGCATTTATATGCGAAAAATGCATTTTTTTGGCTTTTTGCGATGTAATGTCGCTTTAACGTATAATACCGGTACACGTTTAATTGTACATAGAAAGTATCAAAGCTCTGGACATTGTTGTTTCAGAGATGTGTTTTACTATGTCAGTCAATGTATTGAAAGTATGTCATGATCCCTACAGTGGGGTCACATATGGCCATTATTTTTCGGAGAAGTCATGTTT
This sequence comes from Archivesica marissinica, assembly GCA_014843695.1. Classification (NCBI taxonomy): domain Eukaryota; kingdom Metazoa; phylum Mollusca; class Bivalvia; order Venerida; family Vesicomyidae; genus Archivesica; species Archivesica marissinica. The sequence continues at coordinate 26,826,099 of CM026387.1, forward strand.
TTTTATTCAAATCGATATGGCTTGGGCAGACTATAAATACTTTCATCTAATAATGCTCTACACAAATTCCTCACATTAGTGCCAGTCATTTGGAGAAGATATTTGAAATGTTGGCACTCATTTGATCTACTGACCCAGTTTTAAGACAATGACCTAATTTGAGCAATCTTGAAAGAGGATGATCACCCAATGACCATTGTTATGAAGCATTATGATTGGACCAGTGGTTCATGAAATGTCATGTGAAGTGAAATGCTCACGTTATATAAAAGGCGATCACAAAAGGTTACTTTTGACAATTATATGTTATGTTATATTTCGGGTTTTACGCCTGCATCAGCACCATTTTGGGCTATATCGCCGGCGGGCAGTTTACCTAACAACACCTTTCCTGAGCAGGCTCCAGCGGTTAACCAGTACTTGGGTGCACCAACCTCCGTAAGAAACTGCCAACATTTTCATATAAATGAGACACGGCCTGAGCGGGGCTCGAACCCGTGACCATCAGTGATGATAGGTTACAGTGATATGCAAGTCAGCGACCTTAACCACTCGATCACGGACTTCTTTTGACAAATTTGTGCTCAGGTGAGCTAAAAACAAGTTTCCGAAATTTGTATACAGCACAGTCCAAGTAACTCAACTAATTGGGGCATGTACAGCAGGAAGTACTTGTAGCCTGGGAACAGGCGTCGATATATTTTGCCTGGTCAGTCAAATAAATATATTTTAACACCTTGACTATTAATTGGGCCGTATTTCTGATCATGTTATTTTGCCAGAAGTTAAAAAGTGAAAAATCGACAGACTGGAACCCAGGCTAGTGTACTATCTTCAGTCAATAAGCATCAGACTCTCCTCCCAACTCCCTATATTCACCCGTTTAGGGTCGGTGGTCAGACCTTTCTTAATTGTCTGAAACCACCACATGTCCATGCATCTACGGTAATTATAAAGTGAAAATCTGTATCAGCTTTGCAAATAAATTTTATTAATTATAGATCTTGGGATGTTTATGCATACATTTTCTGTGAAAGCAATCGTAACAAAACAATGTAAAGGTTAGCACATGGTCGAGCACATACAGGCCTCAACAACAGGAGAGTAGATAAATAGCACAGGAATTAGCATATTAGTACAAATATACACCACCGATAGTCATAGGGGTTGAGAACAAGATGCCCAAGATGATCCTGGATCACTCGCCAATGTCCGCAATCTTCCATAACAATTAACATTAAAGCGACACTACATCAGTGAAAACGCAAATTTATACAGATTGTAATATCCTATTGTATGGTATAATTTCCCCCCCAAATATTTGCCTCAAAAACTGAGTATTTCAACTAATAAACAAGCGTCGTATACGCGGTTTGTTGACAACAAAATAATGTAAACTGCGTAATACAACCTGTGTATCCCGTATAAACGAGAATTATGGTACAGATTTACCATTATATCTCACATTGGTGCCTATGCATATTTATTTGTATCTTACTTAAATTTATTATCTCTAAGCGACAGTATCAAGCGTTTAGTATTGACTACAATGACAAAGAAATGTCAATTCAGGAGCGTGGATGACCGGTATATGAAATCCTATATTCACCTTTTTAAAGTTTGTAGATCACAAACACTTGTTTATTGATTCAATGTTGGTGTTCGAATGTATTCGGAAGAATTTGTAATAGCATTGCATTTATACACGAACAATGCATTTTTTGGCTTTTTGCGATGTAATGTCGCTTTAAATTCTGCTAATTTGTTTCAGAGAAGACTTCAATAATGTTTTTCACATGACTGCTAGATAGAGGGCAAACTAAGTCTGGTGGCCATGTTTTTAATTGTAATTTTCTCTAATGGTAGGGGTTGTGTTTCAATTATTGATCACTGAAGTTTAAAACTTGCATATATTTTCAGTCGGTATCATAAAGAAATCGGTTCAACATTATTTTCATATTAATCAATAGGACTTTCTAAAACAATGAAACCATTATGAAAATCGGACAATACGTTGAGCACTGTAACATTTAAATAAAGGCGAGTGTGTTTACGAGCCAAATTATCAATGGTACAAGCATTAAGTAACACAGACTATATTTCTGTTATTTTCACACACATTCCACATTTGCTGATAAACAAAGAAATAACGATGATGTCGCAGTACCCAAAATGGCCGCACTTATCTAAAACAGATTGATATTAAACTATGTTTCTTTGTTTTTGGGGTAAGTCACACCAACAGCTTGGGTCATATGGTGACTCTCCAGCTACTATTGGTGGAGGAAGTTTAGGTCATATGGCGACTCTCCAGCTATTATTGGTGGAGGAAGCTTAGGTCATATGGCGACTCTCCAGCTACTGTTGGTGGAGGAAGCTTAGGTCATATGGCGACTCTCCAGCTATTATTGGTGGAGGAAGCTTAGGTCATATGGCGACTCTCCAGATATTATTGGTGGAGGAAGCTTAGGTCATATGGCGACTCTCCACCTACTGTAGGTGGAGGAAGAACCTGGGTGCACCTCCGAGCAGTATTTCATGCACGGACAGTCACACAGGTAGAACCACCAACCTTCCATAAGGATATTAAAATATGCAAAACATATATTTGTTGTGCGATTTTCACAATTTGTTCAATTATGTCCAGATCTTATAACTGTATTTTAAGAATATTTCGGAATATTTCAACTGTCTCAAAGTTGTTTCTATAACTGTCAATTCTTACAATGGGTAAGGATTAGCACTAGTTTGTATACACCTCAACACATCCACTAACAGAACTTCTAAGTTGTCTTTCCACTCATATCAAACTCTTGCGGGGACCTACACGTTTTCCTGGGCATAATCGACCTAAGTGATTAACCAGTACGTGTGTGAGGTGCCTTGCTCGAGGATACGACATGTGTGAGTGGACGCGAGTATCGAACCTGGGACCCTTCAAATCCAAATCTGACACTATCTTTATCACTGGACCATGGATGCCACAAAAACAAGTAGTCACAAACAAACATTATAATCCTATACAACAACTAATCAATGACAATCATGTAACAATTTAGAACTTTAATCAAATACACCCACATTATAATTTACAGAAACCTTTCAATTCATTTCGATTTTGTACAAACTATAAATATAGCTTTTATAAATTGATAAGAAAAATTTGCGACCTTCGTTGCCAAGGTTTCGACCTGCCCTGTCCTCACTTTTTCTTCCTGTAGAGATGATTAATTTGAAATAAATTGACTTATTCAATGTACTGGTAACAAAACGGCTACGTTGAACTTTAGAACTGTTTGATTTTTTTAATTTATATTTCCTTGATAATATTAACGAACACATTAAGAATTTGCAAATAGAAAATTGAATCTTGTTGAAGCAAATAAACTATCAGTACATGGAAAGTTTGGAGACCCCATCCTCCTCCTCATCCGTCCATAAAAACAGATACAACTTCAAAAAGCAGAGCTTATTTCGGGTAAAAAGAAGTCGGTATAGAAAACAACATTGTCCAACGGACACAAAATAGGACACTCCGTGAAATCTGGTTGGTTCACTCCCCAGAGACAACTACATGCAAAGCAAGTGAGCCAATCACTAGAGCGCTAAGCAGATTGGATATGTTGCGAGGTAAAATTATAAACAAACACACATTGACATGACAATTTAGCGGTAAGCCATTGCATAATTAACCTTCATTTCCTCCTGGTTGTCATAGCAACAAAAGGGTCACGATCCACTTCATTTTAGCTGTTTATGGTAACGGGTTATCTGCTATGAATTAATTTGAATTATGACCACTGATTTCAACAAATTTAATTGTAAAATTTTAGCTTTCGGTTGTCATAGCAACATGAGTCCAGCAACCATTCACTTCATTTAACCTATAATGGTAACCGTAGTGAATACATCTATACATGTACCTGGTGATCATTTTCTCAATTTCTGTGAAGTTGTTATTAATTTGAACAACTGGTTTCTTTCAACGTTTTACCTATTATTTACCATAGCAACAAGAGTTCTACTGCCCAAATCTACTTCTTAGCTATTCAGCTCAAGTGTCATCATTTTTGCGAAAGGATTTTGAATTCTGGTTAATGCTTTTCGAAGAGGATTCATAGCAATAGCAACCAGGATTCTACAATGGTCCATTCCACTGTAGCTACTTTGGTAGATGGTCAACACCAGCAATATTCTTGCTTTGAATAAAATGACATACTGGTACTGGTTTCGGAGAGGCTGTTTGTGGCAAGTTATAAGCATGTGCCACATCCGTAAGTTGCTCAAAACGGTATATTTACATCGCTATTGCATTTCCTTTGATTAAAACGTATACATTTTCGTATGAGGGTTCCCAACTAATGACATGCAGCCGACATGTGCACTCGAAGCTACGGGCATGCGCATTCGCTATGTAAGGCAGTGTTCGTCAAGAGTCTTACAGTTTACGCTGTTCCAAGGATGATCTATTTACCTGTTCCGGCTCATGGTAGGTTGCAAATCTGGACTAAAAACATTTGTTTGCGTCGTGGAAAAGAATAATTAATGTAACTATAAGTAATGAAGCCTCCACACACTTTAAACACGCCCAATGTAGTTCATACCCCGATGGAAACTATTAACCCACGATCCTTAAATATATGTTGCACTACAAGACCTGTGCTTGGCTATTTGATGCAGTAATACAAGATAAAACTCTAAAGATAGCTACATTACATATTTATTGTAATTCATTTCCACCTAAGTGTATAGTCACCAGTTATTAAACTTGACCGACATCGACATTGTCTTATATTCATTAAGTAAGATTGCAACTAGTCGAAGGTTGATATCATTAGTGATCACAATTACTGGTACATGTGACAGCAAGCAGAAATGTTACTTTGCCAAAATGATTATTGAGGTGTAGTTCTCTTTATTTAATACAGGGCTGATTCTAGAGGGTGCGGGCGAAATAATCGCCCCCATGTGGGCTCCACTTCTCCCTAAAAAAATTTTTAATTTACATACAAAATATTTTCCAGTAAAATCATCCTTATTAACTGTTATATTTAATACCTTGCATTTTACCTCTATTTTGTTTACATTTATCACCCCTTTCCCTCATAGAAGCACCTCTCGACGCCATTACCAATACGACATGCATTGACAATGTAGTAGCCAAACCAATGTTCATAATAAAGGCCAGAATCTCATGTAGTCCCAGTAATATCTATGGAGGTGGGATAGATATGGTGACTACTTATCCACTGCACGATAGCTAAATGGCTGTCATTTGTATGGAGATATAATAGTATATTAACCTAAATCTCTATGATGGAAAGGGTTAAATAACACCATTTAAGGATGCAATGGCAACCTTTCTCACTTCTCACAAAACATCTGACCTAGAATGAGCCCGGATACAGCCACACGCTATTGCAGATTTTATCATATATTTATTTTTACTGAATAGAACACAAATTAAGCTATGTTACAATCATCGACGATCCTGGCTGAAGGCATAAATGCATGTTTGAGGGAGGGCCATAGTTCACGACAGTTCCAGTTCAGGGGCGGTCCATGGTTGCAAGAGATTTAGCAGAAGTCGATGGTCACGTGATCAGTTGTTCAAATGTTATATGTACAACCCGATGTGTATGTAACATACTGCTATGATGTCTTCGGCGCTTGTTCTGCTTGCCGACGCTTCACATCCCAATTGTAAACACGAGCCATATCTAGCACTTGGTTAAGGATTTCATGGTATTACAGTCCGCCTTCGTGGTCGAGTGGTTACGGTCGCTGACTTGCATACCACTGTAACCTATCAACACAGGTTCGAGCCTCGCTTAGGCTGTATCTCAGTTATATGAAAAAGTTGGCAGTTTCTTACAGAGGTTGGTGCACCTAGTACTGGCTAACTGCTGGAGCCTGCCCAGGAAAGGTGTTGTTTCATGTACATGTAGGTAAACTGCCCGCCGTCGACCAAGCCCAAAATGGTGCTGATGCAGGTATAAAACCCGAACAAACAACAAACAAACATATGTTTCCTCTATCACGATGAGCACAAGTCACATACATCCAACACACTTCACTAGAGGTCATTAATGCTACGACCATACAAATATCCAGTGTACGTGGACAAAACACAATGAACTATAACATACAGTGTTCATACACAATGAAATATAACATACACAATGAAATATAACATACACAATGAAATATAACATACATAATGAAATATAACATACACAATGAAATATAACATGCACAATGAAATATAACATACACAATGAAATATAACATGCACAATGAAATATAACATACACAATGAAATATAACATACATAATGAAATATAACATGCAGTGTTCATACACAATGAAATATAACATACACAATGAAATATAACATACACAATGAAATATAACATATACAATGAAATATAACATACATAATGAAATATAACATGCAGTGTTCATACACAATGAAATATAACATACACAATGAAATATAACATACACAATGAAATATACATACATAATGAAATATAACATACACAATGAAATATAACATGCAGTGTTCATACACAATGAAATATAACATACACAATGAAATATAACATACACAATGAAATATAACATACACAATGAAATATAACATACACAATGAAATATAACATACACAATGAAATATAACATACATAATGAAATATAACATACACAATGAAATATAACATACACAATGAAATATAACATACACAATGAAATATAACATACACAATGAAATATAACATACACAATGAAAAATACACAATGAAATATAACATACATAATGAAATATAACATACACAATGAAATATAACATACACAATGAAATATAACATATACAATGAAATATAACATACACAATGAAATATAACATACATAATGAAATATAACATACATAATGAAATATAACATACATAATGAAATATAACATGCAGTGTTCATACACAATGAAATATAACATGCAGTGTTCATACACAATGAAATATAACATGCAGTGTTCATACATAATGAAATATAACATACACAATGAAATATAACATACACAATGAAATATAACATACATAATGAAATATAACATACATAATGAAATATAACATACACAATGAAATATAACATACACAATGAAATATAACATATACAATGAAATATAACATGCAGTGTTCATACACAATGAAATATAACATACATAATGAAATATAACATACACAATGAAATATAACATACACAATGAAATATAACATACACAATGAAATATAACATACATAATGAAATATAACATATACAATGAAATATAACATACACAATGAAATATAACATACATAATGAAATATAACATATACAATGAAATATAACATACACAATGAAATATAACATACATAATGAAATATAACATACATAATGAAATATAACATACATAATGAAATATAACATACATAATGAAATATAACATACACAATGAAATATAACATACACAATGAAATATAACATACACAATGAAATATAACATACACAATGAAATATAACATACATAATGAAATATAACATGCACAATGAAATATAACATACACAATGAAATATAACATACACAATGAAATATAACATGCAGTGTTCATACATAATGAAATATAACATACACAATGAAATATAACATACACAATGAAAAATACACAATGAAATATAACATACATAATGAAATATAACATACATAATGAAATATAACATACACAATGAAATATAACATGCAGTGTTCATACACAATGAAATATAACATGCAGTGTTCATACATAATGAAATATAACATACATAATGAAATATAACATACACAATGAAATATAACATACACAATGAAATATAACATACACAATGAAATATAACATACACAATGAAATATAACATACACAATGAAATATAACATGCAGTGTTCATACACAATGAAATATAACATACACAATGAAATATAACATGCAGTGTTCATACACAATGAAATATAACATACACAATGAAATATAACATACACAATGAAATATAACATGCAGTGTTCATACATAATGAAATATAACATGCAGTGTTCATACACAATGAAATATAACATGCAGTGTTCATACACAATGAAATATAACATGGAGTGTTCATACACAATGAAATATAACATATACAATGAAATATACATGCAGTGTTCATACACAATGAAATATACATATACAATGAAATATAACATGCAGTGTTCATACACAATGAAATATAACATATACAATGAAATATAACATGCAGTGTTCATACACAATGAATATAAATACACAATGAATATAACATACACAATGAAATATAACATGCAGTGTTCATACACAATGAAATATAACATGCAGTGTTCATACACAATGAAATATAACATCCAGTGTTCATATACAATGAAATATAGCATACAGTGTTCATACACAATGAAATATAACATGCAGTGTTCATACACAATGAAATATAACATGCAGTGTTCATATACAATGAAATATAACATGCAGTGTTCATATACAATGAAATATAACATGCAGTGTTCATACACAATGAAATATAACATGCAGTGTTCATACACAATGAAATATAACATGCACAATGAAATATAACATATACAATGAAATATAACATGCAGTGTTCATACATAATGAAATATAACATACACAATGAAATATAACATGCAGTGTTCATACATAATGAAATATAACATGCAGTGTTCATACACAATGAAATATAACATACACAATGAAATATAACATGCAGTGTTCATACATAATGAAATATAACATGCAGTGTTCATACATAATGAAATATAACATACAGTGTTCATACATAATGAAATATAACATGCAGTGTTCATACACAATGAAATATAACATGCAGTGTTCATACACAATGAAATATAACATGGAGTGTTCATACACAATGAAATATAACATATACAATGAAATATAACATGCAGTGTTCATACACAATGAAATATAACATATACAATGAAATATAACATGCAGTGTTCATACACAATGAAATATAACATGCAGTGTTCATACATAATGAAATATAACATACAGTGTTCATACATAATGAAATATAACATGCAGTGTTCATACACAATGAAATATAACATGCATTGTTCATACACAATGAAATATAACATGGAGTGTTCATACACAATGAAATATAACATATACAATGAAATATAACATGCAGTGTTCATACACAATGAAATATAACATATACAATGAAATATAACATGCAGTGTTCATACACAATGAAATATAACATATACAATGAAATATAACATGCAGTGTTCATACACAATGAAATATAACATGCAGTGTTCATACACAATGAAATATAACATGGAGTGTTCATACACAATGAAATATAACATATACAATGAAATATAACATGCAGTGTTCATATACAATGAAATATAACATACACAATGAAATATAACATGCAGTGTTCATACACAATGAAATATAACATGCAGTGTTCATACACAATGAAATATAACATACAGTGTTCATACACAATGAAATATAACATGCAGTGTTCATACACAATGAAATATAACATACAGTGTTCATACACAATGAAATATAACATGCAGTGTTCATATACAATGAAATATAACATGCAGTGTTCCATACACAATGAAATATAACAACCAGTGTTCATACACAATGAAATATAACATGCAGTGTTCATACATAATGAAATATAACATACACAATGAAATATAACATACACAATGAAATATAACATGCAGTGTTCATACACAATGAAATATAACATACACAATGAAATATAACATGCAGTGTTCATACACAATGAAATATAACATATACAATGAAATATAACATGCAGTGTTCATACACAATGAAATATAACATGCAGTGTTCATACACAATGAAATATAACATGGAGTGTTCATACACAATGAAATATAACATATACAATGAAATATAACATGCAGTGTTCATATACAATGAAATATAACATACACAATGAAATATAACATGCAGTGTTCATACACAATGAAATATAACATGCAGTGTTCATACACAATGAAATATAACATACAGTGTTCATACACAATGAAATATAACATGCAGTGTTCATACACAATGAAATATAACATACAGTGTTCATACACAATGAAATATAACATGCAGTGTTCATATACAATGAAATATAACATGCAGTGTTCATACACAATGAAATATAACATGCAGTGTTCATACACAATGAAATATAACATGCAGTGTTCATATACAATGAAATATAACATGCAGTGTTCCATACACAATGAAATATAACAACCAGTGTTCATACACAATGAAATATAACATGCAGTGTTCATACACAATGAAATATAACATACACAATGAAATATAACATATACAATGAAATATAACATGCAGTGTTCATACACAATGAAATATAACATGCAGTGTTCATACACAATGAAATATAACATGCAGTGTTCATACACAATGAAATATAACATACAGTGTTCATACACAATGAAATATAACATGCAGTGTTCATACACAATGAAATATAACATGCAGTGTTCATACACAATGAAATATAACATACAGTTTTCATACACAATGAAATATAACATGCAGTGTTCATACACAATGAAATATAACATGCAGTGTTCATACACAATGAAATATAACATACAGTGTTCATACACAATGAAATATAACATGCAGTGTTCATACACAATGAAATATAACATACAGTGTTCATACACAATGAAATATAACATGCAGTGTTCATACACAATGAAATATAACATGCAGTGTTCATACACAATGAAATATAACATGCAGTGTTCATACAAATGAAATTTACATATACAATGAAATAAACATGCAGTGTTCATACATAATGAAATATAACATGCAGTTCATTATACATGAATATAACATACACAATGAAATATAACATGCAGTGTTCATACACAATGAAATATAAAATGCAGTGTTCATGCACAATGAAATATAACATGCAGGTTCATACACAATGAAATATAACATATACAATGAATATACATGCGTGTTCATATACAATGAAATATAGCATGCAGTGTTCATATACAATGAAATATAACATGCAGTGTTCATACACAATGAAATATAACATGCAGTGTTCATACACAATGAAATATAACATGCAGTGTTCATACACAATGAAATATAACATGGTGTTATACAATGAAATATAACATGCAGTGTTCATACATAATGAAATATAACATGCAGTGTTCATATACAATGAAATATAGCATACAGTGTTCATATACAATGAAATATAACATGCAGTGTTCATGCACAATGAAATATAACATGCAGTGTTCATACACAATGAAATATAACATGCAGTGTTCATACACAATGAAATATAACATATACAATGAAATATAACATGCAGTGTTCATATATAATGAAATATAACATGCAGTGTTCATATACAATGAAATATAACATACACAATGAAATATAACATGCAGTGTTCATACACAATGAAATATAACATGCAGTGTTCATGCACAATGAAATATAACATGCAGTGTTCATACACAATGAAATATAACATACAGTGTTCATACACAATGAAATATAACATGCAGTGTTCATACACAATGAAATATAACATGCAGTGTTCATATACAATGAAATATAACATGCAGTGTTCCATACACAATGAAATATAACAACCAGTGTTCATACACAATGAAATATAACATGCAGTGTTCATATACAATGAAATATAACATGCATTACTCGAGATACAATAAAACAAGCCAATTTGTTGAATTGGTATCCCCATGTCGAATATGATCCCTAATACGGGGACAAACAAAAACCTGTAACCTATATTGTATAAGTTATATATAGTATATATGTATATTATTAAATTAGTTCAAGGACATTAACTCTGGTCAGATCATGGGGGGATAACGCACAATGGTGATATGTTTTATAATTTCAAAGCTTTATGGCATTACTGTTAATTAGTGATGGTGAAAATATTGTAATTTTAGGAGGCGATTAACCAGGTGGCGACGTTAAATGTATCCAACACTCTCAAGTTCAAGTCTGATGTACTGATGTGCAAGGTGATTAGCATTAGTCCAAAGATACAAATTTAATGCCCCAATTCATTTCAAACAATATCTAATCTGTGAATGAAAACTGGTTGATAAATATTGCAGGGATAAATATTACACTGTAAAAAGTGTAAGTTATTTATCTCCCAGCTGAAGATCTGCTAGTATGAATCTCCAGTTCCAACTGCTACAGTAGTTTTTCATTATATGCACATATGTGCTTTAAATGTCTACCCTATTCCCCTTTAAATGTCTACCCTATTCCCCTTTAACGGCGGTTTCTATAGTTATTGCTTGGAAAAACGACCACATAATGGAAGTTTATGAGACACAATGTAGATAGATTATTGTTTACTTTTAAATATCCGAAATATATGCAAGTTAATTTTCTGCCTTCTTGGCGAAGAGTTAATTATTTCCCTTGGGTGTTTACAGCGATTGCACATCAAAAACTCCCGAAATAGTCTTTAAATTTGTTATAAAATGTAATCATGAAACATACGATATATATACAAATATCACAAATCCATTTGAAACACTGGTGAACATTTACAAACAATATATGTTACCTGTTATTTTCTGCGCCAGCATTCACATGATATAGAAAAGGATACTAACTTCTAAAGTAGTAGTCTGCTCTGTTATATAACTAAGTTCATCTTCTACTTGTTTTAAACTTCTAGTAGCAACATCCTGATTTTTCTTAAGTAAATCTTCTGCATCATCCAAGTTATACTCTAACATTACATTAGCCTGCAAAAAATATGCACACATACGAAACTGCTGAAAATAGACGTCGTCCAATTATGA
>CM026387.1:26840080-26956587 GCA_014843695.1 Archivesica marissinica
ATTTAAACCGTCGTATACGCGAATTTGTTTATCAACACACGAAATGTAAACACGCACAGCGCGCATGCGTGAAACAACAGAGGATGTAGAAAACAACGTATATATTTTGAACATGAAAGACTATCTATCTTCCTCTAATGTCGAACCCCTCGTGGGGATGTAGAAATGTCGCTAAAAGACTTAACTAACAGAGGTATGAATCAACATATCAAGTAATTTAATTAAAAAAGACAACGTGGGACAAATGGGGACGATGCATTCCGAATGCAAACAAGTGCGGACGATGCATTCCGGTTGTTAACAAGTGCGTGACTGATCAACTCGGAAAGTCCTACTTTCGGGTTCGAGTTTTTTTATCGCAAAAAAAACACTGTTTACCAAATGAACATAAGCATACAAAGTATAATGTTAGAATGTGTAGCAGCATTGCTACCTATACGTAAAATGGAATTTTTCAAATATATTTTATTTCATACAATGTAATGTTGCTTTAAATCATTGGAGTTATGGATAAACTATTAACAGGGAACTAAATTCGTGGAAGTCGTGATAGCGCAGTGGGCGCGCGTTCACTTCAGGCGCGAAAGGTCCAGAGTTCGAGCCCCGCTGGAGCCGTTACGATTGTGCCCTTAGACAAGGCATTTAAATTCCACGTTGCCTCTTCTCTCTCCCTCGTGGCGATGGATTCCATCAGGAATGAGGTCTCGATAGTGATTAATATAAGTTGCAATAACTTGTTTCGCAATCGAGCTAAATAAATGTGTATAAACTAAAATTGTTAATGCTACAATTGATCATTGAAGAGATGTCTGTAATATATACAAATGAAAATACATATAATCAAACCTGTCTTAAGCAGCCAGCCAAGGGAATCACAGAAAGTGGCTCGGCTTAATAGAGGGCAAATGTATAACAAGGAATCTGAAACTAGCTGCTTAATGCAGGTTGGCTGCTTAATAGAGGTGACCACTAACTCAGGTTGGCTGTTTAATAGAGGTGACCACTAACTCAGGTTGGCTGTTTAATAGAGGTGACCACTAACTCAGGTTGGCTGTTTAATAGAGGTGACCACTAACTCAGGTTGGCTGCTTAATAGAGGTGACCACTAACTCAGGTTGGCTACTTAATAGAGGTGACCACTAACTCAGGTTTGACTGTTTAATAGGTGACTACTAACACAGGTTGGCTGTTTAATAGAGGTGACCACTAACTCAGGTTGGCTGCTTAATAGAGGTGACCACTAACTCAGGTTGGATGTTTAATAGAGGTGACCACTAACTCAGGTTGGTTGCTTAATAGAGGTGACCACTAACTCAGGTTGGCTGCTTAATAGAGGTGACCACTAACTCAGGTTGACTGTTTAATAGAGGTGACCACTAACTCAGGTTGGCTGTTTAATAGAGGTGACCACTAACTCAGTTTGGCTGCTTAATAGAGGTGACCACTAACTCAGGTTGGCTACTTAATAGAGGTGACCACTAACTCAGGTTGGATGCTTAATAGAGGTGACCACTAACTCAGGTTGGCTGCTTAATAGAGGTGACCACTAACTCAGGTTGGCTGTTTAATAGAGGTGACCACTAACTCTGGTTGGCTGCTTAATAGAGGTGACCACTAACTCAGGTTGGCTGTTTAATAGAGGTGACCACTAACTCAGGTTGGCTGTTTAATAGAGGTGACCACTAACTCAGGTCGGCTGTTTAATAGGTGACCACTAACTCAGGTTTGACTGTTTAATGAGGTGACCACTAACTCAGGTTTGACTGTATAAATAATTAAATAATATATGTTATGACATTTTTTACCTAACAATCAACAAAAATCGCATAGCCTATTATAGATATATCTTGTTTTTTTTAAACGTGACGTGACGTGATACCTTTGTACGTGCGATCCTTTATTTTCAATATTGGACTGTTTTCAAAAGGCAAGAGCATTATGTATGCGTACATGTACGTAATTAACAATTTTAATTAGTAAGATATTTTTTATATAAGAGTGTGTTTTAAGTAAGTTATAAGCCTTAACGTATCCAATATGTAAACTATTGGCGCCGTGTTCGGTGCTACCGGAAGGGCCGTAACTAATATTGCTAGAACTTGTGGCTCGACCTGTTTGCCTTTATTTAATTTGTCATGTTTAGCATTCACATGTATATGACATGTATATGTAAAACGAATCGAGCAATAAAATCTGATTAAACTAATAGCTTACACATTGGATCGTTTTCGGCTTATATTCTATATAATTGCATTCAAACAGATCTCCCACTTCCTATATACCGTAGCATCAACAGTAGCTTTGGATTATAATTTGGAATTTATTATTTTTTAAAACTCCAGATATCTCTACACGGAATATATTGACCTGCATGCAGACAATGTCACGTCATTCCTCTACGCTTCTAGACAATTTCAGCTCGAAGGACTTTCTGGTCTTTGTGTCAAGTTTTTGGAGACAGAGATGTCAAATAGCAACGTTTGTAAAATCATGGAACAAGCTCACATTTACAGCGAGTCAAATTTATATGATAAATGCCTTAACTTTATTTTCGTAAATGGCGCAGACGTGATAAGAACGCACGCCTTCAATGACCTCTGTGAAGAATGTGTTGGCGCCATTGTACGATCAGACGAACTACAGGCACAGGAAGAATTAATATTTGAAGCAATGATAGTTTGGTCAACGAGTGGATGCAGACGTCGCAAAATGTCTCCTACCGACGTAAACCGTCGGACGGCATTGGGACCTCTATTGTACCTGATACGGTTCCCGACGATGACTGTTACTTATTTTACACAAAAGGTCTCGTTTAGAGACATACTATCCCATGACGAAGCAGTATCTATATATCAATATTTCCATGGTGAAGACAGAAAACTATCCAAACTGTTCAATAAAAACGAGAGAAATAGGTTGAAAAGTAAGAGTAGGCCGACGGAGAAGAAATCAAACGTACGTCAGAAAGAGTACATTCCGCTGGTATTGGAAGTATCTCCTAGAAGACGAATGGGTATAAAACCATACATACCATTGCCATCGCCGAATAGCCCTAACATATCGCGGGCTGCACGATTTCGCACTTACGACGGCCATTGGAAGCAGAACGGCCCTCCAGACGCGATCTCGTTCTCATGCTCCTACCCAATTGTGCTTTACGGAATCGAGGTGTTCGGTGCAGCCAAGGGAGCCGAAACTTACAATATCACAATGTATCTGTACGACGACATGAAGGAGGAAGTACGGAAGAACGATTCAAGGATCACAACGGAACATATCCGACGTACCTATGACATAATATACTCTCGACCAATCAGAGTGCCGCCAAATCGAGTGTTCACGGTATTGGTGGAGTTGAAGGGAAGTCCAACCAATAAAGGAGTAGACGGTTCCGCTAATCACGTTGTTGATGGCGTCACGTTCGAGTTCAGTAGCAGTAACCGTAGCTCTAACGGAACTGACGTCACTGTTGGTCAAATACCATCACTGTTGTTTAGTAAGACAGAATGATCTGGAACAGAGCCAGTCCGGTATCATTGCGTCTACTGGTATCGGAAATATAACGAAGACAAGTGTTATCTGAGGTATATGATATATGCTGTAAAGGTTAAGATCACAACAAACATATTTTGGTATGCAACAAACAGCAATCCTGGATGTATCCACATGCCAATGAGTTCGGTATCTGGTATCTGTATGTCTTCAAGTAGCGGACATGAATCTCGGAAATACATACCAACAGGTGGTTAATTAAATTATGTACCAAAAACAGGTACTGAAGGGGCAAAGAAAACTAAATAAGCACCGTCCCGGCAGTGGATGCGCGTTCGCTTCAGGTGCGAAAGGTCCGGAGTTTGACTAATTTATGCCATATTATTTTGCGAAGAGAATCATCTTGTAAAGTTGTATGAAAAATGGTAGGTTAAAGCGACACTACATCAGTGAAACGCACATTTATACAGAATGTAATTTCCTATTACATGTATTTAGTATAATTTGTTTTCCAAATATTTACCTCACAATCTGAGTATTTCAACTAATAAACAAACGTTGTATACGCGGTTTGTTGACATAACAAAATAATGTAAATAGGGTCGACATACATGCGTAATACAATGCGTGCACCCTGAATAACACGATTTATGGTACAGATTTACTGTTATAGCTCACATTTGTGCCTATTTGTTTGTAGACTAATCGAAGATAAATTATATCTTAAGCGACAGTATCATGCAGACTACAATGGCAAACAAATGTCAATTCAGGAGTGTGGCTGAAATCCAACTTTCAGTTTTGAAAGTTTGTAGACCTCAAAACCTTGTTTATTGATTCAATGTTTTTAAGTGTTCGAATGTGTAGTAGCAATGCATTTATATGCGAAAAATGCATTTTTTTGGCTTTTTGCGATGTAATGTCGCTTTAACGTATAATACCGGTACACGTTTAATTGTACATAGAAAGTATCAAAGCTCTGGACATTGTTGTTTCAGAGATGTGTTTTACTATGTCAGTCAATGTATTGAAAGTATGTCATGATCCCTACAGTGGGGTCACATATGGCCATTATTTTTCGGAGAAGTCATGTTTTTTTATTCAAATCGATATGGCTTGGGCAGACTATAAATACTTTCATCTAATAATGCTCTACACAAATTCCTCACATTAGTGCCAGTCATTTGGAGAAGATATTTGAAATGTTGGCACTCATTTGATCTACTGACCCAGTTTTAAGACAATGACCTAATTTGAGCAATCTTGAAAGAGGATGATCACCCAATGACCATTGTTATGAAGCATTATGATTGGACCAGTGGTTCATGAAATGTCATGTGAAGTGAAATGCTCACGTTATATAAAAGGCGATCACAAAAGGTTACTTTTGACAATTATATGTTATGTTATATTTCGGGTTTTACGCCTGCATCAGCACCATTTTGGGCTATATCGCCGGCGGGCAGTTTACCTAACAACACCTTTCCTGAGCAGGCTCCAGCGGTTAACCAGTACTTGGGTGCACCAACCTCCGTAAGAAACTGCCAACATTTTCATATAAATGAGACACGGCCTGAGCGGGGCTCGAACCCGTGACCATCAGTGATGATAGGTTACAGTGATATGCAAGTCAGCGACCTTAACCACTCGATCACGGACTTCTTTTGACAAATTTGTGCTCAGGTGAGCTAAAAACAAGTTTCCGAAATTTGTATACAGCACAGTCCAAGTAACTCAACTAATTGGGGCATGTACAGCAGGAAGTACTTGTAGCCTGGGAACAGGCGTCGATATATTTTGCCTGGTCAGTCAAATAAATATATTTTAACACCTTGACTATTAATTGGGCCGTATTTCTGATCATGTTATTTTGCCAGAAGTTAAAAAGTGAAAAATCGACAGACTGGAACCCAGGCTAGTGTACTATCTTCAGTCAATAAGCATCAGACTCTCCTCCCAACTCCCTATATTCACCCGTTTAGGGTCGGTGGTCAGACCTTTCTTAATTGTCTGAAACCACCACATGTCCATGCATCTACGGTAATTATAAAGTGAAAATCTGTATCAGCTTTGCAAATAAATTTTATTAATTATAGATCTTGGGATGTTTATGCATACATTTTCTGTGAAAGCAATCGTAACAAAACAATGTAAAGGTTAGCACATGGTCGAGCACATACAGGCCTCAACAACAGGAGAGTAGATAAATAGCACAGGAATTAGCATATTAGTACAAATATACACCACCGATAGTCATAGGGGTTGAGAACAAGATGCCCAAGATGATCCTGGATCACTCGCCAATGTCCGCAATCTTCCATAACAATTAACATTAAAGCGACACTACATCAGTGAAAACGCAAATTTATACAGATTGTAATATCCTATTGTATGGTATAATTTCCCCCCCAAATATTTGCCTCAAAAACTGAGTATTTCAACTAATAAACAAGCGTCGTATACGCGGTTTGTTGACAACAAAATAATGTAAACAGGGTCGACATACCTGCGTAATACAACCTGTGTATCCCGTATAAACGAGAATTATGGTACAGATTTACCGTTATATCTCACATTGGTGCCTATGCATATTTATTTGTATCTTACTTAAATTTATTATCTCTAAGCGACAGTATCAAGCGTTTAGTATTGACTACAATGACAAAGAAATGTCAATTCAGGAGCGTGGATGACCAGTATATGAAATCCTATATTCACTTTTGAAAGTTTGTAGATCACAACACACTGTTTATTGATTAAATATTTGTGTTCGAATGTATTCGGAAGAATGTGTAGTAGCAATGCATGTATACGTGAACAATGCATTTTTTGGCCTTTTGCGATGTAATGTCGCTTTAAATTCTGCTAATTTGTTTCAATAATGTTTTTCACATGACTGCTAGATAGAGGGCAAACTAAGTCTGGTGGCCATGTTTTTAATTGTAAATTTCTCTAATGGTAGGGGTTGTGTTTCAATTATTGATCACTGAAGTTTAAAACTTGCATATATTTTCAGTCGGTATCATAAAGAAATCGGTTCAACATTATTTTCATATTAATCAATAGGACTTTCTAAAACAATGAAACCATTATGAAAATCGGACAATACGTTGAGCACTGTAACATTTAAATAAAGGCGAGTGTGTTTACGAGCCAAATTATCAATGGTACAAGCATTAAGTAACACAGACTATATTTCTGTTATTTTCACACACATTCCACATTTGCTGATAAACAAAGAAATAACGATGATGTCGCAGTACCCAAATGGCCGCACTTATCTAAAACAGATTGATATTAAACTATGTTTCTTTGTTTTTGGGGTAAGTCACACCAACAGCTTGGGTCATATGGTGACTCTCCAGCTACTATTGGTGGAGGAAGTTTAGGTCATATGGCGACTCTCCAGCTATTATTGGTGGAGGAAGCTTAGGTCATATGGCGACTCTCCAGCTACTGTTGGTGGAGGAAGCTTAGGTCATATGGCGACTCTCCAGCTATTATTGGTGGAGGAAGCTTAGGTCATATGGCGACTCTCCAGATATTATTGGTGGAGGAAGCTTAGGTCATATGGCGACTCTCCACCTACTGTAGGTGGAGGAAGAACCTGGGTGCACCTCCGAGCAGTATTTCATGCACGGACAGTCACACAGGTAGAACCACCAACCTTCCATAAGGATATTAAAATATGCAAAACATATATTTGTTGTGCGATTTTCACAATTTGTTCAATTATGTCCAGATCTTATAACTGTATTTTAAGAATATTTCGGAATATTTCAACTGTCTCAAAGTTGTTTCTATAACTGTCAATTCTTACAATGGGTAAGGATTAGCACTAGTTTGTATACACCTCAACACATCCACTAACAGAACTTCTAAGTTGTCTTTCCACTCATATCAAACTCTTGCGGGGACCTACACGTTTTCCTGGGCATAATCGACCTAAGTGATTAACCAGTACGTGTGTGAGGTGCCTTGCTCGAGGATACGACATGTGTGAGTGGACGCGAGTATCGAACCTGGGACCCTTCAAATCCAAATCTGACACTATCTTTATCACTGGACCATGGATGCCACAAAAACAAGTAGTCACAAACAAACATTATAATCCTATACAACAACTAATCAATGACAATCATGTAACAATTTAGAACTTTAATCAAATACACCCACATTATAATTTACAGAAACCTTTCAATTCATTTCGATTTTGTACAAACTATAAATATAGCTTTTATAAATTGATAAGAAAAATTTGCGACCTTCGTTGCCAAGGTTTCGACCTGCCCTGTCCTCACTTTTTCTTCCTGTAGAGATGATTAATTTGAAATAAATTGACTTATTCAATGTACTGGTAACAAAACGGCTACGTTGAACTTTAGAACTGTTTGATTTTTTTAATTTATATTTCCTTGATAATATTAACGAACACATTAAGAATTTGCAAATAGAAAATTGAATCTTGTTGAAGCAAATAAACTATCAGTACATGGAAAGTTTGGAGACCCCATCCTCCTCCTCATCCGTCCATAAAAACAGATACAACTTCAAAAAGCAGAGCTTATTTCGGGTAAAAAGAAGTCGGTATAGAAAACAACATTGTCCAACGGACACAAAATAGGACACTCCGTGAAATCTGGTTGGTTCACTCCCCAGAGACAACTACATGCAAAGCAAGTGAGCCAATCACTAGAGCGCTAAGCAGATTGGATATGTTGCGAGGTAAAATTATAAACAAACACACATTGACATGACAATTTAGCGGTAAGCCATTGCATAATTAACCTTCATTTCCTCCTGGTTGTCATAGCAACAAAAGGGTCACGATCCACTTCATTTTAGCTGTTTATGGTAACGGGTTATCTGCTATGAATTAATTTGAATTCTGACCACTGATTTCAACAAATTTAATTGTAAAATTTTAGCTTTCGGTTGTCATAGCAACAAGAGTCCAGCAACCATTCACTTCATTTAACCTATAATGGTAACCGTAGTGAATACATCTATACATGTACCTGGTGATCATTTTCTCAATTTCTGTGAAGTTGTTATTAATTTGAACAACTGGTTTCAGAGAATATCTTTCAACGTTTTACCTATTATTTACCATAGCAACAAGAGTTCTACTGCCCAAATCTACTTCTTAGCTATTCAGCTCAAGTGTCATCATTTTTGCGAAAGGATTTTGAATTCTGGTTAATGCTTTTCGAAGAGGATTCATAGCAATAGCAACCAGGATTCTACAATGGTCCATTCCACTGTAGCTACTTTGGTAGATGGTCAACACCAGCAATATTCTTGCTTTGAATAAAATGACATACTGGTAGTGGTTTCGGAGAGGCTGTTTGTGGCAAGTTATAAGCATGTGCCACATCCGTAAGTTGCTCAAAACGGTATATTTACATCGCTATTGCATTTCCTTTGATTAAAACGTATACATTTTCGTATGAGGGTTCCCAACTAATGACATGCAGCCGACATGTGCACTCGAAGCTACGGGCATGCGCATTCGCTATGTAAGGCAGTGTTCGTCAAGAGTCTTACAGTTTACGCTGTTCCAAGGATGATCTATTTACCTGTTCCGGCTCATGGTAGGTTGCAAATCTGGACTAAAAACATTTGTTTGCGTCGTGGAAAAGAATAATTAATGTAACTATAAGTAATGAAGCCTCCACCCACTTTAGAAATGCCCAATGTAGTTCATACCCCGATGGAAACTATTAACCCGCGATCCTTAAATATATTTTGCACTACAAGACCTGTGCTTGGCTATTTGATGCAGTAATACAAGATAAAACTCTAAAGATAGCTACATTACATATTTATTGTAATTCATTTCCACCTAAGTGTATAGTCACCAGTTATTAAACTTGACCGACATCGACATTGTCTTATATTCATTAAGTAAGATTGCAACTAGTCGAAGGTTGATATCATTAGTGATCACAATTACTGGTACATGTGACAGCAAGCAGAAATGTTACTTTGCCAAAATGATTATTGAGGTGTAGTTCTCTTTATTTAATACAGGGCTGATTCTAGAGGGTGTGGGCGAAATAATCGCCCCCATGTGGGCTCCACTTCTCCCTAAAAATTTTTTTAATTTACATACAAAATATTTTCCAGTAAAATCATCCTTATTAACTGTTATATTTAATACCGTGCATTTTACCTCTATTTTGTTTACATTTATCACCCCTTTCCTTCATAGAAGCACCTCTCGACGCCATTACCAATACGACATGCATTGACAATGTAGTAGCCAAACCAATGTTCATAATAAAGGCCAGAATCTCATGTAGTCCCAGTAATATCTATGGAGGTGGGATAGGTATGGCCACTACTTATCCACTGCATGATAGCTAAATGGCTGTCATTTGTATGGAGATATAATAGTATATTAACCTAAATCTCTATGATGGAAAGGGTTAAATAACACCATTTAAGGATGCAATGGCAACCTTTCTCACTTCTCACAAAACATCTGACCTAGAATGAGCCCGGATACAGCCACACGCTATTGCAGATTTTATCATATATTTATTTTTACTGAATAGAACACAAATTAAGCTATGTTACAATCATCGACGATCCTGGCTGAAGGCATAAATGCATGTTTGAGGGAGGGCCATAGTTCACGACAGTTCCAGTTCAGGGGCGGTCCATGGTTGCAAGAGATTTAGCAGAAGTCGATGGTCACGTGATCAGTTGTTCAAATGTTATATGTACAACCCGATGTGTATGTAACATACTGCTATGATGTCTTCGGCGCTTGTTCTGCTTGCCGACGCTTCACATCCCAATTGTAAACACGAGCCATATCTAGCACTTGGTTAAGGATTTCATGGTATTACAGTCCGCCTTCGTGGTCGAGTGGTTACGGTCGCTGACTTGCATACCACTGTAACCTATCAACACAGGTTCGAGCCTCGCTTAGGCTGTATCTCAGTTATATGAAAAAGTTGGCAGTTTCTTACAGAGGTTGGTGCACCTAGTACTGGCTAACTGCTGGAGCCTGCCCAGGAAAGGTGTTGTTTCATGTACATGTAGGTAAACTGCCCGCCGTCGACCAAGCCCAAAATGGTGCTGATGCAGGTATAAAACCCGAACAAACAACAAACAAACATATGTTTCCTCTATCACGATGAGCACAAGTGATTCTGATCGAACACAAGTCACATACATCCAACACACTTCACTAGAGGTCATTAATGCTACGACCATACAAATATCCAGTGTACGTGGACAAAACACAATGAACTATAACATACAGTGTTCATACACAATGAAATATAACATACACAATGAAATATAACATATACAATGAAATATAACATATACAATGAAATATAACATACACAATGAAATATAACATATACAATGAAATATAACATACACAATGAAATATAACATACACAATGAAATATAACATGCACAATGAAATATAACATGCAGTGTTCATATACAATGAAATATAACATACATAATGAAATATAACATATACAATGAAATATAACATATACAATGAAATATAACATACACAATGAAATATAACATACACAATGAAATATAACATACACAATGAAATATAACATACACAATGAAATATAACATACAGTGTTCATACACAATGAAATATAACATACACAATGAAATATAACATACACAATGAAATATAACATATACAATGAAATATAACATACACAATGAAATATAACATACACAATGAAATATAACATACACAATGAAATATAACATACACAATGAAATATAACATACAGTGTTCATACACAATGAAATATAACATGCAGTGTTCATACACAATGAAATATAACATGCAGTGTTCATACACAATGAAATATAACATGCAGTGTTCATACACAATGAAATATAACATGCAGTGTTCATACACAATGAAATATAACATACACAATGAAATATAACATGCAGTGTTCATACACAATGAAATATAACAACCAGTGTTCATACACAATGAAATATAACAACCAGTGTTCATACACAATGAAATATAACAACCAGTGTTCATACACAATGAAATATAACATGCAGTGTTCATACACAATGAAATATAACATGCAGTGTTCATACACAATGAAATATAACATCCAGTGTTCATACACAATGAAATATAACATGCAGTGTTCATACACAATGAAATATAACATGCAGTGTTCATACACAATGAAATATAACATGCAGTGTTCATATACAATGAAATATAACATGCAGTGTTCCATACACAATGAAATATAACAACCAGTGTTCATACACAATGAAATATAACATGCAGTGTTCATATACAATGAAATATAACATGCATTACTCGAGATACAATAAAACAAGCCAATTTGTTGAATTGGTATCCCCATGTCGAATATGATCCCTAATACGGGGACAAACAAAAACCTGTAACCTATATTGT
Source organism: Archivesica marissinica (assembly GCA_014843695.1). Taxonomy (NCBI): domain Eukaryota; kingdom Metazoa; phylum Mollusca; class Bivalvia; order Venerida; family Vesicomyidae; genus Archivesica; species Archivesica marissinica. The sequence goes on from CM026387.1 coordinate 26,852,019, forward strand.
ATAAGTTATATATAGTATATATGTATATTATTAAATTAGTTCAAGGACATTAACTCTGGTCAGATCATGGGGGGATAACGCACAATGGTGATATGTTTTATAATTTCAAAGCTTTATGGCATTACTGTTAATTAGTGATGGTGAAAATATTGTAATTTTAGGAGGCGATTAACCAGGTGGCGACGTTAAATGTATCCAACACTCTCAAGTTCAAGTCTGATGTACTGATGTGCAAGGTGATTAGCATTAGTCCAAAGATACAAATTTAATGCCCCAATTCATTTCAAACAATATCTAATCTGTGAATGAAAACTGGTTGATAAATATTGCAGGGATAAATATTACACTGTAAAAAGTGTAAGTTATTTATCTCCCAGCTGAAGATCTGCTAGTATGAATCTCCAGTTCCAACTGCTACAGTAGTTTTTCATTATATGCACATATGTGCTTTAAATGTCTACCCTATTCCCCTTTAAATGTCCACCCTATTCCCCTTTAACGGCGGTTTCTATAGTTATTGCTTGGAAAAACGACCACATAATGGAAGTTTATGAGACACAATGTAGATAGATTATTGTTTACTTTTAAATATCCGAAATATATGCAAGTTAATTTTCTGCCTTCTTGGCGAAGAGTTAATTATTTCCCTTGGGTGTTTACAGCGATTGCACATCAAAAACTCCCGAAATAGTCTTTAAATTTGTTATAAAATGTAATCATGAAACATACGATATATATACAAATATCACAAATCCATTTGAAACACTGGTGAACATTTACAAACAATATATGTTACCTGTTATTTTCTGCGCCAGCATTCACATGATATAGAAAAGGATACTAACTTCTAAAGTAGTAGTCTGCTCTGTTATATAACTAAGTTCATCTTCTACTTGTTTTAAACTTCTAGTAGCAACATCCTGATTTTTCTTAAGTAAATCTTCTGCATCATCCAAGTTATACTCTAACATTACATTAGCCTGCAAAAAATATGCACACATACGAAACTGCTGAAAATAGACGTCGTCCAATTATGACCAACATCTAAGTGACGTTATTTCACAATAGTCCTAGTGGAATAGACAGCATGTCGTCCAATTATGACCAACATCTAAGTGAAGTTATTTCACAATAGGCCTAGTGGAATAGACAGCATGTTGTCCAATTATGACCAACATCTAAGTGAAGTTATTTCAAAATAAGCCTAGTGGAATCGAAGGATATGATCCAAGCACAGAAAACAGTTTCTCTGTACCATTGACTTCCAAGTGTGATCTTGACTATGGTCAGCACCGGACCCAGCATCATCTCTAGGGTTTTCTAGAGCGGAATGGCAGAGCGCTCTGCCCCGTCATTATTAGCCCAGCCCATTTGATTAAAAAAATTAAATAAATAAATATGACGTAATTACTTCAGTTAGATGTTACAAGTGTACTTGCAATATACATTATGCCAACTGATATAAGGAAATACACGAGTCTTGTGCGAAGTTAAATACAGTCAAACCAGCAAGGCAATCACAGAATGTGGTTGCTTATCACAGGTGGCTTCTTAATAGAGGTCAAATGTATAATAAAACATATTGAGAATCTGGAAACTGGTTGCTTAATGCAGGGTGGCCACTTAATAGAGGTGACCACTAACACAGGTTTGTTTGTTGACTGTATTTCAAAACAAGGTCAATTTGGTTATAAGATATTGACTAGACAGACATGCCATGGCTGTGGATACACCACACCAACCAACACCATGGACGACAATGTTGAGCTTGTCACAAGCGGGCTCAACAAACAGTACATTACATACATGTGTATTACCTTCCCGTATATAACGTTTCTAGTGACTTACCCCTAACCACAGGCAAACTTTATCTGTTGGTGGAACTCTAGCCTTAGCATAGAGCTGATCAGACAATAAAAATCTAGTCTCCATAGCGTCAGTGGAATTCTGAAATAAAGAACAAGTACAGACAACTTTGGTCATACGTCCACTGACTCCCCAGCTAGAAGACACTGGTGGAAGAGGACACTGCCAGCGTGCATCTAGTAGTATTTCAGAAACCCGGATAGAACAACCAACCTTCCGCAAGTCAGCTGGTTAACTTAACCCTTTCAACACCACAGACCTCTAAATAGGCTTACAAAAAGTGTAGATCCAGATGAGCCGGCTCGTGACGAGCCGTCTCATCAGGATCTGCACTTTTTGCCAGTGATATGACTATTTTTAGACATAATTACCCATTTTGATAAATGAACTTGTCCAAATGTGATTTTCTGATTCATTTATTGGTTTATGAATATCATGGACTAGTCCATGCGAGTTACTTGGTGTTCAATGGGTTAACTTCATCACCTAAAACAATTTGACATCCCAGTGAGAACCTACAGCTGTGAGGGGCAAATTATTTAAATTCAGCGACCATAATCACTCGGCTACTAAACCCAACATCAGCATTGTTCTAAAACTGTTGGAAAGATTCAGTAACGGTCACTCTGACAGAAGTACATTTACCAGTTTCTTCAACTGTTTTTGGACGGTCGTGACTAATGTTGGTAAAACTTGTGACCCAACCAATTTGCTTCTAAATTATAACAGTTTCACTCGTATAATATTCATTACATTTCATTTGTTGAACAATTATTGTGCAGTCTGTGTATATGTATGTTATTTGAAAGCAATACAATATGCTTAAACCAAAAAAATACTGTTTTTGGATGGTAAAGAAATAGAAGCCTACCTTTCTGGTTTGCAAGTGTGCAATAATGTCTAGGGTTTTCTTAATATCTGGTATTTGTGCCTTCAGTCTGCAAAACAACAAATACATGCAGTTTATTAAACATGTGGTAACACGCTGGACTGGTAATCCAGGGATCGCAGGTTCGATCCCCTGTCTGACCCTAATAAAATTAGCAGTTTTTAAGATGGGACGTTAAACCGAGGTCTCGTGTTGGTGCTTTACACTGTGCACATAAAAGAACCAGAGGAGACTCTGGAATGGGTCTCTGTCTGTATCATTGCACTATCCTCCAAAATCTAAACTGACTAATATTTTCAGGAGGAGTCGCTCATATGGGCAACCGGTAGTGACGACAAATAAACGTAAAACACACACATCATGTGACATGTGTAAAATACAACATCAGATGTGTTGTCATTCGAGTCAAACCCGCTTATATGAGGCCATATACAGATACACCTCGGCAGTCACATCCATCAAGCATCCAGTCAGTATTAACCCTTTCAACACTACAGGCCTCTAAATAAGACTTACAAAAAGTGTAGATCCAGATGAGCCGGCTCGTGATGAGCCGTCTCATCAGGATCTGCACTTTTTACTAGTAATAATTATTACTATTTTTAGATAAAATTACCCATTTTGATAAATGAACTGGTCCAAAGGTAATTTTCTTATTAATTTATTGGTCTAAAAATAGCATGCACCAGTCCATGTCAGTTACTTGGGGTTGAATGGGTTAAGAGGTTGTTATAAACAGATTCCACGTGAGGCATTTGTTCAACAATTAATCTCTATTACATGTAACTGTATGTAGCCACCTCAACTAAACAGCTGCTACACATCACTCCCTTGGCAATTGGCTGTTTTAGTCAGGTTTGATTGTACTAAACAGCTGCTACACTGTCTACACATCACTCCCTTGGCTGTTTTAGCCAGGTTTACCTTAACCTTATTTGGCGGAAGAAGACCAAGCTACATGTATCCCCACAAATATTGTTTCCGAAATAGCCGAGCACCCACGTAGAACCACCTACGTTCCACAAGCTCGATCTGAAACAGTGTTTGTCAGGGCGTAACAAAATGGCGTCTGAAATGCCGTTCCAAAATATGTCATTACTTGTTGCCTAATATACATTATAAGTTATGCCAATTAGCTTGTTCAGGTTTTATACCTGCACCAGCGTGGGCTATATCGCCGGTGGGTAGTTTACCTAACAACACCTTTCCTGGGAAGGATCTAGCGGTTAACAAGTACATGGTACACCAACCTCCGTAAGAAATTGCCAACTTTTTCATATAAATGAGACACGACCTGAGTGGGGCTCGAACCTGTGACCATCAGTGATGATAGGTTACATTGGTATACAACTCAGCAACCGTAACCACTCGACCACGGAGGTGGACATATGCCAATTAGCTAAAACTAAACTGGTCATATCTTTTCAATGTGCTGTCCAAATTAGAACAGACCGACACTGAGCTAATTTACATCGTCACGTTCTTGGATTATCTTGTCTGTCAAGTGGTGGGAGTACACCTACTGTCAATAGCTGAGACTACATGGCTGTACAGTGGTGGGAGTACACCTACTGTCAATAGCTGAAACTACCTGGCTGTCAAGTGGTGGGAGTACACCTACTGTCAATAGCTGAGACTACCTGGCTGTCAAGTGGTGGGAGTACACCTACTGTCAATAGCTGAGACTACCTGGCTGTCAAGTGGTGGGAGTACACCTACTGTCAATAGCTGAGACTACATGGCTGTCAAGTGGTGGGAGTACACCTACTGTCAATAGCTGAGACTACCTGGCTGTCAAGTGGGGGAGTACACCTACTGTCAATAGCTGAGACTACATGGCTGTCAAGTGGTGGGAGTACACCTACTGTCAATAGCTGAAACTACCTGGCTGTACAGTGGTGGGAGTATACCTACTGTCAATAGCTGAGACTACCTGGCTGTCAAGTGGGTGGGAGTACACCTACTGTCAATAGCTGAGACTACCTGTCTGTCAAGTGGTGGGAGTACACCTACTGTCAATAGCTGAGACTACCTGGCTGTCAAGTGGTGGGAGTACACCTACTGTCAATAGCTGAAACTACCTGGCTGTCAAGTGGTGGGAGTACACCTACTGTCAATAGCTGAGACTACCTGGCTGTACCACAGGGATTCGGCACGTTTGGGGGGTACTAGTATATATATTTAAGTACAGGGATTCTACTATGTGGGATGTCAGATTTCACATCGATCAGTAAAATGGCCCTATCTGAAACAATTTTGAACAAATCTGTCCAAATATAATGCCTATCCCGAGTCTTTATATTGTTCTTCAAATAAAACACAACTTTAAGCTGCATGCATGTATACTTTGCAAACAATTGCCACAGACATTGGCCATAGCAGGTCACATTTCCATACTAGGACACGGGTTCTGTCAGCAACAAAAAAAAATCTTCGACGGGAGATTTCGTAGAATTTTCAATTTGTTTTGAAAATTTCTAAAGCGGCGCAATTCGCGTTGAAACGAGCGTTCTGATTGGATTATGATCATTCTTCATATAAAAAACCCATCTTGTTACATTCTAATAATCACATAGTATTAGGCAGAAATATCCAATTGGGAGTCTAAAAAAATAAGTCCAGCCCCAGAGCGGGACCCGAATGATGACGGAAATTGCCGCACGGACTCGATGTGAGAACGGCGAACTGACGTGATCGAAATGCGGCAGAAACTGGGAAAGCCCGGGTGGGAAAGCCTCTCCAAAAAGGAATTGCGAACAATATTAGCCTATTATAGGGTCCAGTTCTTGTCATTGTTTTACAGCTGCATATATATGTTAACAAACCTAGTGAGGTCTCGGAGAAAAAAAAACAAACTTATCAGCCATTTTTTTAACTGGCCGTCGGTAACCGTCGCCAATATAATTGACCGTCTTATAAGGTGATAGGCCGTCGAAAAGACGGCCCGACGGCTCTCTGCCTAATACTGTGCATGCAGCTTAAAGTTGTGTTTTATTTGAAGAACAATATAAAGACTCGGGATAGGCATTATAGGCATTATATTTGGACAGATTTGTACAAAATTGTTTCAGATTTTACTGATCGATGCGAAATCTGACATCCCACAGATCCCTGTACTTAAATATATATACTAGTACCCGCAAACGTGCCGAATCCCTGTGGGCTGTACAGTGGCGGGATTACACTGCTTGTCAAGTGATGGAAAAATGATGAGATTATCTGGTTGTCAAGTGATGAGATTACCTGGTTATCAAGTGGTGGAATTACATTAGTTGCCAAGTGATGAGATTATCTGGTTGGCAAGTAATGGAATTATATTGGTTGTCAAGTGATGAGACCACCTGGTTGCCAAGTGATGAGATTACCTGGTTGCCAAGTGATGAGACTACCTGGTTGTCAAGTGATGAGACTATCTGGTTGTCAAGTGATGAGATCACCTGGTTGCCAAGTGATGAGACCACCTGGTTGCCAAGTGATGAGATCACCTGGTTGTCAAGTGATGAGATCACCTGGTTGTCAAGTGATGAGACTACCTGGTTGTCAAGTGATCAGACTACCTGGTTGCCAAGTGATGAGATTACCCTGTTACGTGCTATGATTACCTGGCTTTCTTTGTGTTCAGGTTATACTCCATGAACTTGTATTTATTGTGCTGTTCATCGAGTTTCTTCAGTGCTGACTCGGCATTTTCATCTGACCTCTTCATGTAACTGTCCACATCCTCCTGTAAGTATATACAATGTATAATATGTTTATATTACGGTCTCGGGTCTGTTACATATAGTCTGGAAAATTGTTTTTGAAAGTACATGTATCCCTAATCGTGTGCGCACGCGCGTGTGTGTCTGTCCGTGTACACATGTATTACAGATCAAAATTGATAAGAGTTCATAAATTTGATTAAAGTGACCTTACATCGCAAAAAGACCTATCTTACATATATATAAATAGCTTTTTTACTAACAAATTCTTTTGAAATAATTCATAGTGTTTTTGTGGTCTACAAACTTTCAAAAGCGAATGTAGGATTTCATATAACGGTCAGCCACGCTCCTGCATCGTCGTTTGTTTATTAATATAGCCTATACTGAACGTGTGATAATGTCGTAAACATTCGATTAGAGATAATTTAAATCTGATCAGTCGAAAGATAAATATGCACAGGCACAAATGTACAAACGTGAGATATATTACAACAAGTATTAACACAAGTAAAGCTCTGTCTACATGACATAGTAGATAAAGATCGTTTATACAAATTTATTTGAGCTCGATTGCGAAACAAGTTCTTACAACAGCGAGGGAGAGAGAAGAGTCATGTGAAATTTAAATGCCTTGCCTAAGGGCAAAATCATAATGGCTCCAGCGAGGTTCGAACTCCGGGCCTTTCGCACCTCAAGCGAATGTGCTACCATGACTTCAAAGTAGATAATGGTCTATTGAGGGGGATTATATTGACCCTTCATTACGTTACATCACATCACATGTTGTTAGTTTATACAAATTTATTTTAGCTCGATTGTGACCAACATTCTTACAACTTACATTATCATTCTCGAGACTGCATTCCTGATGGAATACGTCGCCACGAGGGAGAGGGAAATGGCAACAAGGAATTTAAATGCATTGCCTAAGGGCACACTCGTAATGGCTCTGGGACAGCGAGGCTCGAACTCCGGGCATTTCGTACCTGAAGCCAACGTGCTACCACAACTTCCACAAACATGTTGTTGATTTCCCCTTCTTATTTCAATATGTTGTACACACATAGCCAGCCAATCAGAACTTTCATATTTTCACACATGTAACTGGATATTTTGGCTTCTATATATTGCAGTTTTAGCTGTTAAGTTTTATTATAGTATACATGTTACTGTCCTTTCAAGGTGCCATGAGTGCAGTGGGCTTCGACAAAGAACACTGCTTTCAATGTGTAGGTGATGTGTAATTGGGTGTATATTGTCATATTCAGTGTTTTAGAGGAACTCTAAGACACAAAGTCTCACTATTACACTAGTCCACCGTTATTGCATAATATACATGTACATGTGGAACATGATTAATTGGTATGTTCTTGAAGTTGCAACAGCTTCAGTCAACTAAATAGCTACATGTATGTCACTATGTGTGGTTAACATGTATCAAATGTCACCAATTTCTCAGACAATGTGCATTCAATATACTAGTAGCAAACAATTTATTGTTCATTTTTAGCATCCATTTATGCATCTGAACATAAACGGTGTGGACACTTGTGGTACAGTTCAATATATGTTGAGTTAACATTCGGCTGTTGACACATTTGATATAATTTATATAACATTGCCATAGAAAATCAATAAATGTTAAATCAGGGCGTTCACTAGACTTTGAAACTCAAGAGTCAATGACCCTTGAGGTCAAAATCTCAAAGTCAAACAGGAATTTTCAAGAGTCAAGCTGGAATTTTCAAGAGTCAAATATATGCATGTTGGTACTTTACGTACTTGTAATTGTTGTAGGTTCGTGCTACCACTGTTAGCGAAGGGATTTTTCTTTTTGCATCTCTGTTGTTGTTGTTTGTTTTTTGTTTTGTTGGTGTTTTTTTTTTTGTTGGGTGTGTTTTTTGGGTTTGGTGTGGTTTTTTGTTGTTTGTGGGTGTGTTGGTGTGGTTTTCTGTATTTGTTTAATTTCTTGATTTTTTTTTTTATCTCGATCTGATTGATATATGTGTTTGGTTTTGTGGTTGTGTGTGTTTGGGTGGTGTGTTGTTGTTGGTTTGTTGGGTTTTTTTTGTGGTTGTTTTGGTTTTTTGTGTGTTGTTTTATCTATGCCGTTGTCATTGAAATACACATAATGTCACACCTACTTAAACTTCTCAGTTCTCATGATTAGCAGCACATATGATGGCAAACAACACAAACGGTAATTGGTTGTTTGCAAAACTTGCTAAAGGTGTTTATTGTGACAATCAATAATAATTGTCTTTTGATAAAAACTAATTTTTACCGAGCCTTACAGGTATTAGAGAAACGTTATTAAAGATTTATTTCCCTTTGATACTAAAGTTTGGGTAAGCCTTTTTTCTCAACCACCCAACTGAATAATGACATCAACCACGCGTTTTGAACCTAACCCTAGGCGGCGCAAGTGATGAAGGCGCTTTATGCGTGGTTGATACTATATTCTGATCGGCTGGTTGAGATAAAGATTTTACGTAAAGTTTGCCTAGACGCCATTTGTCCGATTGTGAGTCCCTCGTAAATCGTGTACATAACGAAATGCAGCAGACTTTTGATGACAATAACTGCGTTTTATATATGAACGATTACGGTCTTCGGCCTCGTAGACAGACATATTTTGATAATTACTCCGCTGAGAAAATATTTGATGACACATGACCGATCAACGTCTCGGGTCAAGTTGACTCTCAGGGCATTTTCACCAAGAGTCAAACATGCGTCTTTATCAATTTTCGTGCGTCAAAACCCGGGAGCTCGGGTCAAATGAACGCCCTGGTTAAATATGCACTGGCAACATAGATGTACATTTCTCATGAGTCTTAAGAAATCGAAATATCCTAATCTAGTTTTTCGTCATGCGCAATTTGTCATCGTTTGGCTATATGTTAATTTTGCACACCAAGTCTGTAGGTCGAACAAACGGCACAACTCGCATCCCTCTTCTTCCAATTAGTGGCATCCGTGGTCCAGTGGCAGAGATTTGGAATCAAATGGCTCCAGGTTTGAACCGTTTGATACTAGTTCAGTGCACGTATGTGGTATCATTGAGCAAGGCACCTGACACACATTGCTTAGTACTGGTTAACCGCTTAGGTCATCTAAGACTGCCCAGGAAAATATGTCTAGGTCCCTGCAACATACATTACACTTACCTGCTTCCTTCCTCAACTTGAGTAATGTTGAAATAAGTAACTGTATATAGGTCGTAGACTGGGAACAGACGTCGATATATTTTGCCTGGTCAGTCAAATAAATATACTTTAACACTGAGACTATTAATTGGGCCGTAAAAAAAAAGGGGCTTAACTCTTAACGCACACAGGGGAACAGGTGCCTGTTCTCTTGTCGGCTGCTGGGTCAGTCAGAGTTAAGTCCCTTTACAGTATGGCGGACCGTCAAGACGGCGTTTTGAGTTTTTTGGATGGAATAAGCCAATATAAGACAAACACATGTTATATTTAATACTTTAGATGACTTTATTATATCATATTTGTTCAGTAACCATCTCTTGTCGACGTCTTGTATGCCTATTTAACCATTTTTCATCTCTTGTCGGTTCTTGTCTGTGAATAGGGAGACCGATATATAGGACTATGGTTATCCTTGAATACCGTGTTCCGACACATCTAAGCGAAGAATCAACAATGACTTAACATAAAACGAATTAACTCATGTAAATAGTGTATTATCTGTATAAATAGATCCTTTTCTACATATTCAACGCGAGAAATTATGCTTATTACGCTTATTTAGTGTCAAAATATCACATGGACTCATGCCGCTATTGGGAATTCCTCTGAGCCGAGAAACGTCTATTACGACGCATTTCATTGGTTGACTAATGTCGTTCTAAATATAGTTAATTCACTCTCCTGTATCTGCTCTGCGCATTACATGTATTATACGTCATCTCAAACTAGCCTGAAAATTAATTCTGCATCACTAAATTACATTAAAACTGAGTGTACAACATGCCTTTATTTAATTATGCTAATAAACAGGAAAAGTGTCCCTGTTTTGCCGTATATAAACTATAAATGAACAATTTGTAAATAATAACATTTAACTAGAAATTATGCCTTGCTGTTGTCCTTATAGCACTCCCAGTAGTCCGTACATGCATAAAAACAGTGGTCATAGAAGTTGTTGCATACTGTTTATTCTTGCCTTTGTGAGCCTGCACAGATATTGATTAGTTCGAGATCTATTTTACTATCACATAGGGATCACAGCAATAACGTATATAACGCATACACCTTTCCTAACAGTGAATCAATTGTCACGTGACCTACCGATACGCAGAGCTTAGCTGAGCAGACAGACCACAAATTGTTATGTTTGCAGTAGCATATTGCAAAATATTAGCTATTTAATGTAATGCACAAAGTTGCATTTGAAAATTGCTGTTAAAACAGACTGATTGCAATAACATTGATATAAAAATTATCTTGTAATCTCTCACTTTCCACATTTAGTCTGGGGAATCCCGTATCATGTTTACAACCACTGCAGATGAAAATAACGTCACCGGATATTGTGAATATTGAAAACGAGGTCAAAACATAAGCCGCGTCGTTTCATGTGAGCGTCGTTATAAGTAGTCGGACGATACTAGTACTGAAACTGGATGCATGTTCCTTAGTTGTATGGTATGTAGTGCATTTCTGCATGTGTAGAACAGCGGCCCGGCTAGCTCAGTTGGTAGAGCTGTTCAACTAGTGTTCGGGAGGTTGTGGGTTCGAGTCTCATATCGGGTCACTAACTTTTCCGTTCTTTCTTTGCATGGTCAATTTAGGTACTTGGAAAGTCCATGGGTCATTCGGTCCATTGTGTAAATTCAAACACGGGCACACAATAGTGAAAATGTCATTGCAGACTTCTATAAGATTATACTCGCAAATTAGTCTTTTCAATTTATTACACAGTTACCGGGGCCGTTGTGTTTATAAAACACGTGTTTTTCATGTTGAATCTTGATAACAAATTTTCAACTTATAAGTTTGTATTTCGAAATATGTACATTAAATACATAAGCCATTTATTTCAAATGTATAAGATATAATCTAGCCTTTAAATTAAATAGCAAACATTACCAAAAAGTCGGCCTTAGGGATTCCAGAATAAGTTTTGGAAGCATTCTCCACAGAAACTACATCGCTCGACGCCATTTTGAACAATTTGCATATTTTAGAATCCAAAGTAAATTAAATACAAGAAAGACTAGCAATTGTTTACAGTAAGTTATGGCAAAATATGTGATCCGGTCTAATGTAATACGGATGTCTTGTTTTCTTTTTATAACATCAAATTTGTTATTCGGGGATAGGCCTACTATTTACTAATGGTTGTCTTAATAACAAATATGTCATTTGGGCAGGGTGATTTGCAAATAAGCCTGGGTGATTTACTAGCATGCACAATTGCTCATATTGGCAGAACATGATTATTATAACTTGAGAAATAATCCAGAAATTACTCAATTCGAGAACTCATCGTTGAGCATAGCAAACGAATATAAATACAATACTAAAGATCAAGATTATTAAATTATGTTCACAGTGTAGATTTACAAAAATACTACAATATGTAATGTTCATAAATGGGTAAAATACTATGCAGTGCATGGCTTGGAAATGTGTGCATTATTTGTGATGTTGTTGAATTGACCAGTTGCCGCCTGTCAATCAAACTAATCAATTATCCAATCAGCTATCGTTATTTTGCACACCCTCAAGCAAGTCGTATCTACCTCTAACAAGCTAGGGTGAAATACGTACTTGTAGTAACAGGAAACCTGGCAATTTTACTTTAGAAAATAATGGTTTTAAAGCCTTTTATGAACATATAGATATGGAAATGGATTGTATGAAACATTGAACACATATTATCTAATAGGCTACATATGAAACAAAAACAGCAAGTATTTGATTTACACTTACAAGGATACATAACATCAATCATCATGTTTGTCGAGAAAACATAGACATATATATTCACTTTTATTGGTACAAACTGTTTGTATAAAGACATAGAAATTCTAGCGCACTCGGCATAGTTTTAGGTCAACGGCAATCTAGAAAGCATGCATGGCGACCACAAAGTAAGCAGTATCCAGCAGTTCAGCAGTTCAGCATATGGAACACGTCTGTCCCCGGAGTGCAACGCCATGACATTATAATGGTGGGCTACTGCATCATGCTACTGCCACACACGTCATGACACAATAATGTCCTCATACAAACATCTGTAAGGACTATTTTGAAAATGATTTATCACAAATTTCACAACCTTCCTAAAGACAATTATTGTCAAACTCATTGAGGACCTCTAAACTGTAAAGTATCCCAGAGGTATTTTGAAAGATATTGAGATGGTGACAATTGCACTATAAAGAATTACTACAGTAATAATGCTTAGCTACATGTTACTACCTCACGCGAGCTTCTGTCGTCAAGTGGCCAAGAGCGCCGTCTTTAGAGAACGCCTGTCTCCACTATCGTTAGGCCTGTAAGTTCGCTCACTATTAGGGACAAGTGATACAATTTAATGGTGATATGCTATAAAGTTATCTGTCGCTTACGGGTGTTGGAGAGGTGAGTACTGATTCTTACCAAGGACATGCTGGTGACCCAATCTCTTCCACAACACGTTGACCTGGCAATCATGTTCCAAGGTGAATATGTTGAATTGGTAAACGCAGAACGTTACGCACTCTTCTGTTGCATTAGGGATAGGTCGGAGAATATTTCTTTAGAATATGTCGTACAGAATATACATTCATTGAGCTTACATGATTTTTGCTTGTGTGAAACGTTTATTGTTATTGGAAGACATACATTGATGCATCTGTAGTCGAGCGGTCTAGTACGCAGTTGTTAGAACTTGCATTTCACTGCATCAACAGGGTCGCGAGTTGGTTCGCATTCAGGAACAAGCTATAGCGAGCTCCAAGAGAGTGAGGTTTATGGTAACGCACGTTACGAGTTAAGTCAAGTCAAAGGTTTTATTGGCAAAAACATGTACATGTCCATCGCCAAGAAACATATTAAATGTTGGCATTATAAACAAAGTGTACAGAGAAGCATGATGTGAATAAGGTATATAAATGACAATAACATGTAATATTCAAAGATATATATCTAACTCCATGTTGCAACATCATGTTATTCAATAAAGCAAATTAATGCATATTAGTTGTATATTAATAATTGTATAGTTGTCAGATATACATCACATCTACTAATTAGTAGTAGTTACGTTTATTTATTATTGCCACCGGCGAACCATGTCGGCGAGTTGAGAAAATAGTCTCGATTGTATCTAATTTAAAATCGTCGCATAGGAAATATGCATTGTGGGAAAGAGCCACATCAAGGTCGGACGGAAAGAGCTAATGGAGCCGCATAGAGGTCCGAACTCGCTCTTATGAGCTAGATTAAATAATAAATCTATGTCGCCTGGAAGCAAACTGACACACTATGTCAGTCAAATAAAACCATCAAGCGCAATACTATGGTACAGTATCAACATTTACATCAAATAAATGCTAATTGAACGAATGTAATAATAGTGTAGGGCGATCTAGACAAGTAATAGGTGAGATGTTCACTGCTACTGTAATTGTGGCACTATGAATATTGTATATTATTGTGATAAGCAACAAGTTGGCAGAGGAAACACGTCATAGGATTCCACCTTTCCCTAACAAAATGACCACTTGTTTTCAAGAAGGCCACCATTTCTTGAAAATAGTGCCAACATAAACATGTTTTCTTACTCAATTAATGGACAGTATCGAGATTTAGCCTATTATGTTTAATCAGTAGGTAAATAAACTTATATGGAATGATTTTTATAGATATTTGCCCAGATCAAGGTCATATTCAAGGTCAAAAGGTCATGTATTGAGAAGCTAAACAGCTTTCGATTAAATCTATATGTTCTTGTATATTAATGTTGCAACATGATGTAAATATTGATGAATAAAATATGTTTAAACTAAGAGGTCATTAAGCCCAAAACTCAGCATTTTACATACACAATAAATGCTTCATGTGGATCAATATGCATCGACTGATCAGATAGTCACATCATAGTGTGAGGACATGTTCAATCATTTATTCTTGGCCATTTAACAAGTACATGTAATGTTGTTTATATCGTGTGGGGACTTTGAAGTAGTGACAATCTCACTAAATGAGTCAAATTAGAAAAAATATTGTTACTTAAAATACAGCATATTTATGTGAACATGTTCAACATTTTGAACCAGATATACGCACATAAGTGCATAGCTAAACTAATCTAGAGTTAAATCTGTTACTAATGTCAAGGGCACGCCTAAGGCGAAACGGCCAACGTCCAAACTTTATTGATATATCGTGTTACAATAACGGTAATAAACTGCAATCCAATGAAAAGTACTCAGATATATACTGAAAATACGTTGTCAAATACTATGGAACAATAGCAGTTATATATAGTTACCATATGAAACATGTCCTACGTGTACATGTTGTATATCAGATCAAACAATACCTAGTTCCCGTGTGACGTCATCATTCCTACCGTGGCTGCCATTTTGATTGGCAAAGTTGATCAGATATTATATATAATATATAGTAGTGTAATTTTGTTTTCTTCATAAAATATTTATTTTTCATCACATCACCAAGGTTCATACATTGTTGGAAAGCTCTCAATGGACATATTTTTGTGTCATTTCACAAATTTCGTATTAATAACGATTAAATAATAACTTACCTGTTTATTAATATTTCAATCCATATATCATTGCTAAAAAATAAATTAATATTTAAAAAGTGCACTTCAATATCCTTAAAAGCATACCAATTTTTATATTAAAGCAGAATTACATCGTATGAAATAAAAGATATTTGAAAAATTAAATGTTTACGTATGGGTAGCAATGCTGCTACACATTCTACTTTGTATGCTTATGTTTATTTGGTAAACAGTGTTTTTTTGGCGATAAAACAAACTCGAAACCGAAAGTAGGACTTTCCGAGTCGATCGGTCACGCACTTGTTTACAGCCGGAACGCATCGTCCGCACTTGTTTGCATTCGGAATGCATCATCCCCAGTTGTCCCACGTTGTCTTTTTTAATTAAATTACTCGATAAGTTGATTCATACCTCTATTAGCTAAGTCTTTTAGGGACATTTCTACATCCCCGCGAGGGGTTCGACATTAGAAGAAGATAGATAGATAGTCTTTCATGTTCAAATTATATACGTTGTTTTCTACATCCTCTGTTGCTTCACGCATGCGCGCTGTGCGTGTTTACATTTCATGTGTTGATAAACAAATTCGCGTATACGACGGTTTAAATTTATTGGAATTTTATCGTTTCTGAGCGACTATTTCGATTTTTGTAAACACACGCACATTAGTATTTATATTTTAGGTATTGCAATTAAAGAATTACTAGTAAAATCATGCAATTGCCGTTAATAGAACTTGCCATTCAAAATGGCTGCCAAGATAAGATCTTATCAGTGTTTTTGACTATTTTCACAGGCCGTGGGAACTATGTATTTGGCCACATATATATATATATATATTTCTTTAGTTTATTAGCCACATTCGAACTTGCATTATTCTATGTTTCTAATTCAGTAGGCATTTAACTTAGTGTTTGTCTACGTCCTCGCAAGGGGTTTGACATTAATGGAACATACATAGCCTACATACATACAACTTTTATTCATTCGGTTATATTATATATTTTCTTGCATATCCAGTATTTGTACTGTCTCTACTTTATTCTTATTCGAACATGCCTGCATTTACAATTCCTTTAGCTTACATATTCAATGTACCTACCAAATCAAATCAAAGGGAGATGGATGCATGTACTCAGAAAATAACTTTTTCGTATTTGTTAAAATTTGGGTTAATTAGTGAACAGGAATGGAGAGAACAATTTTGGGACGGTATTTGTCGATATTTAGTACTGTTACGGTACTGTCAAGACGAACCAGTTTGAGAAAGACGCAACGATGTTTATATCGAGGATTCAAAATGAAGCGGAAACAGGTATCACATACAAACGATGTTTTCATGATATTGAATTCGTACCTAATAATATTCGTATCCTGGGTATACCGGTAACCGGTGACATAAGCAATAGCCTGTGTATTTTTGTTCCAAAACGAGGCTGTGCAAATAATGTTCACTCTCAATTAAGCATAATCATATTTATTTTATTGTATGCAATATTAGTTAGTAGGAAATAAATCATAATTAAATCAAAAACAAAGTGAAAGCAACAGCACATGCTTCCATCTTTTATTTACGCGGTGATACCAATAACCGGTGACGATGTAAATTTCACCTCACAAGTTTATACCAGTAGCAATAAATGCCATATAAGGCAATCACGTGATGTCACATGAGTAGCGGGCACCTTACAAATGTCAAATGCAGCCGATAGATAACAAATCCATTGAAATTCACCTAAATATTGACAACATGAACACAAACTTACGAGTGTAAGAGGAAAAAACAAGTTTTGAATAAATTACGGTAAATTTACCCGTAGAAATGACATTTCAGCTAGTTTTTGCTATGGACAGTTGCAGAAAGCTGACGGAAATTGTCAATAATATGCACAAAATGAACATGTGCGCTTCATTTGGATTTATTCTAATATCACCGCTTATTAGTATTCACCGATATTACGGTCATTGGGGATACTAAGAATTCAAGCAATTTGACCGTTAACGATAGAGGCAGTAACGAAATATACAGTTGGCAGTAATCTGGGCATTAGGGTTAGGGCTAAATTTGATCTTCAATTGAAGAGTATTCTACTGTCCAGCTTTAGTTTACTGCCACCTGTTTACTACCTAACCCATTTTGACACACGAATCGGGCGTGAATAGTTTTCGTCGAGAACGTGTTTTCGCCTATCTGTGGTAATAACAGGACGCAAGATTTCATGCTCCAATTGCTGGCAATGTTTCGCATTTCAAATGGAGATCAGACACGTTTACAATTAAGATGGATACTTCAAACTGACCTCGACAGCTCAGTTCACTATTCCCATTCATGTACCCATATTTGATTAGATTACATTATTGTGTGTGTACTAACAGTTTCTCGATCGATAATGGAGCGATTGATGATATGTACTTCAATATCTGTGCTGAAATGAAAACATGAGACACTATTTATTAACCAATATATAGCATTTACTTAGCCAAGTCTATCAACTACAGGTATCTGAAATTTTGTACAAGCCTATACTGGTGCCAATTTATTAACGGTCAAAGAGCTCAATAGGACAAGACTGCAATCCGAAAAAAGTTTCACCTCGTCGCAATTTGCAGACAAATCTACAATCACTATTTACACATACTCAACAGAATCAACTTACACCCATTTTAGCTTCGTGAATCGTGAAGCACTGAAAGATTCGTTTATAAACTTTATTTATAGTTTCAATCAATATCAATCAATTTTGCAGTATGCAAAGGGGGACAACTTCTGCTGTCCAATGCTATGTAACAAGCGCTAGGAGTGGCTAACTGCAACGTTATTAAACCACATCATTACGTGACTGGTGTGCTTCAATCAAGGTTAGGCAATGATAGCATTTCTTTCTGCAATGCACTTTGTAACATTGTCATTTTAAGAAAGGTTACGGTAGTACATGTATACTAAAAATAGATCATATCATGTCGGATAACAAAATTATCAAATCTGTATACAGTCAAACTTGTGTTAGTGGTCACCTGTATTAACCAGCCAACCTGTATTAAGCAGCCAGTGTTAACATTCCCAATATGTTGTTTTATTATATATTTGACCTTTATTAAACAACCACCTTTGCTAAGCAGCCACATTCTGCTATTCCCTTGGCTGGCTGCTAAACACAGGTTTGACTGTATTTAATATATATACCGTAAGTATGTCCAAAAGTACCATTTTTCCTGTTTGATGCCAAGCACAGGGATTCGGCACGTTTGGGGGTACTAGTATATATATTTAAGTACTTAAATATATATACTAGTACCCCCAAACGTGCCGAATCCCTGTGATGCCAAGTACATTAAATTTTACTTAAAGCAGCATTACATCGTAATAAAGGATGTTTTGGGTAAAATATAAATACTAATGTGTCCTTTTAGTTGGAATCCTTTGTTGTTACTGTTGTGCTCTAACCAGATGTTGCGGTATGATAAATGTGATTTTATCAAAATCGTGTTAATTAACTGCAAACATTCTTTTACAAGTAAGTACCCATTGCATATACTGTAGGAGATCTGTTGAGATATAGCAATTTAATAATCACAAGAAGCGATAGTGTAATAAAATTGCTAACATGTTGTGCAAAGAAAACAACGATAAAAACAGAGGAAAACACTTAATAAGACCTATCTACTTTTAGAGAGTATTCAAGGGCAGTAACTGACCGATGTCTCTCATTACTTGTAATCAGCCACTTGTTGCATGTTTGTTTAATCAACACCAGGCACAGAAAGTAGTATCTGACATAGCTGACAGGCGAGAGTAAACAAGCTCAATTACCAATGGTTTGAAATTGGAATAGTAACACAGGGGTTGATATATTTTGCCTGGTCAGTCATATAAATATATTTTTTAACACTGAAACCTATTGAGTTTCTGACGATATCAATTTTGCCATCTGGAAGTAAATAAGAAGTAAATAAGTGAAAAATCGACAGACTGGAAACCAGGCTAAATAACTATATCAATGCTATAATTATATTTACATTTTGTATATTAGATCCGGAAAAAAAGGGCTTTGTGGTAAAAGTGAAAATAGTTGAATGAGTTGAATGTTGAAGGGGGGGGGGGGGGCATCATTTGGAAGACATATCTCTATAATGATGTCCTACATTAAAGTGCTTATTTATTACCCAATTATTGTATTTTAAATTCTTCATCATCATCTGTTGATACATTTGTATGTTAGGGAGTCGCTCTACTAATATCTTCCTTACAAGTTCACCTTGAAACAACAATATATCTTGTACAATTCCAGAACTAATCCAGCAATGAGGTCAATAGCAAAACACCATCTTTTGTGATCATTCTAGATATATAAAAAGGGATTAGCTAAATATAATTTTATTTTCAGCCTGACAAACCGCAGTTTACAAATTCTGATCGAGCTTTGGAACATTTTGATTTACACTACAGACCAGTCTACAAGAAGGATTGGCCATCGCTGAGGATAGCATTGTTGACAGCCAAGAAATCTTGTGCTGTTATGAATAATTTCGCACTGGAAAATAGATTCTTTGACGAATTACATGAGCAAGGAGCGTATAATATTATTGAGAGAGCTGCAAATGTTCAGAAGAAGCCAAAAATCAATGGAGAAGGTAGTGTCAGTAACATCATTGTAGAAGGAAAGGATTCAGAACAAGATATAGAAACAGGAATTAATGAGATGACGAATGACAAAAATGATTCCAGTAATTTGTATTCAATGTATGATGGTAATAAGATGGTTGAAAAGGAATTAACAAAAAACGAAGATGAGTTTATCGAATTAAACGATGTATTTAATGTAACAGAAAATAACAAAGTGGATTTAGATAGAACAGATTTGTACAAGTTTATACCTACAGAAATAGTTTATTCAGAAAGAGACGAAAATAGGATTGAGGAAGCAAAGAGGAGTGTGTATACCCCGCAAGATGTGAAAGTTGATATTGTGACCCCGAATACGATTTGCCTACCCATGGATCTGACAGTGATGGCATTTCCTAGCGGCGATGTGACTGAGTTTCCTGATATTAAAACTGATAAACCAAATGGACATCTGTGTAAGATCACAAAGTTTCAAATAATTACAGTCATAGTCCTGGTCTTAACCTGCCGAATCAATTGGACGGAATGTGCAAACAACATAGATCCTGATCAGCCACAGCATAATGGAGATAATCTCAATAAGCTTTAAGATTAAATCCATTTTCATTCTGTATACAATTTATGTGTATGAATAAATATGTTTAAACCAACAATGTTAACATAGATCTCGATCAGACGTGGCATAATGCCGTTGGCTGATCAGGATCAATGTTGTTTGGTATTCAGATAAGTGTTTTAGCTCAATTATCCGAATAACAAACTGTCTGGATCTGGGTCTATGTTGTTTGCAAAAGTGACTTCAGTTGTGATTGGCCGGTTACAGGCTGCTATCATGTAGATGTACTCATCACCAATATTACCCACGTGGCACAGTAAAGAAATTCAACCTAAGACATTTGACGAATATGTATTAACCTGTAACCTGCCGAATAAATTGGACGGAATGTGCAAACAACATAGATCCAGATCAGCCGCGGTGTAGCGCAGCTTCTCATCAGGATCTATGTTGTTTGCTATTCAGACAAGTGGTTTAGCTTCATTATCCGCATAGCAAACAGCATAGAGCCTGTGCTGACTGATCTAGCTCTATGCTGTTTGTAAAGGCGACTTTAGTTGTGATTGGCAAGTTAAGAATTAATCTTTTTTCATGATTAGCTCTATTTCTCGGTAAAAATTATATCAATGATATTTATGTACTATACATGTAAATCATGTTTTATTAAAATTGCTGGCATAAGAAACAGGACATTGTAAAACAGTGCCATTTCGTCTTTCTGACAGGAAAATGACTGGGTTATTTGTAGTTTATACAATTGTTTTAAAATGAGGTGCATGATCATGTGCATGACAGAAGTGTGTTTGAAACTTTGAATAGCACAATTTGATATATATAGTAAATTTATGCTTTATATTTTACTAGGTTTCTACATTATGGATGCAGCTTCCATTCTGCCTGTGATTGCCCTTGACCTTAAGAAAGGTGACAGTGTCCTTGACCTTTGTGCTGCCCCTGGTGGGAAATCATTGTCCATTCTACAGACTGGACTAGCAGGTAGAACATAATTCACAGCCCCTTGCTTTGTCATATCAAAACCACACACCATGCTGTTTCAATGTAGTTTAGTAAATTTGTTGTAAGGCCAAATTCCATTTTGTAAGTTACTAAGTCATACACTGATGCCTTTTGACAATCAAATTTGAGAAATTAAGTCTATAAAAACGTTTTTCTATTTTACAACAATTGTAAAAACAAGTTATAAAAAGTATAAACAGTTCTTTGTTTTACAACAATTGTAAAACAAGCTATAAAAAGTAATAAACGGTTCTTTGTTTTACAACAATTGTAAAACTAGCTATGAAAAGTATAAACGGTTCTTTGTTTTACAACTAATATGAAACAAGCTTTAAAAAGTATAAATGGTTCTTTGTTTTACAACAATTGTGAAACAAGCTTTAAAAAGTATAAACGGTTCTTTGTTTTACAACAATTGTGAAACAAGCTATAAAAAGTATAAATGGTTCTTTGTTTTACAACTAATGTGAAACAAGCTTGAAAAAGTATAAACGGTTCTTTGTTTTACAACTAATGTGAAACAAGCTTTAAAAAGTATAAACGGTTCTTTGTTTTACAACAATCATAAAACAAGCTATAAAAAGTATAAACGCTTCTTTGTTTTGCAACAATTGTGAAACAAGCTTTAACACATTGTATACATGGTCATTGGTGTGGCAGGAAACAGGAGAAAACCTATGTCCACAATACTATCTCACATACTTCCCAGTGAGAGGATCAAACCTGGGTTGCATTGATGAGAACCACTGCGCTAATTAGACAGCCTACATGATATTAAATTAAAATGTGAAGGCTGTACCCATGTATAATGCGCACTAGACAAATTCTTAAAGGATTTCAGTAATAAAAGTGTGCGTTATACATAGCAAATGACGGTAATAATCGAAAACTGTATGAAACTTCATTTGTTCATTTGATACCATGTTTTCAGAGAGACTAACGTGTAATGATCTGTCTGGTTCACGAGTCGCACGGATGCTCGACATCATGCAGTTCTACATACCGGAGGAGAAACGACAGCATGTCACCATTACTAGGAAGTCTGGATTGACATACGATCAACCTGAGTATGATACGGTATGTCAAAACGTCTCAATATTCAGTGTTCTGCATATATTCCTTTACGGACATGTGTGCATCATTTTTATAATTTGAAGAAAATCCATCAAATAATGCATAAATAATGTGACCCACAATATTACATGCGCTATTACCCGTGGTACCCGTGGCTAAGGCGTCCGCCTACGGAGCGCAATGTTGAAGGTTCGAATCTCGTCAGGCGTTCGATATTATATGGCCGGTTGGTGAGCCGTCAGCTAGTTAAATAATGGTTACCGATTGCCTACCAGCCTGGGCTACAAGCATAGGATTGGGGAAGTACTGTTGTTCATTAAAAAGGTGTCTCGTAAGTCAGAAATGGCTGGCCATTTCAATAGAGGTGACACTATAATAAACAAACATACACACTATAGCAAATGGCTGTAGCTCTGGTAATAATGGCACAAAAGTCACCCAAGATGCCGGAGCGACTCCAAACTATCAAGATTAATCGTCTTTTGAAAGCTTGAACATAACTACCCAATAATAAAGAAGGATCGTAAAAATCCATTATGCACATAGCTTGATATTTGGGATACAGTCAAACCTGTGTTAGTGGCCACCTCCATTAAGCAGCCAGTTTCCAAATATGTTGTTTTATTATACACTTGATCTCTATTAAGCAGCCACCTGTGCTAAGCAACCAATTTCTATGGTTCCCCTTGCTGGATGCATAAGACAGGTTTGATTGTATATTGATACATACGGACGGATACATGACACACACATAGAGAGATGGATTAGTACAAATTTGGGGAAACAAAAAAGAAACCATTGCAAACCTTTGTTGTTGAATATTCTGTGTTTAGGTGTTGGTGGATGTTCCATGCTACACTGATAGACATGTTCTGCTAGAACCAGTTAACAATCTGTTTAGTCCTAAACGTATCAACGAAAGAATTGAAATGCCGACGCTTCAGAAGGATCTGTTAATGTGAGTATAGCAGTTATCCATCTATGTATGTTTGTTGTCAATGTTCGATCTGGCGACCACCGTACCATTTCACATATGTCCGTGGATCGAACCCAAGTTGCATTGGTGAGAAGCGAGCGTGCTAACCACTACGCTAATCGGACAGCCTAATTTACATACATGCCGATGCTTCTGTTGAACACAGTGTGTGATAATAAGGATCATAATAATATAAAAAATTATATTATGATGATATAATAATAAAGTGTTTCCGATGGTAAGGAGCTCAATGGAAATCGTGTTATTGTTGTTGCAGATTTATTAATACTAATTAACCCATTTCATTCTGGATACAGTTAAAGGCTTTTACAAACAACATAGATCCAGATCAGCCGCAGCATGCTGATCAGGATCTATGTTGTTTGCTACATAGTCAAGTGTGTTAGCAAGATCATCTGAATAGCAAACAGCATAGAGCCTGATCAGACGGCACGTTCCGTGGCGGCTGATATGACACTCTATGTTCTTTGCAAATACCGTTTGAACGGTATCCAGAATCAAATGGGTTAACATGTACTTTACATCGTTTTGTATCCATTATTAGCACTTACACCCTATCTGAATGTTTGCCTGCGCCACTTCTGTCGCCAATTAAAAAAACTTGGAGCCAACTAAGAGTCATATAGTTCACAAATAAATATTTTCGCCAATTCACAAAATTTAGCGCCAATATTTGTCTCAATTGGCGACCGACAGCGGGAATCTTGTTTATAGTTCTACAAATTTATTTCAGCTCGATTGTGAAACAAGTTCTTACAACTTACATTAATCACTCTCGAGACCTCATTCCTGATGGAATCCATTACCATGAGGGAGAGAGAAGAGGCAATGTTGAATTTAAATGCCTTGCCTAAGGGCACAATCGTGGCGTGGCTCGAACTCCGGGCTTTTCACACCTGAAGCGAACGCGCTACCACTGCGCTATCACGACTTCAACAATTATTATTATTTGTATACTTATTTTGTATGACATGTATTTTATCTGTTGAATAATCGAAGAAAGTGATTTCCATGTTATTTTTCTACAATAGGTCTGGTATAAAGTCGTGCAGACCGGGTGGTTGTGTTGTCTACTCAACATGCACGCTAAGCTCCGCCCAGAACGATGGTGTCATACAGAACACACTTGATGAACTGTGGAGAACCTCCGATATAGATGTAGTTGTTGAAGACCTAGATGAATTGCAAGAACTATTCAAAGATACATTCAAGTTTTATAAGAACTGCAGATTCGGTCAACTTGTATTGCCTTCATTGTCATCTAATTATGGTCCAATGTATTTTAGTAGGTTGAGAAGAATTAAATGATGTGTGGTATTGGGTTTTCCATATATTTGTCCTATTGTAGTATTTGATGTGCCATACATTCATCCTATTATATTTTGTGGCCGAGTGGTTTAGGTCGTTGACTTGCCCCTCACCATTGTATGTTCGAATCCCACTGGGGGTGTAAAATTCCTTCAAATGAGGAGGCTATCCACGTGGCCTGTAGAAGGGTGGTGGTTCTACCTGGGTACACGCCCGTGCCGGAAATATTGCTCGGAGTGGGTCTTCCTCCACCAATATTAGCTGTAGAGTCTCTATTTGACCCAAGTTGGTGCTACTTTAAACCCCAAAAACAACCAAAAACCCATTATACTTATAATTTTATTACCACAGTAACTGTATATCAATGTTGTTCCTCCTACAGCAAAGCAGAGTGGGGGGGGGGGAATAGAGGAATGGCCGCCATCCATGTTTCAATTTAATTTATACATAAATTTAAGTTCGATTGTGAAACAAGTTCCTACAACTTTGATTTGTATTAAAGTTCCTACAACTTTGATTGATATTAAAGTTCCTACAACTTTGATTGATATTAAAGTTCCTATAACTTTAATTTATACTAATCACTTTCGAGACCTCATTCCTGATGGAATCCATAGCCACGAGGGAGAGAGAAGAGGAAATGTTGTGGAATTTAAATGCCTTGCCTAAAGGCACAATCGTAACATGTTTCAATTTGTTCCCCCTTCCGTAATACGTTGTTTCCTGTCCATATTTTCTATACCCCTTGAAAGGGTTTCTATGAAACTTTGCTCAAATGTTCACATCAAGGCAACATTCAGTACCCATGTTCTAACTATATATATATACCGTATTGTTCCTATTTAAAGCGCCACCCCTAATATAAGCGCCCCCAGAGATTTCAAACTTGCAAAATGAAATGGCGCCCTTAACTGAGTAAAATTGGTTTACCTTATCGTCGGCTGTTGAATAATATAATCCGCATAATCCAATCATGAATCACAATGAGACAAAGTATACAAGGATAGTATGTGATATTTTTCAGTTACAGAACACTAATGCACTATTTAAAAGTATTATATCCAGTTAAAATGAACAAAACCTGTAACTGTTGCTTTCACAAAACCGAAAGTAGGGGTAATTATTTACATGGACACCGTCTATTATAAGTTTATAGCGCGGAGCATGTATTTATAAAGATCACTGTGTACAAGCAAACAACATGTACTGTTACGTCACATGGATTCTGTCTGTCCAGCAAGTCAAGGTTATTTAAAAATCGATACGTGCTGTGCATGTCGTGTAGAGGTGAGTAACCCATAAATCTTAAAATAGTGTAGTGTGGCAGTTTACATGACGTTGATGTACCTTATTTACTCTATTTATTTACGATTTTCAGGCGGATTTTTTTGGCCTTTTTTATGGCTTAAATACAAGCGCCCCTTTTGGGTTTTGCATCGCGCCCGGGCGCTATAAATAGGAACAATACGGTATATATATTTAACTTTCCATGAAAATACTAACCATATATATATATATATATTCAAGTTTCCATGAAAATACTAACCATATATATATATATATTCAAGTTTCCCATGAAAATACTAACCATATATATATTCAACTTCCCATGAAAATACTAACCATATATATATTCAACTTCCCATGAAAATACTAACCATATATATATATATATATTCAACTTCCCATGAAAATACTACCATATTTAGCTATGTATAGTGCGCACATTTCTTACTGAAATCCTCATCCATTTTATCTACTGCGCATTATACACCAGTACAGACGTCAGGACATTTTTTTCCGGACCAAAATTTCGTGAAATTCGACCCGAACGGCTCACAGTCATTCTATAATTTGTTACATTCGACAAACGTTATAAACTAGCTATTAAAACCAGTTGCCGATAGTCTATATAAATAAATGAAATGAATAAGACCACAAAATTAGCATATATTGCGTTTATTTTGGCAAACTTTGAAGAATTTAATTGAAATTAGTAAATGCATAAAAAAATGGCGATTTGATAACATCACATGGTTTTATCGTATGTAATATTTCCCGTACTTTTCGCGTACTTCGCCGCATAAAGCGACCTAGCATACGTACGATATCATAGAGATAAAGAAACTTTGTACTAATAGTTTATTTGATTTAATATGATTAAAGACACGATGTGTTGGTTATTTGTACGGGAAATATTTACTATGTTACAATGCATTGCATAAAAAAAAAACTTTTTTGGCAGCAGTATTTCAATTGTTTGTAGCGATAATTAATTTCGACAAACCTTTCACAATGGGTCCCAGTTAATTAGGTAGGCTACACGTGTTGAGAAGTTTGAGCATCTGCTGACATGTTTGAAAACGTGTTGAGAAATTTGAGCAGGTGTGCCTGAGTGCGTTACCGTTCCTCGATGAGGTATCTCGAGTGATTAATATAAGTTGTAAAAATCACGGAGCACAATTTTTAGCGATTCTTGAGAAATGTTACATTTTGACTTGGAAAATCGTTTTTCACGTGCGCAGTATACATCGGAACTCAGTTTTTCCCCCGATTTTCGTGCCAAATCGTGGGTGCGCATTATACACGATAGCGCACTATACATAGCTAAATACGGTAACCATATATATATAGAGGATCTTACATGAGTGGCTTTCCATATTGAATTTATTAAACGAGTTGAATAAAATGATAAAATGCGAGGCTCGAGCATTTTATTCAACTCGTTTAATAAATTCAATATGGAAAGACACGAATGTAAGATTCTTTTTATCACATAAACCAAATACTCAGTAAAAGTGTGTCACGATTGAACACACTTCCCCTATAGCAAATGAAAGCCAGAGTAGCACTGCGGTTTCTACTTAATGGGCCAAGAAAATAGTGCGACACTAAATACTCCAATTTTTTTATGTTCTTCCTTTGTAAACAGTTTTTAAACTATCACAACATATCATATGCAACAATTCAATATTAAACACTTTTAAATTATTTTCAAACAGTCTTTTTTAACAAATGACGTCACAATCAAAGTTACACAGCGCATGTTAGTTGATGTAAAAATGTATGTCACTGCGAATCGCTATCGCTTTCAATGATTCTTAGACGTTTTCTTGGTGGATTAGATGGGGATACAGTTTTAGGGTTGTTAATTAACATTAAAAGTACCACCATGGATTGGGCCAGCCAACATACTTTGGAATCCACCATGGTCAGATTAATATTGGAGTTGGAATTGGTATTCATAGAAGTTGCCAAGCTTGGTGACGAATATGTGTTGACCTGGTTTGGATATGCTGTGTAATGTGCTTTATCAGGCCTATCAGGATTTGGATGTACAGTGCTGTTGCCTGTTGGACGAACTGTTTAGTTTAAACAATATTTTATTCAATGAATATACATAGTATAATGAACTGTTGGACGAATACAGGAGTTTGGATATTTCTTTGTGCTGATTTTGATTGATGTGACTGTAGTTGTTGATAGACAATATATTTTTGTGTCCAGAAATAACGGACGCTCCGCCATGTTTATTTACTTTTTTGACAGCGCGTATGAATATACAAATAAAGTGATTCGCCCACGCATTTGCATATTTAATACACTAGTGTATTACCGAATTTATGACATGGCTTTATTAAACTCCCGCGCCGTAGTTTATGTGATAAATTCAACTTCACAGCAAAATACTAACCATATATATATTCAACTTCACAACAAAATACTAACCATATATATATATTCCACTGCCATGAAACTACTACATCAGTTAAACTTGTTTATTGCAATTAAGAGAATTAACAGTTTATAAATGTAAGCAGTAGAGATAGAGAACTAGACTCTGTAAATATTCCATATTTATTCAAAAACCTAAATAAATCTGCTGAACAAATCACAAGCAATTGACAAATACCACAGACTCATTGAACGGCATTCATTGTTTTTGACAGACGGATCTGTAGTCCTCGCTGGACTGGTAATCCAGGGATCGCAGGTTTGATCCCCCGTTTGACCCTAATAAAATTAACAGTCTTTCAGATGGGACATTAAACGGAGGACTAGTGTCGGTGCTGTACACCGTGCACGTAAAAGAACCAGAAGAGACTCTGGAATGGGTGTATGTCTGTATCATGCACTATCCTCCAAAATGACTAATCTATTCAGGGGGCGTCGCTCATATGGGCAACCGGTAGCGACAATAAATAAACTTGAAACACACACTCATTGTTTTTCATTCTCTTTAACCGTTTCACTTGCATCACTTTCAAAGTGAGTTCCCCTGTAGGCAAAGCTGAGGTCGGAGTTCTGGAACTTGTACGATATCATACGGTTTATCTCGTGATTCATGTCGTCCGTTAAATGATTCGCCCAATCACCAACACATCCTGAAAGTCACATGACACTTATGTTATATTTCGGGTTTTACGCCTGCATCAGCACCATTTTGGGCTATATCGCCGGCGGGCAGTTTACCTAACAACACCTTTCCTGGGCAGGCTCCAATGCTTGGGTGCGCCAACTTTTTCATATAAATGAGACACGGGTCTGAGCGGGGCTCGAACCCATGACCATCAGTGATGATAGGTTACAGTGGTATACAAGTCAGCGACCTTAACCACTCGACCACGGAGGCGGACATCACATAGCACAAGTTTCGTTGGCGCGGATGAAAGCGTAAATGTGGTCATTCGTGTGGGAGGAAATCGGAGTGCCCAGAGAAAACCCACCTGTCCGATATGGCGACCATCGTACCGTCTCACATACTTGGTCTGAGGATTGAACCCAGGTTGCATTGGTGAGAAGCGAGCGCTAATCAGACGGACTGCACTAATCGGACACAAGTTACTAAATGAATGGGCGTTTGTTTGAAGTCTCGCCAAGACAACCGTAGGGTACTATGGTAGTAAAGAAAACAAGATCTTCCGAGACACTTATGGTACAAGCAATGGACAGGATCTTCTGCAACATTCTTGTGATACAAGTAAACTAAACAAGATCTTCCGAGACACTTGTGGTACAAGCAATGGACACGATCTTCTGCAACATTCTTATGATACAAGTAAACTAAACAAGATCTTCCGAGACACTTGTGGTACAAGCAATGGACACGATCTGCAACATTCTTATGATACAAGTAAACTAAACAAGATCTTCCGAGACACTTGTGGTACAAGCAATGGACAGGATCTTCTGCAACATTCTTGTGATACAAGTAAACTAAACAAGATCTTCCGAAACACTTGTGGTACAAGCAATGGACACGATCTTCTGCAACATTCTTGTGATACAAGTAAACTAAACAAGATCTTCCGAGACACTTGTGGTACAAGCAATGGACAGGATCTTCTGCAACATTCTTATGATACAAGTAAACTAAACAAGATCTTCCACGATGCTCTCACTAGTACTATATAACAAGTAAAGTTTTTGAGGGGAGAAATGGGGAGTATTTTCTTGACCGTAATATTTTAAAGGATTTTGTAACAAATCAAAAGGTATGGATATGGTGATGAATCAAAAAGACAATGTGTTTTGTAATTTGTTAAACATTGACGACTATACGTCGTGAGTCGATATGCCGCCATCTTGAATTTAAAGTTGAATCGAGGAAAAATACATGAAAATATGTATTGGATTTATTGTTACAATTTGCAGTGACAAACTTCGAGACATTGTCAGTTGTATTTCGCTTTTGATTTGTTTCATAACAAAAACAATAATACAGGTAAATAGTGTCATTGAAGCCAGGTAAACAGTGAAAATTAAATAAAACGTCTAAGCATTTAAAGGGAGAGTAATAGTGCAAGAATAGTGTATTGGGAAGGGAGATAATAAAAAAAAGTAGTCCGTCAAAATACAGTGAGTGATATGGATTATATCTCACTGATAGAACACTGTATTTCATCAATTAGCATAAAATAAAGTATCATATCTATGCTACCTTTTCTCATGAAGTCCCCTTGTTTGGGGTCAGAAACACCCAATGTTTGGAACCAGCTGTGATTGGTTGCCGGATTTCTCTTCATATTCTCGAAGCTACAGTGATCAATGATGGTCTCCTTCTGTTTACCGGTCAGAGTTTTGCCCAAAAACTGTGCTATTCTGTCTATGGTACCATCTGTGTCCTGTGGTGAACACAACTCGAAGTGAGACCAACAGCACTGGACGTGCCAAAGGTGTACATGGGGGCTAGGCTAGTAACACCTTTGACATTGATCCAGAGTACTGGTATACTTTAAACCTTTCAACACCAAGTAACTCACATGGACTGGTCCATGATATTTTTAGACAAATAAATGAATGAAAAAATTACATTTGGACCAGTTCATTTATCAAAATGGGTATTTTGTCGAAAAATAGTAATATTACTGGCAAAAAGTGCAATCCTGATGAGACGGCTCATCATGAGCCGTCTCATCTGGATCTACACTTTTTGTAAGCCTATTTAGATTTATGTGGTGTTGAAAGGGTTAAACCAAATAATATTTTCCATTACTTGGAATAAATGTATAGGTATAGTCTATTTATCCTTGCTATTGGTTGGCATTTTTAGGTCAAACATTATTTATTTCAGTATTTTTACATGTAAACAAGAAATGAACATTTTACATATAATTTAACAGCAGTAGACTGAAAGGGATTAGAACGAAAGAAAACTTATCTAGTTCTTCACCCTATCAATTGGTTAATATACAATAGGCAGGAGAATAACA
This sequence comes from Archivesica marissinica, assembly GCA_014843695.1. Taxonomy (NCBI): domain Eukaryota; kingdom Metazoa; phylum Mollusca; class Bivalvia; order Venerida; family Vesicomyidae; genus Archivesica; species Archivesica marissinica. The sequence goes on from CM026387.1 coordinate 26,883,530, forward strand.
TATATATATATATATATATATAACAATGAAAATACGTGAAATCTATTCTAGGTCTATGCGAAACAATTTCAAATTATGTGAACCACAATTAATCGTATTAGTATGTTTATAGTTTAGTTTATAGAGATTTATTTCAGCTTGATTGCGAAACAAATTCTTACAACTTATATTAATCATTCTGGAGACCTCATTCCTGATGAATCCATCGCCACGATGGAGAGAGAAGAGGCAATGCAAAATTTAAATGCCTTGCATAAGGGCACAATCGTAACTGCTACAGCTGGGTGACTTCCACGTGAATAAATAGTCTTTGATGTTAAAAAGTCAAATCGGAGCGCGAAAAGAAGAGATTAATTTAACAAAAGTTTAATTGAATTGTTGTGTCAATAACGACAGTATTTCAGATTGGAATCTGCCATGTGTACATTTTAGAAATCATCCATCTCAGAACCTTTCACTGCCGATAATGTATTCGTGTATAGCAACGACAATTACGGTGTTGGTTACATAATCCATATATATTTTTGTTATTAACTCCGATTCATTCTTCGCCGTGGCCCAGTGGTTAAGGCGTCCGCATAGTACGTCTGGCATACAAGCATAGGATTAGGGAAGTACTGATGTTCATAAAAAGAGGTGTCTCACAAGTCGGAAATGGCTGGCCCTTTAAATAGGGGTGACACTATAATAAACAAACACACACACATACCTACTCTTAAATGAACACCGAAGTCTGAGACTTCATAGAGACTATTATCTAGTATGCAAAAACATGCAACCTTCCACAAATAATAAAGTACTGCAACATACTTTTTTAAGATCCTCGTATGTAAGGAAAAGAATGTTAGCATCGTTACGTCTTTCCCAGAATTCTTCCACATGTCTCCACCAGGGGGCATACATTACTAAAATACCAGAAAACATTACACATATAATCAAATACGTATGTGTGTGTAATATCAGATCAAGTTTTATAAGTCATTTTGCCCCCATAACCCTTTGTCTGTTACACTAGAACCCTTTGCTTTCATAATGATATGCACCGCATATAGGGAGTTGCAGTTATATGTTATTGAGGTAAAGTGTGTACCTTTGGTATGTTTGTATAGACCGTGTCGTGTGATAACCCAAGGCTTCCGCGGTCGTGCGATTTTGTGTGAAGCATGAGACAAGTCACCATACGTTAAATATGTATGCCGACCTGGTTATGTTTGCAGGCCAGCTTACACATGAAACACATAATGCTTGCCCGTTCAAATCCAAACTATTCTGTTGCATTTTGAACCAATTATCCTTGAGCTCGTGTCCGGTTTATGTCTCGTGTTTCCACGATGTCTGTTTATTTGACTATGTTTAAGCTGTACCGTCGAGGAATCGTAATCCGACGATGAGTATTGTGCCTATACGTGAAACGTAGCACATTGTCTACATTTATGCCAAGTGGTATTGTTTAATTCGGTTGAGAACACATTGTAAATCGTAAAAGATGATTCCTCTTTGACACGTTTTGGAACCAGGGATCCCATCTTTAACATTGCATTCTGGTAGATTTATTGATGAGTCATAGTTAAAGAATGCACATCGCAGAACCTTGAACTATGAAGAGAGCAATAACCTTTGAACCGGTAAATGCATTACCGTATTAAGTTTAATAGTAGGCCATTTAATATTGCTTGTACGTTAGTTTTTGGTATCCGCCATTTTAGTTCCATCGCTAGTGTGGCGTCGCTTAGCGATCTTGGAACGTTCGACCAGTTTTGGGTCGCTACCAATTTTGGGTCGCGACCATTTTGGGTCGGTCGACCAATTTTGGGTCGGGTCGACCATATTCTGGTAGTCCGACCAGCGTGGGGTATATAACCGACCAGGTTTGGGTCGGAGAGTCATTATGATTTTAGCTTTCGTTCGGGAGGGACATATATTATTTTAGATCAGACTCATAAGATTAAATAGAAAGGTTAGGATCGAGATTATCATTATTTTATTATTTCAACAAGAGAGAAACGTAACTTTAACGATAGCGATTTTAGATTTCTTTGGAATCATACTCTGCTGTAATTTATTCAAGGTTATTATTAAAGTACATGTATTATTAGACTTATTGGGGATTTTATCAAAGTACTGTTGACTGTACACGTAGCGTCTAAACGGGACGGATAACTAGTACTGTGTCGTACTGACTGCGAGTGGTTGTAACATTATATAAGTACAGTACTTATTGTACGGTGTCACTGTTCTACGGCGTCGTTAGTGTCGTATCGTCTCTCGCGCTTAGAACCGTCGGAGGTCTTGGGAGTACGGTCTTTTATCGTGTTATTGTATGTTTATCGTGTTATTGTATGTTTATCGTGTTATTGTATGTTTATCGTGTTATTGTATGTTTATCGTGTTATTGTATGTTTATCGTGTTATTGTATGTTTATCGTGTTATTGTATGTTTATCGTGTTATTGTATGTTTTCGAGAGTAAACTCATCTTTAACTTAACCATCATAGTACATTCTCTTTATACCCCCGCACATATATACATCACGTGTATATAGTGAAATCAACGCATTGTAGTACCGTACTATCTGCAAGAAGAGCACTAGCTAGAGAAGTGCCCCAGTACCGAGTAGGGACCACGTGAACACTCTACGCACGCTACCACGAAAGTATGGTGGGCCCTTACTCACTGGAGCGCAACAATAACCCTTTGTCTGTTACTCTGGAACCCTTTGCTTTCATAACCCTTTGTCTGTTACTCTGGAACCCTTTGCTTTCATAACCCTTTGTCTGTTACTCTGGAACCCTTTGCTTTCATAACCCTTTGTCTGTTACTCTGGAACCCTTTGCTTTCATAACCCTTTGTCTGTTACTCTGGAACCCTTTGCTTTCATAACCCTTTGTCTGGAACTCTGCTTTCATAACCCTTTGTCTGTTACTCTGGAACCTTGCTTTCATAACCCTTTGTCTGTTACTCTGGAACCCTTTGCTTTCATAACCTTTGTCTGTTACTCTGGAACCCTTTGCTTTCATAACCCTTTGTCTGTTACACTGGAACCCTTTGCTTTCATAACCCTTTGTCTGTTACACTGGAACCCTTTGCCCCCATAACAATTTGTCTGTTACACTGGAACCCTTTGCCCCCATAACAATTTGTCTGTTACACTGGAACCCTTTGCCCCCATAACAATGTGTCTGTTACACTGGAACCCTTTGCCCCCATAACAATGTGTCTGTTACACCGGAACCCTTTGCCCCCATAACAATTTGTCTGTTACACTGGAACCCTTTGCCCCCATAACAAGTATTGTAATGAGGACCTTCTGCAAGCAAGGAACATACTATAAGGGTTTTAAACACACTGACTTGCCAACCAACTATCAAACACCTGGGTGTCTAAGAACACTTAAAACAGTTTGAATGCACCAGTTATTGGTAGAACAAATGTTTAATACTGGTATTCAGTTATTGGTAGAACCAATGCCTAATACTGGTATTTAGTTATTGGTAGAACAAATGTTTAATACTGGTATTCAGTTATTGGTAGAACCAATACCTAATACTGGTATTTAGTTATTGGTAGAACAAATGTTTAATACTGGTATTTAGTTATTGGTAGAACCAATGCCTAATACTGGTATTTAGTTATTGGTAGAACAAATGTTTAATACTGGTATTCAGTTACTGGTATTTAGTTATTGGTAGAACAAATGTTTAATACTGGTATTTAGTTATTGGTAGAACAAATGTTTAATACTGGTATTCAGTTATTGGTAGAACCAATGCCTAATACTGGTATTTAGTTATTGGTAGAACCAATGCCTAATACTGGTATTTAGTTATTGGTAGAACAAATGTTTAATACTGGTATTCAGTTATTGGTAGAACCAATGCCTAATACTGGTATTTAGTTATTGGTAGAACAAATGTTTAATACTGGTATTCAGTTATTGGTAGAACCAATGCCTAATACTGGTATTCAGTTATTGGTAGAACCAATGCCTAATACTGGTATTTAGTTATTGGTAGAACAAATGTTTAATACTGGTATTTAGTTATTGGTAGAACCAATGCCTAATACTGGTATTTAGTTATTGGTAGAACAAATGTTTAATACTGGTATTCAGTTATTGGTAGAACCAATGCCTAATACTGGTATTTAGTTATTGGTAGAACCAATGCCTAATACTGGTATTTAGTTATTGGTAGAACAAATGTTTAATACTGGTATTTAGTTATTGGTAGAACAAATGTTTAATACTGGTATTTAGTTATTGGTAGAACAAATGTTTAATACTGGTATTTAGTTATTGGTAGAACCAATGCCTAATACTGGTATTTAGTTATTGGTAGAACAAATGTTTAATACTGGTATTCAGTTATTGGTAGAACCAATGCCTAATACTGGTATTTAGTTATTGGTAGAACCAATGCCTAATACTGGTATTTAGTTATTGGTAGAACAAATGTTTAATACTGGTATTCAGTTATTGGTAGAACCAATACCTAATACTGGTATTTAGTTATTGGTAGAACAAATGTTTAATACTGGTATTTAGTTATTGGTAGAACCAATGCCTAATACTGGTATTTAGTTATTGGTAGAACAAATGTTTAATACTGGTATTCAGTTATTGGTAGAACCAATACCTAATACTGGTATTTAGTTATTGGTAGAACAAATGTTTAATACTGGTATTTAGTTATTGGTAGGATTTATGTGCATTAAATGTATATAAATTATAAGCCACATACATAGCCTTTGACAATGAAATACACCCCTCCTTAAATGTCATTTACCAGCAACATTTGTTTCTGAAAACAGTCAAACCTGTCTTAAGCAGCCAGCCAAGGGACTCACAGAAAGTGGTTGCTTAGCACAGGTGACTGCTTAATAGAAGACAAATGTATAATAAAACAACATTTTGGGAAACTGGCTGCTTAATTCAGTTTGACTACTTAATGGAGGTGATCACTAACAGGTTTGATCGGTGAGGGTAAAACATTGGACTGGTAATCCAGGGATCGCAGGTTCAATCCCCCGTCTGACCCTACTAAAGTCTTTCAGATGGGACATTAAATCGAAGTCTTGTGTCGGTGCTTTACACCGTGCACGTAAAATAACCAAAGGAGACTCTGGAATGGGTCTCTGTCTGTATCATTGCATTATCCTCCAAAACTCTAAAATGACTAATCTCTTCAAGAAGCGTCGCTCATATGGGCAACCGGTAGCGACGATAAATAAACGTAAAACACACACAGGTTTGACTGTAAACATATTTCAACTGACATACAGTCTAACATGGCTTAGCAGACCAGTGATGGAAGGTAGCAAAAATGGCCACATAAAACAGGTGTTCTCTTAACCAAGGGTATATTTTCAGTCATAGTTTTACCGAAAGCTGGTGTACTTTTTTGTATAATAAAATTGAGGCGTACAGTGCGACTATCAGTTTAATACTCTTTCAATCGATTAACTGGTAAATTAAATAATGCAATATGAATAAAGTTTGAAACATGTTGATGGCATGTTTTAATTTAGACAATATTTTGTGTGGGCAACTGATAGAGGTTTATGTACTTGTATGTTTTTTTCTTGAATTCTGGTCGCCCCCACCTAAGATACAGGGACGCTTGTAAGAGGGACCTGCGTTCAGCGCAAATCGACATAGAGTCTTGGGAGGACACAGCATCAAACCGGTCATCATGGAGACACGTTGTGAAAGCTGGGGTCAGACGAGCCGAGGCTGAGCGAACTCAGCTTCATGAGCGGAAATGACAGAAGCGAAAGGCATCAATCAAACTGGATGACTCGATCTTCACCTGCGATGACTGCAACAGAGACTGCCACTCAAGAATAGGCTTACTCAGTCACCGCAGAAGATGTTCCTCAACAAGAGCGCAATCCATCGTCTCATAAGATGGACGGAGGCTGATGATTCTTGAATTCCAGTTCTATTATCCTGGAAGTAATCCAGGTGTGGATATTCAGATAGAGTCTCCAGTCTACCTCAAGACATGGCTGTAGGTGCGTGAGCATGTACGTGTATATATGTTCCATTAATGTCAAACCCCTAGTCATGTTTTCCTGGACAGGCTTAGCCAACCTAAGCGTTTAACCAGTACTAAGCAATGTGTGTGAGGTTCCTTGCTCAATGACACTACATACGTGGCCTGACCGAGTATCGAACTCAGGACCGTTCGATTCCAAATCCAACGCTCGACCACTGCACCACGGACGCCACACTGGATGCTGGCAATATGTATTTATGTACAATGTACCTTTATCATGAAGGAAGAGATTGAAGAAATCTTGGAAATCTCCATTATATCTTGTGACTGGCTGCAGCAGACGTACAAAATAGTAGTAAGACACCACCACATCTTTAGGATTCCTTGCTATATATATGATCTACAAACATACAACAGTAAGAAACAATAACATGCTTACTCTTGAGCAGTAGTTTATAAATCTACCAGGGCCTGCTCTGGCTCTTATTCTACTCTGCGAAGGAAAGGGTTAAAACCACTATTTAGTATGCCTTTGCTGCGACTTTGTTTATAAAACTGGCTGTTATAGTCTTAACTAAGACCAGACTTACGACTTTGATAAAACGGGCACCTGGGGTACTTCTTAGCCTATAAAACCTGGTACAATACATCATATAGCTTACATATCATCACTGATGGTCCAGGGCCTGCTCTGGCTCTTATTTTTTGTAGCCATTTTTTTTACCCAAATCTGTGCTTCCGTTAGCCAATTTTGGCGCGCACCATTTTTCTAGTTTATATAGTATATTTATTATAATATATTTTAATGTATCTTGCAATTGTACCACTTAAATGCTGTATGCCAATAGACGACAACTGAGGTAAGAGTTACATTTCCAGTGATACATTACTTGACAAGTTGTGTCAACTTTCATTTTCAGAATCATTTTGAAATGCATTCCCAGGGTTAGACATGTGAATAAATACATGTTTTTACTAGTGTATGTCAACTGTGCAAATTTTATCACATAAGAAACAATAACATGTGTACAGCAGTAGTCTATAAATCCACATTGTTTCTAAAACATAACAGACAGATCTGTAGTCCAGTGGTAACATGCTGGACTGGTAATCCAGGGATCACAGGTTCGATCATAATAAAATTAATAGTCTTTCAGATGGGACTTTAAACCAAGGTCTTGTGTCGGTGCTGTACACCGTGAACGTAAAAGAACCAGAGGAGACTCTGGAAGGGGTCTCTGTATCATTGCACTATCCTCCAAAAATATAAAATTACTAATCTCTTCAGGAGGCGTCGCTCATATGGGTAACCGGTAGTGACGATAAATAAACGTAAAACACACACATGATAACAGAAATGAAGTAAGATGACACCATGCCAACGATTCCTAGGAATATATTGCATCAGAAAATATCACACATACAAAATAGTATTAAGATACAAAATCATGTAGGTACCGGTAAATTGGGTCATGTAACTAAAAGTTTATTATTTTACAACGATTGCAAAGCAAGTTCTAACAACTTATATTAATCACTCTCGATGGCGCGGATGAAAGCATAAATGTGGTCATTCGTGTGGGAGGAAACCGGAGTACCCGGAGAAAACCCACCTGTCCGATCTGGCGACCACCATACCTGACTAGGTGTGACTACCAGTCAGTAGACTGCGTATCGTGACCACCAGAAACCAGTCAGTAATCCCAAGATATAACCAATGTGACCACCAGAAACCAGTCAGTAATACCAAGATATAACCAATGTGACCACCAGAAACCAGTCAGTAATACCAAGATATAACCAATGTGACCACCAGAAACCAGTCAGTAATACCAAGATATAACCAATGTGACCACCAGAAACCAGTCAGTAATACCAAGATATAACCAATGTGACCACCAGAAACCAGTCAGTAATACCAAGATATAACCAATGTGACCACCAGAAACCAGTCAGTAATACCAAGATATAACCAATGTGACCACCAGAAACCAGCCAGTAATACCAAGATATAACCAATGATATAGCTCAAGTTTAACGCGAGGTGTGAGCAATGTTTTACAACATTCAACACGGAGCACTGGGAATAGACGTTGATATATTTTGCCTGGTCAGTCATATAAATATATTTTAATACCGAGACCTAGCCTGGGAACAGGTATCGATATATTTTGCCTAGTCAGTCAAATAAATATATTTTAACACCGAGACCATTAATTGGGCCGTATTGAGTTTCTGATAATGTCATTTTGCCAGAGGTAAATTAGTGACAAATCGACAGACTGGAACCCAGGCTATGATTAAATGTCAATCAATTATATTCACAATGTTTACTAGTACATCCCTCCAAATATTCCTGAATACCTCCGAGGTGAAATTGATAAATGTTTGCCTCATAATCCAGAGGTTGCAAGTTCGAACCAAGTGCCAATCAGGAATGACGTCTCGAGAGCGATTAAACATATGTTGTAAGAACCACAGACCCGTGGGGTCTGGACAAATGTTTGCGGGTTCAAATACAAAACATTTTTCTTTTGGTTTTTTAAGAACACTATGATACACTATAGGCTTGACACAGGTATTCATAAAAAGAATAGAATATATATAGTATATATAGCCTTGATAGTCAAGGTTCCCGCTGTCGGTCGCCAATGGCGCCAATTGCGACAAATAACAAATATAGGCGCTAAATTTTGTGAATTGGCAAAAATATTTGGTGCAACCTTTTTAAACGAATTTTTTTTTTGCGCATGTTTTGTCAAATATATGGCTTCAAATATTTATTTGTGAACTATATGGCTCTTAGTTGGCTCCAAGTTTTTTTAATTGGCTCCAGTATTTTTCAATTGGCGACAGAAGTGGCGCAAACAAATACTTAAGATAGAGGGAACCCTGATAGTGACAGGGTGTCATTTTTAAACTTGCTTGGAATAGCATAAACTTTATTCATAAAAAAACCAAAAAAAGTTTTGTGGTTTTGAACAAACCAAGCGTCTGTGGTAAGAACTTGATATGCAATTGAGTTCAAAATAAATTTGGATAAACTAATACCTTTGGGTTGTTTTCATGCACACTGTTGGGCAGCAGGGATAGAGGTAGGTGTGACTTGATGAGTCGTGGAGATTTCATCTTTTGCACTTCTTTAATACCAGGTGTCATAAACTCTAGGTATGGGAAGCGTGTATCAAGCAGTTCTATATTAGCGCTTCGTAGATCCACGCGCGTCTGTATCAGGTAGATAATCTCCTGCAACCAGGTTGTTCCTGGCGGATAAAGGTTGGTAAATTGAACAATGATTTTAAATACATGTATATACAGTATACTGGCGATCACCGTATCATCTCGATCATCGGACTGGGTAGTGTGTGAGATGGTATGGTGGTTAGTTTATACAAATTTAATTTAGCTCGATTGTGAAACAAGTTCTTAAACTTATATTAATCACTCTCGAGACGTCATTCCTGATGGAATCCATCGCCACGAGGGAGAGAGAAGAGGCAACGTGGAATTTAAATGCCTTGCCTAAGGGCATAATCGTAACGGCTTCAGCGGGGCTCAAACTCCGGACCTTTCGCACCTGAAGCAAACATGCATCCACTGCGCTATCACGACTTCCAGATTGGGCAGGTGGGTTTTCTCCGGGTATCCCGGTTTCCTCCCACACGAATGACCCCATTTACGCTCTCATCTGCACCAACGAGAGTGATTAATGCAAGTTGTTAAAGCTTGTTTCACAATCATTGCGAAATAAATAAAGTTTAAACTTTATATACAGTAGCTTTGTTATATCTGAATGGTATAACAAATCTTCAAGTCTAGGTGTAGTGTACATGTAGCAATAGGTTTGGAATTACCAGCACAGGGTCATATACATGTGCCCGTTATTGTTATTTTATTCTTTACAGGGTTCAATCTAGGTCAGAATATTTGGGAGAAGTGAGAAAGCGCGCGATCACTTCCTTAAATGGTGTTCTTTAATATACTTCTGCAAAATACGGTTAAAATGCACAGTACAACCATTAAATACAACATTTGAATAGAATGAGTGCTTTATTATGGGCCAGTGTATCTTACTAGACAAAATTTTGTTTGAAAATCATAAAAACCAAAATATATTTTTTTTTAGGGAGAAGTGGGGCCCCCAGAGGGCGAAGTCAGGGTCCCTAGGGCAACAATTTCGCCAACATCGCCCTCTAGAATGATCCCTGCTTATTATAGTCTCATCAATGTGACACAATATATACAACATATCACAAACTAAAAACATATAAAATTTCACATTGCCACTCTATACAGAGTTATTAAAGACGTCATACATGTACATGATACAAATCTCATCATTATTATCCATATCAATACCCATACGAGCATTGTTCCATGCAAATGTGGGCATCTGAGTGGAACCACTGAACTTCCACAGGCCAGCTGCTCGCTGCTGCTGGCTGGATAATGTTCTTACCTGAGTAACCTGACATATAATACCAAAACCCCCAATGCAGGACAAGTGGTCACACCAAATGATGTTAATCACTCGACCATGGAGACCCCAGAAACTATCCAAAGCCTCCGTGGTCAGGTGTAATGGATACAGGATCGGCCTTGAAACCGAGCGGTTGCGAGTTTAAGCCCCGTCAGAACCATGCTGGTGGAGTCCTTAGGCAAGACTATTAAATATACATTGCATCTTCTCTCTCCCTCATGCTGGTGGAGTCCTTAGGCAAGACTGTTAAATATACATTGCATCTTCTCTCTCCCTCATGGCGATGGGCTCCATCAGGAATAAGGTCGAGAGAGAGAGAGATTAATCTAAATGTTGTAAGAATTTGTTGCACAATCGAGCTAAAGACATTTGCATAAAACAAAAATGAAACTGCCCACCTGTTTATGCAATAAACTTATTAATGAATTGTACAGTCAAACCTGTGTTAGTAGTCACCTTTATTAAGCAGCCAACCTGTATTAAGCAGCCAGTTTCCAGATTCCCAATTTGTTGTTTTACTATATAGTTGACCTCTATTAAGCAGCCATCTGTGCTAAGCAGCCACTTTCTGTGATTCCCTTGGCTGGCTGCTTAAGACTGGTTTGACTGTATATAAAAACTTACATACCAGATCTAGGAAACGACACTACCCAGATATCTTCGGCAGTGGTTTCAAACTTCTCAATGTTCTCCAACTCGTTAACGACAAATTGCGACAATGTCACATCCTTATATTTGTACATTCCCAAGCGTTTCAATTGCGGAACATCCAGCTGTGAGATTCCTCTCCATTGCAGTCTCTTTTTCTTCAACTCGCGGATTACAATGGCAAGCAGCAGGACGCCCCCCAGAGCAAACGAACCATAAGTTGCATATAACAACACCTGGGCCTTCACTGTTGGTTCTCCAGTAGTTTGAGAAGATGCCAGTCTTTTAAGTAACTGAATACAATTCAATTTCTGTGTTTTGTTATCCACTTGAAGGGCTAGGTAACGTTTACATTGCATCTTTGCCACAGAATTCATCTGTATGCAAGAATATGACCGTACACACGAAGTCTTCATTATTAAACAAGCGTGTTGTAAGCTGACACTTCTTACTGGCAACAATACGAGTTTCAAGGCCATTTTTCCTATCTTGGCAGCAGAAGAATAGAGTTATTTCCTGAAAATAAAACTTTATACTTCAGGGTTCGAGACATAACTTTTTAAGGACTACCATTTTTGAAAATAATGTGGTCCTTGCCAAATCTAGGTAGTCCTCATTTTCATACGGATCTCAAAAAATGTGTACCTTTCGCCAAATTCGATAAGACGCATACAATTCGAACACAAAATACATCTAGTGTTAAGAAAATTCTGAAACCAGTCAGTTAACCCTTTCAACACAGACCTCTAAATTGGCTTACAAAAAAGTGTAGATCCAGATGAGCCGGCTCGTGACAAGCCGTCTCATCAGGATCTGCACTTTTTTCAAGTAATATAACTATTTTTAGAAAAAAAATTACCCATTTTGATAAATGAACTGATCCAAATGTAATTTTGTTATTAATTTATTGGTCTAAAAATATCATGGACCAGTCCATGTCAGTTACTTGGTGTTGAATGGGTTAACAGGTTAAATATGGCAATTTCCACTTTTGTATTGCATATATTGTAAATACTGTGGTCATTTTATTTCTTTAATTTATGTGATTTTATAAAATTCATCCAGACAATTTCATGTTAGCGTAACAGGATACCGAGCTTGGAAACCTTTATGGCCCTTACAAAAATTAGGTAGCCTCGGGCTAAATGACCACTGTTAGTGTTGAGCCATGGGGTTCCCACTGTCGGTCGCAAATGGTGACAAAAAAAATACTTGTGCTAAATTTGTTTTGGGTCAATATCTAACACATTGAAGATGACATAGCCCCTTAATTTGTACTACTATGGCCATCTCTGCGATTGAAATCTGTTACTATTATTTAGTTTAAACAAATTTATTTTAGCTTGATTGAGTTCTTACAACTTATATTAATCACTCTCGAGACCTCATTCCTGGTGGAATCCATCGCCACGAGGGAGAGAGGCAACATGGAATTTAAATGCCTTGCCTAAGGGCACAATCGTAACGGCTCCAGCAGGGCTCGAATTCCGGACCGTTCGCGCCTGGAGTGAACGCGCATCCACTGCGCTATCACAACTTCCACTAGTCCACCTGTTACTATTATTTATGTTACCATAGTTTATAGAGTGGTGGAACCTATGCTCGGCGTAAATCCTACGTAGCATGGCCTATAAAAAATGTTAAATGCACTTGCCGTATATTATTATTTTCTTAAGTCATGAACACAACTTTCATAAAATTGTTGTTGAAAATATTAGCTTCATTACGTAACCATGCGCCTAAATACAGCTATCGCAACGGCACCTGTTTCCATGGGGAACTAGATACATTAGGGCACCTATGCACGGCGTACATGAATTTTTCATTTATGCATGGGTAAATGTTGAATATATTATTTTGACTTAGTAACATCAATAACTAACAATATTACAACTCATAAGAAACTTTTTTTCTGGTTATTTGTACATTTTTTCCAATTAGGAAAGCTACCTGAAATGCTTATAAACCGCACATTTCGGTGGAAAAAAAGGTCCCAACAAGTTGTCTGTTTATATTCGGCTACTGAACCAGTCAGGTGACAGTTGCATTAGGCTACCGGTACGCACAACGGAATGCTATTGAACCATGCTTCACCTCTGTCAGCGAAAATAGGTTAAAACTATTTAAATATTTAAAATACGGATGTAAATGGAAAAAATACGCCGAGCATAACCATATAAACACTGAGAACAGATAATATGATAAAAGTTGATAACAATAATAAGCTTCCAGCATTGTCTATACTTCTAAACTCAAACAACTTTTATGAAAGCTCCGAACTTCAGGTTGAAGTTGAGGAAAAGCTTCATCATTCATATGACATTGATTTGAATGTCGACATGTCTTTATACACTATTATTTAAATACTATTCAAACAATAGATACCTGTCGCAGTCTCAAGACATACCTAGCAAACTGCTTCAAATGACCAAGAATATAGATATATACATGTATCAAACGGGTTCTGTAATGATCGAGAAGTTGTTCGCATGTTTGACATGCAAATGGAAAACTTTAATATAAGGGAGGTAACTTTGCATTTCGTTAGTTGACACTAAAAGCTGTCTTCAACTTGTTACTGCCGAACAATCAGTCACGAATATGAGTGGCAGGCAGTCTAGGACCGTGAGTTAATCTAAAATGTTATGTGCAAATTAAAAAAGATTAAATGATCTACAAAGCTTGCCCAATGACACTACATATGTGGTCTGACCAAGTATCGAACCAAGCTATATATATGTTACAAGCAGACTACATGCGTGACCTGACCGAGTATCGAACCAAGCTATATAAGTTAAAAGCAGACCACATGCGTGACCTGACCGAGTATCGAACCAAGCTATATAAGTTAAAAGCAGACTACATGAGTGGCCTGACCAAGTATCGAACCAAGCTATATAAGTTAAAAGCAGACTACATGAGTGACCTGACCGAGTATCGAACCAAGCTATATAAGTTAAAAGCAGACCACATACATGGCCTGACAGAGTATCGAACCATGCTATATAAGTTAAAAGCAGACCACATACATGGCCTGACAGAGTATCGAACCAAGTTATATAAGTTAAAAGCAGACCACATGTGTGACCTGACCGAGTATCGAACAATGCTATATAAGTTAAAAGCAGACTACATACGTGGCCTGACAGAGTATCGAACCAAGTTATATAAGTTAAAAGCAGACCACATGCGTGACCTGACCGAGTATCGAACAACGCTATATAAGCTAAAAGCAGACTACATACGTGACCTGACCGAGTATCGAACCAAGCTATATAAGTTAAAAGCAGACCACATGCGTGACCTGACCGAGTATCGAACCAAGCTATATAAGTTAAAAGCAGACTACATGAGTGGCCTGACCAAGTATCGAACCAAGCTATATAAGTTATCGAACAACGCTATATAAGCTAAAAGCAGACTACATACGTGACCTGACCGAGTATCGAACCACGCTATATAAGTTAAAAGCAGACTACATACGTGGCCTGACCGAGTATCGAACCAAGCTATATATGTTAAGAGCAGACTACATACGTGGCCTGACCGAGTATCGAACCAAGCTATATATGTTAAGAGCAGACTACATACGTGGCCTGACCGAATATCGAACCAAGCTATATAAGTTAAGAGCAGACTACATACGTGGCCTGACCGAGTATCGAACCAAGCTATGTATGTTAAGAGCAGACTACATACGTGGCCTAACCGAATATCGAACCACTCTATTGTTAAAAGCAGACGTTATAAAGTGTACAGACCGCCAACACAAGGTCGGCAGACTGGCACTCGACTGTATATATATGTCGATAGATTGTTCCATAGCCTGATTGTTCTGGAGGAAAATGAGTTGGCATGATATTAGGTTTTTGACTATGGGATTAGATAGTTAAGGTTTCGGTTAAGGTTTCGGTTAAGGTTTCGGTTAAGGTTTCGGTTAAGGTTTCGTGTAAGGTTTCGTGTAAGGTTTCGTGTAAGGTTTCGGTTAAGGTTTCGGTTAAGGTTTCGTGTAAGGTTTCGTGTAAGGTTTCGGTTAAGGTTTCGGTTAAGGTTTCGGTAAGGTTTCGTGTAAGGTTTCGTGAAGGTTCGGTTAAGGTTTTCGTTGTTTTTTTTCGGTTAAGGTTTCGTGTAAGGTTCGTGTAAGGTTTCGTGTAAGGTTCGTGTAAGGTTCGTGTAAGGTTTCGTGTAAGGTTTCGTGTAGGTTTCGTGTAAGGTTTCGTGTAAGGTTTCGTGTAAGGTTTCGTGTAAGGTTTCGTGTAAGGTTTCGTGTAAGGTTTCGTGTAAGGTTTCGTGTAAGGTTTCGGTTAAGGTTTCGTGTAAGGTTTCGTGTAAGGTTTCGTGTAAGGTTTCGGTTAAGGTTTCGGTTAAGGTTTCGTGTAAGGTTTCGTGTAAGGTTTCGGTTAAGGTTTCGGTTAAGGTTTCGTGTAAGGTTTCGTGTAAGGTTTCGGTTAAGGTTTCGGTTAAGGTTTCGGTTAAGGTTTCGGTGATGGTGATGTCCAGCAACTAGTGCATTACTTATTTTGTAAAACATGATCAATGAGGTTTTATTTCGTCTATGTTCTAAAGTTTTCCAATTACCTGTTGCACATGTGATCGACGCCTCCTGAAGAGATTAGTCATTTTAGCTTTTGGAGAATAGTGCAATGATACAGACAGAGACAATTCCAGAGTCTCCTCTGGTTCTTTTACGTGCACGGTGTATGTTTAAACTTTATTAATTTTTACAACGATTACGAAGCAAGTTCTAACAACTTATATTAATCACTCTCGTTTTCACAGATGAAAGCGTATATATGGTCATTCGTGTGGGAGGAAATCTATCTATCTGTCTGTCTGTCTGTCTGTCTGCCTGCCTGCCTGCCTGCCTGCCTGTCTGTCTGTCTGTCTGTCTGTCTGTCTGTCTGTCTGTCTGTCTGTCT
This sequence comes from Archivesica marissinica, assembly GCA_014843695.1. Taxonomy (NCBI): domain Eukaryota; kingdom Metazoa; phylum Mollusca; class Bivalvia; order Venerida; family Vesicomyidae; genus Archivesica; species Archivesica marissinica. The sequence continues at coordinate 26,899,573 of CM026387.1, forward strand.
GTCTGTCTGTCTGTCTGTCTGTCTGTCTGTCTGTCTGTCTGTCTGTCTGTCTGTCTGTCTGTCTGTCTGTCTGTCGTCTGTCTGTCTGTCTGTCTGTCTGTCTGTCTGTCTGTCTGTCTGTCTGTCTGTCTGTCTGTCTGTCTGTCTGTCTGTCTGTCTGTCTGTCTGTCTGTCTGTCTGTCTGTCTGTCTGTCTGTCTGTCTGTCTGTCTGTCTGTCTGTCTGTCTGTCTGTCTGTCTGTCTGTCTGTCGTCTGTCTGTCTGTCTGTCTGTCTGTCTGTCTGTCTGTCTGTCTGTCTGTCTGTCTGTCTGTCTGTCTGTCTGTCTGTCTGTCTGTCTGTCTGTCTGTCTGTCTGTCTGTCTGTCTGTCTGTCTGTCTGTCTGTCTGTCTGTCTGTCTGTCTGTCTGTCTGTCGTCTGTCTGTCTGTCTGTCTGTCTGTCTGTCTGCTGTCTGTCTGTCTGTCTGTTTATCTATCTATCTTGCTTTTAGCACACGTAACAGTAGGAATACATTTGAATTGGGTTTTTTGTATTATGTTTTTGTGAAGTTGTAGTCTTTGTATAAAGAAATTAATGTTTTCTTTACTTCATATCTGCATGCTGGAAAATTTGGCAGAGCATCTGAAAATTACTATTGGTACAATAATTGTCCGTGGAGTGAAATAACTGTTCACTGCCGCTTTATCGCAGCTTCTCAAATCGACGGGTACCTGATACTGGCAATTATTGTAGTCATTTCAACAGACCATCAACAACCTTCAGGACAGAACCTTCAGAAATGGCAGCCGTCTACCGAAATGTGATTAGGGTAGCAGACAAACTGGTCCCAGCAAAGTTACAACCAACATGGAATCATCCTGCAGGTAATTTTGTTCATGACATTGTTCAATAGGTACATTCCGAAATGAATCAAATGTGCACCATTATCGGATATGTTTTTTCGGATTTTAAAACAGTTGACAAGATTGAGGTAGGATAGTAAAAGTGAATTTAATCTGAAGTAATATAGTAATTATGCTATCATATCATTGCATATGTGGACCAAATGAAGATTACAACCAATTAGTGAACATGGCCATAGGACGATTGGGGGTGGTGGAAGTGGGCGTTTGTATAGGCCTAATCAATCTTTCTTGAGTATTACATATTCTCGAGATAAAATTATTTTTGGACACCTTTTTGTCCTTGAGGACTTGCATTACGTAATGTTTACTTGGCACTAAATGCTCTAGTCTAGCTCTAAAATGCATGACAGCTGAAATGTCAAAATGTTGGCAAGTTGTAAATACTAAAAATAAGCAACTATTCTAAATAAAACAGCCGTATACAGTGTTATATCATCATCATCAATCCTCTTCACCCCGGTTGGGGTATAGGGCCTTCACCACTGCTCTCCACTTGGACCGGTCCGTTGCTGCTGCTTTGGCTTCCCCCCAGGACATCCTGCTTCGGCGCAGCTCACTGTCCAGAGTCCTTCGCCATGTCGTAACTGGTCGACCTCTTTTCCGTGTGCCCTGTGGATTCCAATCCAGTGCTTGGCGTGCTAGGTTGGGCTGGTCTCGTCGTAGAGTGTGCCCTATCCACCGCCACTTCCTCTGTGTGATAGAGTCTGTGATGGGGTCCTGTCTTGTTTGCCGCCACAACTCCTGGTTGGTGATCTTTTCTGGCCATCTGGTGTGTAGGATCTGTCTGAGGCAGTTGTTGATGAATACCTGTAGTTTGTGGTCAAGGCCCTTGGTGCGTCTCCAGGTCTCAGCTCCGTACAAGAGGACTGTCTTAACATTCGTCTCAAACAGTTTGAGCTTTGTCTTGAGGTGGATGTTATTGTTGTTCCATACTGGCTTCAACGTCACAAAGGCATGTCGTGCTTTCCCAATACGGGCTTGGATGTCTTCTTCTGTTCCCCCCGTTTTGCTGATGACACTGCCGAGGTAGGTGAAGGAGTCAACATTATCGATTAGATGGCCATCTATCTGAATGGGTATGTTCCTTGCTGTGTTTACCCTGAGGCACTTGGTCTTCTTAATGTTGATCTCCAGCCCTGTAGTCTTCGCAACTGTGTGTAAGCATTCTGACTTCTGTTGCATGTGTTGGTGTGTGTGGGACAGGAGGCCTATATCGTCCGCAAAGTCGAGGTCCTCCAACTTCTCTGTAAGTGTCCACTGTATTCCTCTTGGTCTGTCTACTGTCGTTCTCATTATCCAGTCCAGTACGACGGAGAAAATGAGAGGCGAGAGCATACAGCCCTGACGGACGCCGGTGCTGACGGGAAATGGCTGTGAAAGGTTCATGTCATGGATCACATGGCAAGTGGTGTTGTTGTACAGGCTCCGAATAATGTTGATGATCTTTCCTGGTATGCCGTAGTGCCCGAGGATGCTCCATATGACGTCTCTATCAATCGTGTCAAACGCTTTCTTGAAATCGATGAAGTTGATGTAAATTGGAGACTGCCATTCGATGGACTGTTCAACGATGATGCGGAGTGTTGCTATCTGATCCGTGCATGATCTTCCTGCCCTGAATCCTGCCTGTTCTTCCCTCAGCTTGGCGTTCACTGCATTCTTGATCCTTTCTAGTAGGAGTCTTGTGAGGACTTTACTTGGGATAGACAGTAGCTGGATGCCCCTCCAATTCTGGCAGTTGCTGAGGTCACCCTTCTTGGGTAGCTTGACGATGTGCCCTACTCTCCATTCTTCTGGAACCACTTCTTCATCCCAGACTTGCTGTAGAAGGTCTAGTAGTAGTGCTGCTGTGGTCTCAGTCGATGCCTTCAGTGCTTCTGGTGGGATGTTGTCTGGCCCCGGTGCTTTCCCATTTTTGATCTTGTTGATGGCCCTTGTCACTTCATTTCTTGTGATCTGTTCCATCTCTACTTCCAGTTCTGGTCCGTCTGCTATGTCTGGTGGGTTGGTCACAGGTGTACCGCTGAGTAGTTCCTGGAAATGGTCCTTCCACCTTGTCATCTGGTCTTCTGGTTTGGAGAGGGTGTTACCATCAACGTCCTTCACTGGTTTGTTGGGGTTGCTCCTTCTGCCGGAAAGTTGTCTAGTTATGCTGTATAGGGTCTTCATGTCGTTGTGGTATGCTGCTTCCTGTGCTTGTCCAGCCAGCTTGTCTACCTGATCCCGTTTGTCTTGTCGTGCGCTCTTCTTGACTTCTTTGTTCTTGGTGCTGTATTCTCCCTGGATGTTCTGTTTCTGTGCTCTGGTTTTCGCCTGCTTCAGTCGATGCCGAATTTCTCTTCTTTCTTCAATGATCTGGATGGTGTGGTCTGTGAGCCAGGTCTTGTACTTCTTCGTTCTAAATCCCAGCTTCTCTTCGCATGTCGTTGTGAAAGTGCATTTGACGCGGTCCCACTTCTTTTCCAACGATCCGTCTTCTAAGTCGGCTAGGGCCTGAAACCTGTTGCCGAGGGCGATGGCGAACTCTTGCTGTTGCTCTGCTGCCTTCAGTTTGGATGTGGCGTATCGCTTGTTCTGCTGGATGCCCGTCGTTCTTGCACTGGCAATTCTGACTTGTAGTTTGGCGATGACTAGTTCATGGTCGGAACCTGCATCAGCTCCTCGATACGCTCTGACATCCGTGAGGGTCCTCCTCCATCTTCTGGAGATCGTGACATGGTCGATCTGGTTTGCTGTTGCCTGGTCGGGTGATGTCCATGTGGTCTTGTGAATGATGCGATGTTTAAAGATAGTTCCACCGATGACAAGATCATTTAGCCCACAGAAGTTGACGAAGAGTTCCCCATTTTCATTCGTGGTCCCGAGTCCCTCCTTTCCCATGACGGTCTCTCTACCAGTGTTGGTTCCTCCAACTTTCGCATTCATGTCACCCATAACAATGGTGATGTCCCTCTTGTGCACCCTGTCTAACACTCCTTGAAGCTGCTGGTAGAAGTCTTCTTTGGTTTCCATGTCTGCAGCGTTGGTTGGTGCGTAGCACTGGACGATGGTAACTTCTTGAAATTTAGAGTGAAATCTGGCGGTCAGTAGTCTGTCACTTATTGGTTCCCATTCCAAAAGACATTTGTGCGCTTTCTTGGTAAACATGAGTCCAACTCCGTTGCGATGTGCATCGTTCTCATTTGCTGGTCCAGAGTATAGAAGCGTGTGCCCTGTTGCCAAAGTAACCTTTCCTGCTGTGGTCCAACGTACCTCACTTAGTCCTAACATATCTTTTTTATATCTATCCATCTCTCTGGACACCTGAGCCGCTTTTCCCGTTTCGTATAGTGTTCTTACATTCCAAAATCCGATCCGTGAGACGTTCTTAGGGGAGAGAAGATTTGTCCACAGATTGCTTAGTTTCATACGCTCTCCTCTTGGTCGATACCGTAAATCCTCCGTAGTAGTTGCTGTGGTGTTGGTTTCTGTAGCGAGTTGTTGTTTTACGCGGTAGGGGTGCTGGCCCTACGCACAACCTTCCTCCTTTCTCAGTCGGGCTTAGGACCGTCCATGGCGGAGTTAATATATACACCTGTCAATATAAATCTATCTATACATTTATATTTATTATATATATTTATTGATTGTAAAAAATGTCCCAATGGCAATGTGTTTCCCATCATATACAGCCACATGCATTTAATTAAATTAATGCATTCACACATGGCTGTAGTAGGAGGGTTATATTTTATCACTTGATCAGAAAGAAGGGCAAATAATCTAAAGAAAATATGCTAAAAGGTACAGGAAAGAAAGACATGTGTGTAGCTCAAACCGACCCCATTCTTCATGCCTTGATGAACCGTATTGAAGTGGGGCCAATGTGTTATGGCTACAGGGACAGTTATATGAAAAAGTTGGCAGTTTCTTACGGAGGTTGGTGCACCCAAGTACTGGTTAACCGCTGGAGCCTGCCCAGGAAAGGTGTTGTTAGGTAAACTGCCCGCCGGCGATATAGCCCAAAATGGTGCTGATGCAGGCGTAAAACCCGAAATATAACATATAACATAACTACAGGGACAGTCGTTAAATTCAAAAGCAATTCCTGCTCAACTTGTGTGAATGGTTCATAGGATCATTCATGGCATCCATGGTCCAGTGGTAGAGCATCAGATTTGGAAATGGTCCCGGGTTCGATACTCGGTCAGAGCATGTATATAATGTCCTTGAGCATGACACCTTGATTATTACTGGCTAACCACTCCTCGCCGCAAGGGGTTTGACGTAAAAGTTAGTGGTCACTTCCATCAAGCAGCCAACCTGAATTAAACAGCCAGTTTCCACATTCCCCATATGTTTTATTATAAATTTGACCTCTATTAAGCAGCCGCAGCCACCTGTGCTAAGGAGCCACTTTCTGTGATTGCCTTGGCTGGGTGCTTATGACAGGTTTGACTACATATATGCATACATTGGTCATGGTCACTATGGAATGCCTTAATGTTTGGGTCAATGATCCATGGTAATGTGCACCTTACACTGAAGAACTGTTTCTGTCACTATTTTGCAATTACTAATTTAATTTATTTTCCTTCCAGTCAGCTTCAATAATATAATATTTTTCATTGTAGGTCCAAAGACAATCTTTTTCTGGGCTCCAACGTTGAAATGGGTAAGTTTCACCACAGGCATTTGAAGTTGTGCCCTAGAGATACTCCAAATGAATAAAGTCAAATTTGATGTTACCGTAAAACTATGTAGAATTTGTGTTTATGTCACAATATGTGATGTGTAGCTAAATTTAAAGCTCCTGTGATTATAGATATATTTTTTATATATATACATGTAAGGTGTCTAACCAGTTACAGTAATAAACTCATCAACATTGTTCTCTCAATCTTGGATATATCATGATCAACTGTAAGCAGGAATCATTCTAATGTGGGCAAAATAGTCGCCCTAGGGACTCGGACTTCGCCCTTTTGAAAGAACCAGATGAAAGGCGGTAGAACTCACGTTTCTCCGCTATCATCTGGGCTGCAGGTTCACTTACTATCAGGGACAATTGATAAATGGTGATACGTTTGAAAGTTGTCAGTCACTTACGGAGGTTGGAGAGTTGGAGTACTGGTTCTTACCCAGGAATTGTGGGTGGTCTTCTCCGCCACAACAGACTGACCTGCCAGTAACACTCGCGAGAGGAGTTGGCAGTATTCAGATAGAGGAGACTCTGGAATGTGGCTCTGTCTGTATCATTGCACTATCCTTCGAAACATGAAATGATTAGGCCATAAAAAAAACAACCGGTGGAGACCAGTTTTTTTACCATACAAATTTTAAATTTGTTTTCTTTCAAAATATAAATTCAGGGTAGGGGGTAAAAAAATTAGTCGGTCGGGAAACCATAAACACAATTGTTTTTGGCCTTACTATCTGTAAGACTGCATTCATTGTAAGTTAGTGACCGAAGGCCATTCACCCGTAGACGCATGACCCCGCCGTGTACCCCACATAACTGTTTTTAAAGACTTATTTGAGGCCAAAAGGGTAAATTTACCTCAGGATAGATATTTATCGCCAATTAGTGAATATTGAAGCCAAACAAAAGTTGACTGCTGTGTTGCCGCTCTTACCAAAAAGGGACTAGTGAGACAGCTGGGGGACACTCAGAAAACTAATTCAAGTCATGACTCAGTCAATATTTAATAATGATTATAAAATCATATGTACTGGAGAGAATTTCCTGGAAATTCAACACACTTATCTGGTATGCTGTATTCAACAATCCAGTCTATTCATTCGTCAATTTCACATTTACAGGTCACAACTCAAATGTTTCACCTCAAACAGATCAATGGAGTCTATTGCACACACATATTTTCTTCTGCACAAGACCTCACTGAAATTAATTGGGTCGCTGCTAATTTGAGCCCTGCCAGGGTTGTTATCTGTTCAGCTGGCTTGTAGAAGGTCTGTGGTTCTAACCATGCTTGGGGGGGGCACGAGCCCTGCCAGGGTTGTAATCTGTTCAGTGGCTTGTAGAAGGTCTGTGGTTCTAACCATGCTTGGGGGGGGGGGGCACGAGCCCTGCCAGGGTTGTAAGCTGTTCAGTTGGCTTGTAGAAGGTCTGTGGTTCTAACCATGCTTGGGGGGGCACGAGCCCTGCCAGGGTTGTAAGCTGTTCAGCTGGCTTGTAGAAGGTCTGTGGTTCTAACCATGGGGGGGGGGCACGAGCCCTGCCAGGGTTGTAAGCTGTTCAGCTGGCTTGTAGAAGGTCGGTGGTTCTAACCATGATTGGGGGGCACCTTGGATCTTCTCTACCACACACAGCTAGAGAGCTGCTGTCTGACCCTTTCTGTTGGTGCAACTCTAAATCCCAAGAGTAACACACATTTTGCTGTTTAATTGTGCGTTTACATGTACATTTCAGTGCCTTGTTGTAGCAGGTATTGGTGATATGGCTAGGCCAGCAGAAAATCTGAGTCTTACACAGTCCACAGCCCTAGCTGCTACAGGTGTGTTTATTCTGTAGTACAACCTAGCCTGGGTTCCAGTCTGTTGATTTTTCATTTATTTACTTCTGGCAACATGATATTACCAGAAACTCAATACGGCCCAATTAATGATCTCGGTATTAAAATATATTTATACGACTGCCCAGGCCAAATATATCAACGCCTGTTCCCAGGCTGTATTTCCGATATATTTGCCCATCATTTAAGGGATTATTCTAGAGTGGAAAAAAGGACAGGGTGGGTCAGAAAGGGGCAGGGTGTGTCATGAAAGGGGCAGGGTGCATTTTGAGGTGTGGGAGGGGGTATTTTGGGGTCAGCCCCATGAAAATGTTGCTAAATTACGGTGATTGATCAAAGAGGCAGTAAGGCAGTACATATTGAAATGGGCGGACAAGTTTTAAGTTCTATATGTCTGCCCACCCGATGGCACCTTTTGAGGCTTATATACACCTCGTCATAAATATCGCACCACCCACCTTTTTTCACTAAGTAAAACTGAATCTTCAACCTCATAAAATGGTGCTTAGAAAAGCACACTAAACTGTTTATATGGCCTCATGTGAGCGTTCAGTCAGAAAATTGACAACACAAGACCGAATTTGAGCACTAATTGAGGGTTTAATTGAAGCAAACTAAAGTTCACTAAAATCACCGTAAAATAAGGTTAAATAAGTATGGCTGCCAGGGTCGTTACAACAGACACACAACACAGTTCACTTTTCATTAATGTCGAACACACTAGTAAGGTCCACAATGACTGGCTAACTCAGTATCTGGTGTAACCGCCTCACACATGGATAACATTTTCTACACGCCGTCTCATGCTGGTCACCAGACGTCTGATTCTCTGTTGGAGGATCTGCTGCCACTCATCATGCAATGCATGGGTCAATTCCTGAAGGTTCTGAACTGGAGGATCCCTTGCTCTCACCCTACGTCCCAAAATGTCCCACAAATGCTCAATAGGATTTAAGTCTGGACTTCTGGCAGGCCATGGTAGTGTCTCAATGGCATTGTGTTGGAGATGCTGAACAACAGCTCGAGCACGATGTGGTCTGGCATTATCGTCCATGAAGACTGGACGTGTGGCGAGAGCATGGTTATCGAAATGAGGCACAACAGCACCGTCCAGGATCAAGTTCTGGTACCTCTGTCCATTCAGTGTTCCGGGAACTGTGATGAGGTCAAGTTTACAATCACAGGAACAACACCCCCACACCATGACGGATCCACCCCCAAATGGAACCTCAGCTTGAATGTTCCTCTGATCATATGCTGTGCCTCTCTGCCTCCAAACTCGTGCCCTCCCGTCTGTATGATGCAGCAAAAATCTGCTTTCATCGGACCAGTGGATCCTTCTCCATGTCCTCCGGTTCCAGCGAGCACGTGCTTGGCACCAGGCTAAACGGGCATGGCGGTGCTGATTTGTGAGGAGTGGACGTCTGATTGGTCGTCTTGCTCTCAATCCTGCAGAATTTAGGCGTCGTCTGATGGTGCTGATGGACACTCTGTTGTATGGATGCCATCCATGTTGCAGCTGTGTACATGTAGACTTTGGGCTTCGTCTGATGGTGCTGATGTGTATATGTAGACTTTGGGCTTCGTCTGATGGTGCTGATGGACACACTGTTGTATGGATGCCATCCATGTTGCAGCTGTGTACATGTAGACTTTGGGCGTCGTCTGGCTTGGCGTACGAGAGCACGATCTTCCCTGTCATTGGTTTTTCTTGGACGTCCAGACCTCGGCGCATCCTTCACTTTACCGGAAGCAGTATGCTTACGTATTAGCCTACTGATAACAGTGTGATTAATGTTCAGTTGTGCTCCAATAGCACGACATGACATACCAGTCTGGTGCATACCAATAATTTGCCATCTTTGGTTCAGAGGCACTGGACGCCTGGGCATTTCACTGGTTGGTCAAAATAAAGCTTACTGTATGCCTACAAACAAATTTTAGCTGTGTCTGCCAACATAACATACGCCTAAAGAGGCTATGTGCATACTGCATTGTTAGCAAACAGACCCCCGGATCAAGCATGCTTGACTGAGCATGCAGGTGCAGCTCTGAACAGGGTGTGTTTGTGATATTATGTTCACAGATGGTGTAGTAAATATATACTTGTAGTTTAAAAAACCGAAAATTATATTTTCTAATTTTAATTTTAAATGTGTGGTGCGATATTTATGACGAGGTATATATATAAAAAAATAAAAATATTTTTTAAAAGGGCAGGGCTAATGAGCATACGGGTGGGGCTAAAAAAGGACAGGTCATTACCCTGCATTGCCACTCTAGAAAAACCCTAAATCTTATGTAACCACAGACATCCAAACATTAAAGATGGCCTCCATTCAACCACCGTGACTGCCCTACCTCCATGGTCATCCAACCACCGTGACTGCCCTACTTCCATGGTCATCCAACCACCGTGACTGCCCTACTTTCATGGTCATCCAACCACCGTGACTGCCCTACTTCCATGGTCATCCAACCATCGTGACTGCCCTACTTCCATGGTCATCCAACCGCCATTACTGCCATGGTCATCCAACCACCATGACTGCCCTACTTCCATGGTCATCCAACCACCGTGACTGCCCTACTTCCATCGTCATGCAACCACCATTACTGCCCTACTTCCATGGTCATCCAACCATCATGACTGCCCTACTTCCATGGTCATGCAACCACCATTACTGCCATGGTCATCCAACCACCATGACTGCCCTACTTCCATGGTCATACAATCACTGTGACTGCCCCACTTCCATGGTCATGCAACCACCATTACTGCCATGGTCATCCAACCACCATGACTGCTCTACTTCCATGGTCATCCAATCACCATGACTGCCCTACTTCCATGGTCATCCAACCACCATGACTGCCCTACTGCCATGGTCATCCAACCACCATGACTGCCCTACTTCCATGGTCATCCAACCACCATGACTGCCCTACTTCCATGGTCATTCAACCATCATGACTGCCCTACTTCCATGGTCATACAACCACCATGACTGCCATATTCATCCAACCACTGTGACTGTCCTGTTGCCATGGTCATCCAACCACTGTGACTTCCCTGTTGCCATGGTCATCCAACCACAGTGACTGCCCTGTTGCCATGGTCATCCAACCACCATTACTGCCCTGTTGCCATGGTCATCCAACCACCAATGCCATCTTGCTTTCATTCCATTCTGCCTACATGATCATTCCATCTCCAGGACTGTTCCACAGGCATCCGGCGCATACCCTGGACCCCCCCTGGACCCCTCCTGGCATACCCTGGACCCCAGTACAACCCCAAATAGTCATAATACATTGTAACATCAATCAAGTATCATTTCTAGTTCCAAAAACCCATTTGTGAAAAAACTGGGGTCCAGGGTATGCCCGGAGGGGTCCAGAGGGGGTCCAGGGTATGCGCCGGATGCCTGTGGACTGTTCCACCTGAATATATTGCCATCTCAACTAAATTTAGGCAAATGTTTGTATATAGATCTACCAGTTTACATGTTGTCCAGTGTTGCCACCTCAAAACTCACATTGCCAACCCACCTACATTTTGGAAACTATTTGTATATAAATTTAGTAATTAACCCATTTCATTCTGGATACATTTAAAGGCTTTTGCAAACAACATAGATCCAGACCAGCCGCAGCATGACATTGCATGCTGATCAGGATCTATATTGTTTGCTACATAGCCAAGTGTCTTAGCAAGATCATCTGAATTGCAAATAGCATAGAGCCTGATCAGACGGCACATTCAGCGGCATGGCAGCTGATCTGGCTCTATGTTCTTTGCAAAATACTGTTTGAATGGTATCCACAATCAAAGGGGTTAACACATTGCCATATTTCTGTTTTTGTTTAGGTTAGTTTATACAAATTTATTTTAGCTCGATAGCTGCGAAACAAGTTATTTCAACTTATATAAATCACTCTTTGTTTAGGTTTGATATGGTCCCGCTACTCCCTCGTGATCACACCAAAAAACTGGAACCTTTTCTGTGTAAATGTTTTTGTAGCAGCTACAGGACTTTACCAGTTGTCAAGAATATTCAAGTAAGATTTTATTCAAGACTTTGGGATTGGAAGATTTGTTAAGAATTATAAGAGTTGTTTGGTACCTAATACTGTATTCATTTTAGTGGCATTGCAACGCTTATGGGTTGGTGATATCCGTGCATCTGTCCGTCTTCTCTTTGGAATTGTGCATTTCGACATTTCCTTCAATCTCTGTATTCTCAAATCTTCGATGCATTTACTATAAGAAATAATCTTATACATAATAGCTGCTGACCTTGAACTCTGTTAAGGTCAAAGATTGTTACTCCTTAATCAATGTTAGAACAGTTATTTTATAACGTTTGTCAAACGTACCTACTTATTGAAAAGTGGTGGGGACGATGTGGGTCGAAATTTCGCCTGGAAAAAAATGTTGTGAAGGCTGTACCCGTGTATAATGCACACTAGACAAATTCCTCAATGATTTCAGTAATAAAAGTGCGCGTTATACATAGCAAATGACGGTACACATTGTATACATGTATGTCTTCAATGGATGCTCAGAACTTCAGGAAACTGGATTGCGTTAATCATTATAGGGTATTCCTTTTGAGAAAATGTTTGTTGATCTGTATAAATCTCTACGTTTTGTGGAACGACCTAGACCTCAATGTAAATCACCAGATGGAAAATCAGCTAGCTGGCTGTCTACTAACACCTTCATTGTAATTTCACATCATGGATTACCCCCCTTTCTGCATAATGCCCTATCTAATGAAAGACATTTCTAATGTTCTATTACCTCCCTTGGCAGATACAGTCTGAATTATTCCAATATGTGAATAGGTCCTTTTAGTTGGAATCCTTTGTTTTTACTGTTGTTCTCTAACCAGATGTTGTGGTATGAAAATTGTGATTTTATCCAAATCGTGTTAATTAACTGATAACATTCTTTTACAAATAAGTACCAAGATCTGTCGAGATATAGTAATTTAATAATCACAAGAAGCGATAGAAGAATAAAATTGTTAGCATGTTGTGCAAAGGAAACAACGATAAAAACAGAGGAAAACATAGGACTTATCTACTTTTAGGGAGTAATCAGGGGCAGTAACTGACCGCTGTCCCTCATTCACACTGACCATTGGGCAGTAACCGACCGCTGTCCCTCATTCACACTGACCATTGGGCAGTAACTGACCGATTCCCTCATTCACACTGACCATTGGGCAGTAGCTGACCATGTCCCTCATTCACACTGACCATTGGGCAGTAACTGACCGATGTCCCTCATTCACACTGACCATTGGGCAGTAACTGACCGATGTCCCTCATTCACACTGACCATTGGGCAGTAACTGACCGATGTCCCTCATTCACACTGACCATTGGGCAGTAACTGACGATGTCCCTCATTCACACTGACCATTGGGCAGTAACTGACCATGTCCCTCATTCACACTGACCATTGGGCAGTAACTGACCATGTCCCTCATTCACACTGACCATTGGGCAGTAACTGACCATGTCCCTCATTCACACTGACCATTGGGCAGTAACTGACCATGTCCCTCATTCACACTGACCATTGGGCAGTAACTGACGATGTCCCTCATTCACACTGACCATTGGGCAGTAACTGACCATGTCCCTCATTCACACTGACCATTGGGCAGTAACTGACCATGTCCCTCATTCACACTGACCATTGGGCAGTAACTGACCATGTCCCTCATTCACACTGACCATTGGGCAGTAACTGACCATGTCCCTCATTCACACTGACCATTGGCAGTAACTGACCGATGTCCCTCATTCACACTGACCATTGGGCAGTAACTGACCGATGTCCCTCATTCACACTGACCATTGGGCAGTAACTGACCGATGTCCCTCATTCACACTGACCATTGGGCAGTAACTGACCGATGTCCCTCATTCACACTGACCATTGGGCAGTAACTGACCGATGTCCCTCATTCACACTGACCATTGGGCAGTAACTGACCGATGTCCCTCATTCACACTGACCATTGGGCAGTTCGCAACAGTGGGGATTCTCACATAGTAAAACTTGAAACAGATAATCACTATACAATACTCTTTTCATCAACAGCACGGTTTCCAAACTTGACCTGTCTTTACAGAATAGGTCATTGGACTCCTTGCTGATCTCTTCCAGGGTCAAGGTCATCCATAATTAAGAACTGTCAAACTGATTTATCTCGTCAGTGTATTGTTTAGAAGTTAAGGACAACTACAGCCAGTATTCATTCCGGGATAATATATTCACTGTTGGAACATAATTAGAGTCAATCTCCTGCATTTCGGCTTTTTGAACAATTTTAGATCAAGAAGATTTTTGTACATTTGTAATTCCCAATCAGCCATGTGAAGCACTACATTTTGTAGCAGTCGCATTTATTTTGTAGTCATAGGAAAGAAAAAGGTAAGTCCTAGTGAACCAAAATAGAAGCATCCAGTGATTTGGTTTCGTGTGTGACATGTGTTTTTGCAATAAATATGTTACCATGGTTTTGATTTAACCATATTTTATTGCATATGCATATTAAACAGTACAGTTGACATACATGCATGATACAGAATAGAAATTAACAATGTATAAGATGCATACATACATTTGTGTAACATTGCAAAAGGGTCGGGCCACAAGTTATAACCAACATTAGAAAACGGCCCTTCCATGGTACTGAATGTTTTCATGTGTCCAATTTCCTGCCCCGGAATTATTATTAATATATCGGTGATTACAGTTATGCATGTCAGTAAAGGCAGTTGGGTTCCTGTCTGCATGGCTGTTTAAGCTGGGTTCCAGTGTATACACCATACACGGCAGTCTAGCATGGGTTCCAGTCTGCACAACAGTTAAGCTGGGTTCCAGTCTATATGACTGTTTAAGCTGGGTTCCAGTGTATACACCACCATACACGGCAGTCTAGCATGGGGTCCAGTCTGCATGACTGTTTAAGCTGGGTTCCAGTGTATACACCATACACGGCAGTCTAGCATGGGTTCCAGTCTGCATGACTGTTTAAGCTGGGTTCCAGTGTATACAATACACAGCAGTCTAGCATGGGTTCCAGTCAGCACGACTGTTTAAGCTGGGTTCCAGTGTATACACCATACATGGCAGTCTAGCATGGGTTCCAGTCTATATGACTGTTTAAGCTGGGTTCCAGTGTATACACCACCATACACGGCAGTCTAGCATGGGTTCCAGTCTGCATGACTGTTTAAGCTGGGTTCCAGTGTATACACCATACATGGCAGTCTAGCATGGGTTCCAGTCAGCACGACTGTTTAAGCTGGGTTCCAGTGTATACAATACACAGCAGTCTAGCATGGGTTCCAGTCTGCACGACAGTTAAGCTGGGCTCCAGTGTATACAATACACAGCAGTCTAGCATGGGTTCCAGTCTGCACGACAGTTAAGCTGGGTTCCAGTGTATACACCATACATGGCAGTCTAGCATGGGTTCCAGTCTGCATGACTCTTTAAGTTGGCTTCCAGTTTGCACGACAGTTAAGCTGGGTTCCAGTCTGCATGGTGGTTTATGCTGGGTTCCAGTCTGCACGACAGTTAAGCTGGGTTCCAGTGTATACACCATACATGGCAGTCTAGCATGGGTTCCAGTCTGCATGACTGTTTAAGTTGGCACGACAGTTAAGCTGGGTTCCAGTCTGTACTACTGTTTAAGTTGGCTTCCAGTTTGCACGACAGTTAAGCTGGGTTCCAGTCTGCATGACTGTTTAAGTTGGCTTCCAGTTTGCACGACAGTTAAGCTGGGTTCCAGTCTGCATGGTGGTTTATGCTGGGTTCCAGTCTGCACGACAGTTAAGCTGGGTTCCAGTGTATACACCATACATGGCAGTCTAGCATGGGTTCCAGTCTGCACGACAGTTAAGCTGGGTTCCAGTGTATACACCATACATGGTAGTCTAGCATGGGTTCCAGTCTGCACGACAGTTAAGCTGGGTTCCAGTGTATACACCATACATGGCAGTCTAGCATGGGTTCCAGTCTGCACGACAGATAAGCTGGGTTCCAGTGTATACACCATACATGGTAGTCTAGCATGGGTTCCAGTCTGCACGACAGTTAAGCTGGGTTCCAGTGTATACACCATACATGGTAGTCTAGCATGGGTTCCAGTCTGCACGACAGTTAAGCTGGGTTCCAGTGTATACACCATACATGGCAGTCTAGCATGGGTTCCAGTCTGCACGACAGATAAGCTGGGTTCCAGTGTATACACCATACATGGTAGTCTAGCATGGGTTCCAGTCTGCACGACAGTTAAGCTGGGTTCCAGTGTATACACCATACATGGTAGTCTAGCATGGGTTCCAGTCTGCACGACAGTTAAGCTGGGTTCCAGTGTATACACCATACACGGCAGTCTAGCATGGGTTCCAGTCTGCACGACAGATAAGCTGGGTTCCAGTATACACGACAATCTAGCATGGGTTCCAGTCTGCATGACAGTTTAGCCTGGTTTCCGGTCTGAAATGTTGCACTGGCAAATTATTGATACTATCAGAAATTCAGCGTCACTTATTATTAACACATGGAGTGTTAACGATTTATCTATTTGTTGGACATAGCAAAAGTATATATCGATGACTGTTCCCAAAGTTAAAAACATTCCTACGGACAGCTTTAAACTTAAGAATTTGAATTCCATGCAGATTATTGTAAAATGAGATTGTATATCTTATAATTGTAAAATTCTAATTTCATTGACACTTAAAATTCAGAACGTTCTGCAAAAGTGATGTTAACATCAGTTTTGTTACTTAGGTAGGCTGTTATGCAAATGATGTTTAATAGCGCCTGCATTAGCATCCATGAGGATGGGGGAGGCGGGGGGAACATCATAGTGATTTTTACAGGAATAAATAGAAATTTTCATCTTCCTCTTTTTGGAAGGACTATATCATTATGTAGATTTTGTAAACAGATATACAGCTTAGACAGATATACAGCTTAGACAGATATACAGTAGACTACATTGTATAATGTATTAACGGTATATGTAGTAATCTATTGTAATGCATGCTGTACATAATGTTCCTAATCTTCTCATTAACTGAGTATGTCACCTGCTTTAGATGTGTTGTTGAAGAGCAATTAATGGTTTTAATGGTTTGATTAGTGAAAAACAAAGTAGGGACGGCAATGAATATTTGCTCGAACGTCCGAATATTATTTCAATATTCGGAAATATTTTTTTTATATTGTCCTCCAAAATGCCACCCACTCAGTCACACGTTTGGAAATGCTTGAATTGGTCTGAGAATAAGAAAACTGCTAGGTGTAATCTATGCAAATTGGATTTAACATATTCGGGTACAATATTAATCTGAATAATCATTTGAAGAAGATGACGTTTACGTGTAAAACATAAATTAGGTTAGTTTGGCAATTTTTATAACAGTTTGGGTGAATTTGAGTTTGATAGAATTTTAGGGATGGCAACGAATGGTGATTATACTATTCGAATATTAGGTCGGGAAGGTTTTCGAATATTAGGTTGGGAAGGTATTCGAATATTCGGTTGGGAAGGTATTCGAATAGTATAATCGCTATTCGTTGCCATCCCTAATAATAAGTATTTCTGACCAACAACCCAAGGAATCTAATATTTGAAGCTCATATGAATATTCAAGGAATAGTTATAGTAGTATTAAATGGTACAAAACAACTATGGACAGCATGTGTCAGCTCTCGTGGACAATGATGGACAGCATGTGTCAGCTCTCGTGGACAATGATGGACAGCATGTGTCAGCTCTCGTGGACAATGATGGACAGCATGTGTCAGCTCTCGTGGACAATGATGGACAGCATGTGTCAGCTCTCGTGGACAATGATGGACAGCATGTGTCAGCTCTCGTGGACAATGATGGACAGATATATATATGTTGTTCTACAACAACTTGACAGTTTTCCTCAATGAAATAATAACATGGATCCGATGACAACTCTAAAACTGAAGTAATCATTTATGGAACTAGGCAACAATTATCAAAATTAAACATTTCTGGTGTCAACGTTGGCAGTTGTGACGTAAAATGCATTGATCATTTCAGAGATCTGGGTGTTCACATGTTCAATACACTCAACTTTGACCATCACATCCAAAAAAAAAGAGTTTCATATAGCACGTGTGCAGTTAAGAAATCTTAAAGCTATACGTAAACATCTAGCAAAAAAGTCTACTGAAACATTAGTGCGCGAGTTGGTTCATTCGCACATCGACTTCTGCAACGGTCTGTTTACCGACATTCCAGCCTACCAAGTCGACAAACTACAGCAAGTCCAAAATCATGCCGCTAGAGTAGTCCTTAATGCCTCGTTTGAACAACCAAGTGCCAGAACTTCTGAAAGAACTCCACTGGCTTCCAGTTAAAGCCAGAATCATTTTCAAAGTTCTGGTGATGGTATTTCATGTCAATAATGGAACAGCTCCAGTATATCTGGGAGAAATGTTTGTACCCATTCGAGGAAGGTACAGACTAAGATCACAAAGTGACACTAACTTTAACATCCCAAGATGACGAACAAAATTAGCCGATAGATCCATGGCCGTCGTTGGACCCAAATTGTAGGTCGATGTACCTAGTTATCTGAAAAACATTGCGTCGGAGGCCAGTTTCCGATCAAAACAGAAACCCCATCTGCATAGGCAATTTTATGAACGATAAATTTGTGCTCTTGGTACAAAAATAACATCTGTGATGATATAAAACAGTTTAAATACAATATTTGTGTTCAATAAGATCAAAGATCGACTTTATAAGTATTGGATTGACGAGTGAAGTGCTGTATGGGCATTCTCTTGGGTTCGAGCTCTGTCATGTGGTGATGGGCAGATCTCTGTACCGGCCCAATCACTGTACTGGCCACATCACGGTTGTCATTTTTACGGCGATGTTTGGGTCTCTGGTTCATATTGCCACTTTTAATGGTGTAGATATTATGATATAATATGTTCTTATCCAATTACTAGAATCCTAGTTATATCTACACATATGTATACATTTTTATTTCCATATATTATTGTCATGTGTAAAATTGTATCTGTAATTGTGAAGCGCAATAGAATAATTTTTAAATTTTGCGTTGTATAAATGCTATGTGTTTATGTTTCGTATGTGCGTCATAATGATTTTTCACAAAGAGGAGCATCAAACTTATATCCCAAGATATGATTTACGTCAATATTGATGTGTAACTTAGCAGACCTTAGGACAAGGGTTTCAATCTTCCCACTCCTATAGCTTTAAAGCGACGCTACATCGGTAAAAATGCAAATGTCTGCAGAATGTAATTTCCTATTATTAATTGTTTTTCCAACATTTGCCTCAAATAAACAAGCGTCGTATACGCAGTTTGTTGACATAACAAAATAATGTAAATAGGATCGACATTCATGCGTGTATCCTGAATAACACAATTCATCGTACATATTTACCGTTATATCTCACATTTGTGCCTATGCATATTTATTTGTAGGCTAATCTTAGTTAAATTATCTCTAAACGAAAGTATCGCGCGTTTAGTATTGACTCCAATGACAAACAAACGTCATTTCAGGAGCGTGGATGACCGTTATATGAAATCCTACTTTCAATTTTGAAAGTTTGCAGACCACAAAAACACTGTTTATTGATTCAATGCTAGTGTTCGAATGTATTCAGAAGAATTTGTAGTAGCAATGCATTTATGCGTGAAATATGCATTTTATTTGCTTTTTGCGATGTAATGTCGCTTTAATACTAGTGAAGATTATATTTTCAAAATAGCATTAATTTCGCAGAATTATGTTTTCCCAGAGAAGGGCATATTGACCATCCGTCCGTGTGACATTTTTACTCTACTGAAGCAACTCTGACGGGGGGACATGCTGCGTTGTTTTAAAAAAACATTTGGCTTATTTTATGTTTATGTACATAGCATAAAATATTGAGTTGCTAATTGGACTCATTTGATCAATTATGGTCGTATAATTATGTTCTTCATAAAATCATGAAATGGGACCAAATGTGCTAAAATAATGCTCTTTAAAACGGGAGACAAAATACACAACATTATGAGGACCCTTAAACACTCTGCAGCAGTTGATGTGTGTAGCTTATCCCCTACATGTTTGCATGATTATTCATAAAACTTGAGTGTTGCATGCAAAACGAAAAACTTAGATGTTACCGTAGCAATCATTATTCAGTATACCTTCAAAACTTGAAAATAATACAAAGTGTCATCTGGTTAGAATTCTCTATTTCAGTAATACCATCATTTTAGTCACCAGCATTGTCATCTGGTCTCTGTTTTGGTTACCAGTAACTGTATTACCATCTGGTCTCTGTTTTGGTTACCAGTAACTGTATTACCATCTGGTCTCTGTTTTGGTTACCAGTAACAGTATTGTCATCTGGTCTCTGTTTTGGTTACCACCTGGTCTCTGTTTTGGTTACCAGTAACTGTATTACCATCTGGTCTCTGTTTTGGTTACCAGTAACTGTATTACCATCTGGTCTCGGTTTTGGTTACCAGTAACTGTATTACCATCTGGTCTCAGTTTTGGTTACCAGTAACTGTATTACCATCTGGTCTCAGTTTTGGTTACCAGTAACTGTATTACCATCTGGTCTCGGTTTTGGTTACCAGTAACTGTATTACCATCTGGTCTCGGTTTTGGTTACCAGTAACAGTATTGTCATCTGGTCTCGGTTTTGGTTACCAGTAACTGTATTACTATGTGGTTATACTTCTCTGTTTTGGTTACCAGTAACTGTATTACCATCTGGTCTCGGTTTTGGTTACCAGTAACTGTATTACCATGTGGTCTCGTTTTGGTTACCAGTAACTGTATTACTATCTGGTCTCTGTTTTGGTTACCAGTAACTGTATTACTATGTGGTCTCTGTTTTGGTTACCAGTAACTGTATTACTATGTGGTCTCGGTTTTGGTTACCAGTAACTGTATTACTATGTGGTCTCGGTTTTGGTTACCAGTATTACCATCTGGTTAGAATTCTCTATATAGCATCCATACGCGCCTATAAGACGATTTGTTACCACCAGATCATGGCCTCAAAGTGGCCTCCCATCTGATAAGTGAGTGCTAAAAAATATGTCTAAAATAAAAGTTTCTTAAAATGTATTAAGATTGATGGTATCCATAGTTAATCGTTTTTAGAAAAGAAGTACTCTGACACTGAAAGTTTCTTCAACTTGCAGCAGTCTTGCACTGGTCAAACATGCAATTAATACTTGTGTCTGGTGTCCATTTTATCAGCCCGCCTGATATGCGAGTGCATGCCAAACCCACATATTTCATGAACAAAGTAGGGGGGGTCGTCTTATAGGCGAGTATGTGTGGTAGTTAAAGGTTAATATTCTCTATTTTAGTTACCAGTGCTCGTGTAGTGCATACTAACTGACATTTCGTTATTTCAGGTATCGTGAAGAATTAAAAGAACAAGAAAAGCATCATCATCAAGGCTAGGATAGTGACTGAGATCTCCCAATTGAATGCAATAGTTGATTTATGAAACATAATCGGATATGACAGTTGCGACTGTCAAACTGATGTGATAGTTGTGACTGTCAAACGGATGTGATAGTTGTGACTGTCAAACAGATGTGATAGCTGCGACTGTCAAACGGATGTGATAGTTGCGACTGTCAAACAGATGTGATAGCTGCGACTGTCAAACGGATGTGATAGTTGTGACTGTCAAACGGATGTGATAGTTGCGACTGTCAAACGGATGTGATAGTTGTGACTATCAAACGGATGTGATAGTTGCGACTGTCAAACGGATGTGATAGTTGCGACTGTCAAACGGATGTGATAGTTGCGACTGTCAAACGGATGTGATAGTTGTGACTGTCAAACTGATGTGATAGTTGCGACTGTCAAACGGTTGTGACTGTCAAACGGATGTGATAGTTGTGACTGTCAAACGGACAGTGGCAATTTCTTTAGAAAAACTAAATTCAGAAAAGTTACACAGCCAATTCTTGGCTTGGTTTATTATATATCCCAGTATCAAATATGTCAGTAGTTATATATTAAAATAGTATATCAGTCAATGGTACTACAGCTGGCTTTGTGTTATGGTTGCGGAAGGGCAGTTGCTCCTTTTAACACGTTTTTGATTGGTCGAGTTTTAGACTTACACAGCTTGATAATCATTGGGCCGTGGCTTCTGAGGGGAATAATTCTGCTTCTAAATAATCAAATATAGTGTAATAGTCTATTCAGGGTTCCCTCTATCTGTGCCACTTCTGTCGCCAAATGAAAACTTTTGGAGCCAACTAAGAGCCATATACTAGTAGTTCACAGATAAACTTGTGCCCAAAAAAAATGTTTAGCAAAAATCTAGCGCCAATATTTGATTTGTCACGATTGGCGACCGACAGCAGGAACCCTGCTATTGTTATATTGTGCAATGAGTTGATGGTTGTATAAATCATGAAATAAAGTCTCCATGAGCTGTGTATTATTTTACTATTATGAATGTCTGTCTGTCCGTCCGTGGGTAAGTGGCTGTTTACTATTGTCTGTCCGTCCGTGGGTGAGTGGCTGTTTACTATTGTCTGTCCGTCCGTGGGTGAGTGGTTGTTTACTATTGTCTGTCCGTCCGTAGGCGAGTGGTTGTTTACTATTGTTTTTCTGTCCGTGGGTGGGTGGTTGTTTACTATTGTCTGTCCGTCCGTAGGCGAGTGGTTGTTTACTATTGTCTGTCCGTCCGTAGGTAAGTGGTTGTTTACTATTGTCTGTCCGTCCGTAGGTAAGTGGTTGTTTACTATTGTCTGTCCATTCGTAGGTAAGTGGTTGTTTACTATTGTCTGTCCGTCCGTGGGTGAGTGGTTGTTTACTATTGTCTGTCCGTCCGTAGGTAAGTGGTTGTTTACTATTGTCTGTCCGTCCGTAGGTAAGTGGTTGTTTACTATTGTCTGTCCATCCATGGGTGGTTGTTTACTATTGTCTGTCCGTCCGTAGGTAAGTGGTGTTTACTATTGTCTGTCCGTAGGTAAGTGGTTGTTTACTATTGTCTGTCCGTCCGTGGGTGGTTGTTATATGTCTGTCCTCCTGGGTGTGTTTTTACTATGTTTGTCCGTCTGTAGGTAAGTGGTTGCTTACTATTGTCTGTCCGTCCATGGGTGAGTGGTTGTTTACTATTGTCTGTCCGTCTGTAGGTAAGTGGTTGCTTACTATTGTCTGTCCGTCCGTGGGTGGTTGTTTACTATTGTCTGTGGGTGAGTGGTTGTTTACTATTGTCTGTCCGTCCGTGGGTGGTTGTTTACTATTGTCTGTCTGTAGGTAGTGGTTGCTACTTTGTCTGTCGTCCGTGGGTGGTTGTTTACTATTGTCTGTCCTTCCGTGGGTGAGTGGTTGTTTACTATTGTCTGTGGGTGAGTGGTGGTTTACTATTGTCTGTCCGTCTGTAGGTAAGTGGTTGCTTACTATTGTCTGTCCGTCCGTGGGTGGTTGTTTACTATTGTCTGTCCTTCCATGGGTGGTTGTTTACTATTGTCTGTCCGTCCGTGGGTGGTTGTTTACTATTGTCTGTCCGTCCGTAGGTAAGTGGTTGTTTACTATTGTCTGTCCGTAGGTAAGTGGTTGTTTACTATTGTCTGTCCGTCCGTGGGTGGTTGTTTACTATTGTCTGTCCGTCCATGGGTGAGTGGTTGTTTACTATTGTCTGTCCGTCTGTAGGTAAGTGGTTGCTTACTATTGTCTGTCCGTCTGTAGGTAAGTGGTTGCTTACTATTGTCTGTCCGTCCGTGGGTGGTTGTTTACTATTGTCTGTCCATCTGTAGGTAAGTGGTTGCTTACTATTGTCTGTCCGTCCGTGGGTGGTTGTTTACTATTGTCTGTGGGTGAGTGGTTGTTTACTATTGTATGTCCGTCCATAGGCGAGTGGTTGTTTACTATTGTCTGTCCGTCCGTGGGTGGTTGTTTACTATTGTCTGTCCGTCCGTGGGTGGTTGTTTACTATTGTCTGTCCGTCCGTGGGTAAGTGGTTGTTTACTATTGTATGTCCGTAGACGAGTGGTTGTTTACTATTATCTGTCCGTCCACAGGAGAGTGGTTGTTTACTATTTCTGTCTGTCCGTCTGTAGGCGAGTGGTTGTTGACTTCAAATTACTCTCCTGCTGCTGGTTCGAATCTCACTGGGGGGTCTGGAAGCTATCCAGCTGCCTTGTGGAAGGTTGGTGGTTCTACCAGGTACTCGCCCATACTGCTCTGAGAGGCACCCGGGGTCTTTCTCCACCAATAACCAAACTAAGCATCTGGAGGTATATCTTGAAAATGGATGAAGTTTAACCCATTCAACCCCAAGTAACTGACATGGACTGGTGCATGCTATTTTTAGACCAATAAATTAATAAGAAAATTACATTTGGACCAGTTTATTTATCAAAATGGGTAATTTTATCTAAAAATAGTAATAATTATTACTGGCAAAAAAGTGCAGATCCTCGTTACGAGCCGGCTCATCTGGATCTACACTTTTCATAAGCCTATTTAGAGGCCTGTGGGGTTGAAAGGGTTAATTACATTTCATACAATTGCAGTCAAACCTGTCTTAAGCAGCTAGCCAAGGGAATTACATACAGTGGCTGCTTAGCACAGGTGGCTTCATAGAGGTCAAATGTATAATAAAACAACATATTGAGATTCTGGACACTGGCTGCTCAATGGAGGTGACCACTAACACAGGTTTGACTGGCCAACCACAGAGTTATTGCCCTTGAATTGATGAATAATGTCAATCTGTCTAGGTAGATGTCTTGAAAATGGAAGTTCACCCTTTGCAAATGTCATTTTATTTACTCAGCATGCAAACAACATTGATCCAGATCAGTCGCATCTGATCAGGATCCATGTTGTTTGCTATTCAGCCTAGTGTTTTAGCTCCACTATCCAAATAGCAAACAGCTTAGAGCCCAGCCCGATCTGGCTCTATGCTGTTTGCAAAAATGATTTTATCTGCCACTATCATGCAAATGTAGCCTGGGATCAGGCGTTGATATATTTTGCCTGGTCAGTCATATAAACATATTACAGACGGATCTGTAGCCCAGTGGTAAAACGCTGGACTGGTAATCCAGGGATCGCAGGTTTGATCCCCCGTCTGACCCTAATAAAATTAACAGTCTTTGGGACGTTAAACCGAGGTCTCGTGTCGGTGCTTTACACCGTGCACGTAAAAGAACCAGAGGAGACTCTGTAATGGGTCTCTGTCTGTATCATTGCACTATCCTCCAAAATCTAAAATGACTAATCTCTTCAGGAGGCGTCGCTCATATGGGCAACCGGTAGCGACGATAAATATACGTAAAACACACACATATAAACATATTTTAACAGATTTTTTTGATTTATTGGCTCTGGGAACCTCATTCCTGATGAAATGCATCATCAGGGGGAGAGCAAAAACAATGTGGATTTAAGTGTCTTGCAAAGAACACCATGACCATACAGAAGGGGCCCATCCGACCATAATAATCAGTCTCTCCAATGGCCGAGTTCTCGTGACAATGCTGTACACCGTGCACGTAATAGAACCAGGAGACTGGAATATGTCTCTGTCTGTATCATTGCACTATCCTCCGAAAATCTAAAATTATTAATCTCTTCAGGTGGCGGCGCTCATATGGGCAACAAGTAGTGACGATAAATAAACGTAAAAAACACACACACCACCACTGTGGTTCCCGCAAGGCTCACACTCACAACCCATCTGTTACAAGGCGGACACCATACGAGTTTCAAGGGACCTTCAATAACTAATCAATGGTCACATGGAACACCTTGCTTCACTTGTAGATATGCAATTCAGCCATTGTAGGTGTTATCAACATCTTAGGGGAGATAACTCAGCATGGAATTCAGCCATTGTAGGTGCTATCAACATCGAAGGGGAGATAACTCAGCAACTAAGTGTAATCAATTTTGGCGACAGCAGCGAGTTGTATTTCTGAAAAACAGTAACATGACTGATCATTAATAGGTGAGATACAAATATGTGAAAACTTTAAATACAGTCAAACCTGTCTTAAGCAGCCAGCTCAGGGAATAACAGAACGTGGCTGCTTAGCATAGGTGGCTGCTTAATAGAGGTCAAATGTATAGCAAAACAACATATTGGGAATCTGGAAACTGGTTGCTTAATAGAGGTGACCACTAACACAGGTTTGACTGTACATAGCTTAAAAAATATAAACATAAATACATAGCTTCAAAAATATGAACAACAGCGTAAATGTGTTTCTGATGAAAGCCCTTTGGCCGAAAGTTGAACTGCATCAAGCAAACAATATATATTTGTTGTGAAACGGTGTGTTTTACGTTTATTTATCGTCGTTACCAGTTGCCCATTTGAGCGACGCCTCCTGAAGAGATTAGTCATTTTAGATATTTGGAGGATAGTGTAATGATACAGACAGAATCATTCCTCTGGTTCCTTTACGTGCACGGTGTAAAGCACTGACACGAGACCTCGGTTTAACGTCACATCTGAAAGACTGTCAATTTTATTAGGGTCAGACGGGGGATCGAACCTGCGATCCCCGGATTACCAGTCCAACGTGTTACTACAGATCCGTCTGTTTGTGGAACAGGTCCCTATGTATCAAGTTTAATAATATTTTATTGCTCAATTAATTTTTACATACATGGGAATACAAAACATGCCAATACAAAGAAAGGCAAATGGGTTGGGTCACTGTTAGAACTGTTTCGCAACCAAGCTAAATAAAAATAAATTTAAGGGAAGTATGTGAGATGGTACGGTGGTCGCCAGATCTGACAAGTGGGTTTTCTCCAGGTACTCCAGTTTCCTCCCACATGAATGACCACATCCGAGCCAACGAGAGTGTGATTAATATAAGTTGTTAAAACTTGCTTCGCAATCGTTGTAAAATAAATAAAGTTAAAAAAAATAACGCAAAAATAATAATATAGATAGGCCCCTTCATGAGATCTGGGAACCCTGTGAAAATTAGATTCCAATTAAAAAAACACCAACTCGTTCTAGGTCAGAATTTTTGGAAGAAGTGAGAAAA
The DNA here is from genome assembly GCA_014843695.1 of Archivesica marissinica. NCBI lineage: Eukaryota > Metazoa > Mollusca > Bivalvia > Venerida > Vesicomyidae > Archivesica > Archivesica marissinica. Next base: position 26,926,108 of record CM026387.1, read on the forward strand.
CGCTTGATTGCGTCTCATCAGAATAGGGTTAAAATACACAATATATAGAACATATGAATAGAAGCAGTGCTTTATAATGGGCCAGTGTATCATACTGGATAACATTTTGTATGAAAATTGCAAAAATATATATATTGAACACATTTTTTTAGGGCGAAGTTGGGGGGGGGGAGTATTTCGCCCTCTAGAATGAGCCCTGCCAACACACTGTCGTGTTTCATTGCATCAACATTGCACTTTAACCCATAACTAGCTAAACATGACTAAAGTTGCTTTTGCAAACAGCATAGAGCCAGATGAGACTACACAGAACATTCCTGCTATGCTGTAGCTACAACATTTGGCTGAATAGCAAACAAAATAGATCTTGATCAGATACGGCGTTGTTTGCACATTCCTTCCAATTTATTCGGCATTTTAAGGGTTAAAGATAAATTGTTGTACATATCTCCTAAAGCACAGGGTAAACACAGTCCTCATTACGGACCCCATACCGGATTATGGTAACCGTTTCCAACAGTAGAGATTTAGGCTAAAATACTACTATATCTCCATACATAACATAGCTGCAGTCAAACCTATCTTAAGCAGCCAGTCAAGGGAATCACAGAAAGTGTAGCACAGGTGGCTGCTTAATAGAGGTCAACTGTATAACAAAGTAACATACAGTCAAGCCTATGTTAGTGGTCACCTCTATTAAACTCCCAACCTGTATTAACCAGCCAGTTTCCAGATTCCCAATATGTTGTTTTGTTATACATTTGACTTGCTAAGCAGCCACTCTGTGATTCCCTTGGCTGGCTGCTTAAGACAGGTTTGACTTTATTGGGAATCTAAAAACTGGTTGCTTAATGCAGGTTTGACTGATTTAGCTATCAATCAATGGATACGGCATGGACTACATGAGAAGCCTCCGTGGTCGAGTGGTCTAACACACCGTTGTTAGAACTCGCCTTTCAGGGCCGCAGGTACGCTCAGGGACAGGCGATACAAATGATGATATGTGAGAGTTGTTGGTCGCGTGCGGAGGTTGGAGAATTGAGTACTGGTTTCTACCCAGGAAATATGTGTGGTCGTCTCCACCACAAACACTTTCTATGACAATGCTCTAGAGTGGGCCCTGTACTAATCAAAGGTAGAAAGAGATTCTGGCATTTATTATGAATGTTGGTTTGTCAACTACATTGTCAATGTACCAGCCATACTCGCCTATACGGCGATCTCGTCTATAAGACGACCTCCCCAACTTTGGTCCTGAAATCTGTGGGTATTGGCTAGCCAGGATGACAGTCTGTCGATTTTTAACTTCTGGCAAAATGACAGCCTGGGGAAACTGGATTTCCGATCGTAACACCATCTACTTACATAAATGAGGGTGTAGATTTGAAGAACGACAACTCTTCTCTACAAGATACTATGGCGATAAATATGGAAACGGAATTCTATTAAATCGCCGAATAGGCACGATCATTTCCAAATATACACGAATGTTCCCGTAGACTCATTTTAATGCAAACATATTTCCCGTTTGTGTGTTATATCAGCGAGATGGCGGATTTTAATTATTACGTTTAGATGGTAATGGGTTGATTCGGTGTAATTGAACTAAGGACGACTTAAATATTGAGTAAATATGTCAAATCAGATGCACATTGTATTTTTTAAAACTATTTATCGTTCCGTTGACCAGTATGGCGGCCAATTATAAAGTTTTTATCAACATTGCAGTGCCTCTCTTTCGATTCATGTACATCATTAATTAGGTCACGTGCTAATAGGCCTATTAATAGGATTAATGCGAGTCAATAATTACACAGACAATCACCCAAGTTTCCCCAGGCGTTGATATGATCAGAAACTCAATACGGCTCAATTAATAGTCTAGGTGTTAAAATATATTTATTTGACTGACCAGGCAAAATATATCGAAACCTGTTCCCAGGCTAGGTATTGGCATGCACTCGCATATAAGACTGGTTGATAAAATGGACACCAGACCAAGTATAAATTGCATGTTTGGTCAGTGCAAGTTGAAGACAATTTCTTTTCTAATACGGATACCATTTTTAAAATTTGTTTTTTAGCATTCACTTATAAGACGTTAAGTCACTTTGAGGACATAATCTAGTAAAAAAAACTTGTGTTAGAGGCGAGTATGGGTGGTATTGGTAATGGTGTGACAAGGTGCTTCTATGTGGGAATGGGTTAAATCTTCCCTATGATGCTGGCTGTAGATGCAACTGTAGTGTAGAACTTACCAGCTGTGAGGCAAACGGTCCAACAAAACTTGTATATCTCCTCATAGCTTCTCGTATATCCGACGGCTGTATCGCTTTCGTGACAGGAGATTCCAGCGAATTAGGTAATGTGGCCTGTAGAGTATGGTAAATATTTTAATTTTTTAAATTAAGTTTATTACCTATAACACCTTTCCTGGGCATGCTCCAGCGGTTAACCAGTCCTTTGTGTGTGCACCAACCTCCGTAAGAATCTGCCAACTTTTTCATATAAAGAGACACAGTCTGGGCAGAGCTCGAATCATGACCATCAGTAATGATAGGTTAGTTTATACAAATTTATTTTAGCTCGATTGCGAAACAAGTTCTTTCAACTTATATTAATCACTCTCGAGACCTCATTCCTGATGGAATCCATCGCCACGAGGGAGAGAGAAGAGGCAACGTGGAATTTAAATGCCTTGCCTAAGGGCACAATCGTAACATGTAATAATGAAAACATTAAGTGTATCATAATCCACATAATCCACATCAGAGCCTGGTTTACCTGTAAACGACATTGAATTAGAATCTATGGGGGTGAAATATGCACTCTGATGAGGCGAACAATTGATGGAAGTTTTATGAAACTAAGTCCAGTATGTGTAGTTCAGAAGATATGGACCAGACATGAAATTCTATCAAAAATAGCCATTTGAATAATAAACTTCCCATTTAAACACTAAACTTCCCATTTAACTTCCCATTTAAACACTAAACTTCCCATTTAAACACTAAACTTCCCATTTGAATACTAAACTTCCCATTTAAACACTAAACTTCCCATTTGAATACTAAACTTCCCATTTAAACACTAAACTTCCCATTTAAACACTAAACTTCCCATTTGAACACTAAAATTCAAAATGTGACATTGGCTTTGAAACAACATGACTGAAATGTTTTGCAGGAAGCATAGACAGATAACACAGATAAAATAGATCTAAATGATGCCCGAGTGCTGAACAAGTTATTTTAGACATAAAATTGTGTGTAACATTTCAAACATATGGGGGAGAAATTAATCTATGAATGATCTAGTACGGTTATAGTATAAATTCCAAATGCCTTTAACCTACCTTCTTTTTCTTCTTTGGCTTAGATTTCCCCCCTGAGCCTGTTGCCTGGTTACCACTGGCAGAGCTTGCCAATTGGCCGCTCTGTCCTCCAATGGAAGGAGTAGTAGGTGGGCTCTAGAAACGATGTGTAAATATAAAACATCAAGATGTATGTGACATACTCCCCATGTGCTCATGCGAGCTAAAAATAGATTTTAGCGTAGTACAAAATGCTGTTCTTGACTGAACATATAACTATGCAGCATTCATTTTTCAGTCATAATTTTGGTTTAGTCTAGAATCAAAGAGAACCATGCCATAGACTTACAAGAAAACTCCTTTTCATTGCCTTTGTTGTCATGGTTGGGCAGTAAAATAGGTAGCTCATTCGCTTTAGGTGCGAAATGCCCAGAGTTCGAGCCTAGCTGAAGCCGGTTAAATTCCACGTTGCCTCTTCTCTCTCCCTCGTGGCGATGGATTCCATCAGGAATGAGGTCTCGAGAGTGATTAATATAAGTTGTAAGAACTTGTTTCGCAATCGAGCTAATATAAATATGTATAAACTAAGTGTAAATATTTTTCAGTTAATATTGAAATGAACCTCTAAGTTACAGTGGGTAAATGTTTTAAACAATTTCAAAATCATCTTCTATCTGAGATACACTACACTACTTACTGTAATTAGAACTTCTAGATCATAATTTACTGTACAACACAATTATATAATTATATTTAGACTATTTTCTTCATACAACTATATCAATACATACTTACAGCACTACTTTCTTCATAAAACAATATCAATACATACTTACAGCACTACTTTCTTTATAAAACTATATCAATACATACTTACAGCACTACTTTTATCATAAAACTATATCAATACATACTTACAGCACTACTTTCTTTATAAAACTATATCAATACATACTTACAGCACTACTTTCTTCATAAAACTATATCAATACATACTTACAGCACTACTTTCTTCATAAAAATATTTCAATACATACTTACAGCACTACTCTCTTCATAAAACTATATAAATACATACTTACAGCACTACTTTCTTCATAAAACAATATCAATACATACTTACAGCACTACTTTCTTCATAAAACAATATCAATACATACTTACAGCACTACTTTCTTCATAAAACTATATCAATACATACTTACAGCAATACTTTCTTCATAACACTATTATCAATACATACTTACAGCACTACTTTCTTCAAAAAACGTTACAGCACTATTTTCTTCATAAAACTATATTAATACATACTTACAGCACTAATTTCTTCATAAAACTATTATCAATACATACTATTATAAATCCAGCACTACTTTCTACATAAAACTATATCAATACATACTTACAGCACTACTTTCTTCATAAAACTATATCAATACATACTTACAGCACTACTTTCTTCATAAAACTATTATCAATACATACTTCCAGCACTACTTTCTACATACAACTATATCAATACATACTTACAGCACTACTTTCTTCATAAAACTATATCAATACATACTTACAGCACTACTTTCTACATAAAACTATATCAATACATACTTACAGCACTACTTTCTACATAAAACTATATCAATACATACTTACAGCACTACTTTCTACATAAAACTATATCAATACATACTTACAGCACTACTTTCTTCATAAAACTATATCAATACATACTTACAGCACTACTTTCTTCATAAAACTATATCAATACATATTTACAGCACTACTTTCTACATAAAACTATATCAATACATACTTACAGCAGTGGGCGATGTAAGACTGGGAATATTTTGTGTCTGCCCCATCACAGCTACCATGGCTGCTGTCTGATTCAGGTCATGGCTTATACTGGGTAGGGTCTGTGTTACGGGGTCGGCTGTACCTGAATACAGGTCCTGCTTCACCAGCAGAGCTAGATCAACGACCTACCAACAGAGAAATATGGAAATAAGCATCTAGAGGATCCTGAGTAGGGTCTGTGTTTCTGGGTCGGCTGTAACTAATAACCTACAATGTACCAATGGAGGAATATGGAAATAAGAGCATATCCGAGACACAGCTACAGCTTGTCTGGTTTACTAGCAATGCCAGCAGAGATTGTAGGAGATATAACATCTGTTGCTGAAGTTATATACATTCTGAATTTCATATACATTCATGTTATGTTATATACATTTATATACATTCATATACATTTATATACATTCATATACATTTTGACATTGTTTCAACATTGAAGATAATAAAATTGTGAGAATTATGGTACCTGTATGTCATCTGTGATATTACAATATAACATTAACACATAACACAACTTATGCGTTGCATAGCTATATTGATTGATTGGGTCTTACACCTTCATCAGCACAATTTTGGGATTATATCGCCGGTGGGCAGTTTACCTAACAACATCGTTCCTGGGAAGGCTCCAGCGGTTAACCAGTACTTGGGTGCATCAACCTCCGTAAGAAACTCAACTAATTCATATAAAGAGACACAGTCTGAACGGGGCTCGAACCCATGACCATCAGTGATGATAGGTTACAGTGGTATACAAGTCAGCGACCGTAACCACTCGACCACTGAGGCGGACACATCAATATTGATACGTGATAGATGAGATTATGTCCAGCTACATTGTATATAGATAATGCCTTGTGTTAATTTAAGATCTATTTTTTAAACAGAAGAATTAAAAACAAATATACATGTATCAGAAACAATTACAATAATTTGTAATGAATTTGTTTTTATCACATAACTTTGCATGTTATCAGTTTCATACAGCCATCACATATTTTCTTATCTGTACACACGTGTAATAACACCTGGATCGGTTCTGTTTGGTTGAGAGAATAATCCTTATAATTTGTAAATTAAACTGTATGGTATGCATATTTCTATTTGAATTGGTACATACCGGTAATGTTAATGGTATGACAAATAGCAGATTAAAAAGAAGTCTCGACGTAATTATAACGTTTAACCCTTTCCCTCATAGAAGCACCTCATGACGCCATTACCAATACAACATACATTAACCCTTTCCCTCATAGAAGCACCTCTTGACGCCATTACCAATACAACATACATTGACAATGTAGTAGCCAAACCAATGTTCATAACCCTTTCCCTCATAGAAGCACCTCATGACGCCATTACCAATACAACATTGACAATGTAGTAGCCAAACCAATGTTCATAACCCTTTCCCTCATAGAAGCACCTCATGACGCCATTACCAATACAACATTGACAATGTAGTAGCCAAACCAATGTTCATAACCCTTTCCCTCATAGAAGCACCTATTGACGCCATTACCAATACAACATTGACAATGTAGTAGCCAAACCAATGTTCATAATAAAGGCCAGAATCTCATGTAGTCTCACTACTGCATGATAGCTAAATGATAGCTAAATGGCTGTCGTTTGTATGGAGATATAACAGTATATTAACCTAAATCTCTATGAAGTCCCAGTAATATATATGGAGGTGGGATAGATATGGCGACTACTTATCCACTGCATGATAGCTAAATGGCTGTCATTTGTATGGAGATATAACAGTATATTAACCTAAATCTCTATGTAGTCCCAGTAATATCTATGGAGGTGGGATAGATATGGCGACTACTTATCCACTGCATGATAGCTAAATGGCTGTCATTTGTATGGAGATATAACAGTATATTAACCTAAATCTCTATGAAGTCCCAGTAATATCTATGGAGGTGGGATAGATATGGCCACTACTTATCCACTGCATGATGGCTAAATGGCTGTCATTTGTACATTTATAACTGTATATTAACCTAAATCTCTATGAAGGAAAGGGTTAAAACAAAAATATAATGCTGCTTTGCATAGTTACGTTATGACAATTTGCGCTGACCCTTGGTGCCAAAATGAAAGTAGCAGCGTTATTTATTAAACCAAGCACATTATGGTAATGTAATCAAATGGATCTTACACTCGTGAGAATTTCAAACCATTTTTTATTAAACAAGTATTGGAAGCTTGCTATTAACCCACTTAACCCCCAAGTAACTGACATGGACTGGTGCATGATATTTTTAGACCAATAAATTAATAAGAAAACTAGCTTTGGACCAGTTCATTTATCAAAATGGGTAATTTTACCTAAAAATAGTTATAATTATTACTGGCAAAAAGTGCAGATCCTGATGAGACGGCTCGTCACGAGCCGGCTCATCTGGATCTACACTTTTTGTAAGCCTATTTAGAGGCCTGTGGTGTTGAAAGGGTTAAGCGACCATTTTTACCACAGTTACAATAAATTTGAAAAAGAAACTTTTCTGCCTGCCTGACTGATATCAGCCAAATTACATCTCCAGGAAATCAGTGAGTAGCATTCATACGCTGTAGTAAATAGTCCTCGATAATTAAGCAAACAACTCTACGCCAAAAAATCGACACAATAGTTTTATTCACTATACTGTATGTATGCTGCTAGTGCATATTTAACATTTCATCGATTTTCAACGGCTAAGTTGCAACGTAAATGTAATGTGCGTGTCAAATGTGTCAAAAAGCTAGCTGTCATGCCACGACCAATACGTAAATGTAATGTGTATGTCAAATGTGTTAAAAGCTAGCTGACATGCCGCGACCAATACGTAAATGTAATGTGTGTGTCAAATATGTTAAAAGCTAGCTGTCATGCCGCGACCAATACGTAAATGTAATGTGTATGTCAAATGTGTCAAAAGCTAGCTGTCATGCAGCGACCAATACGTAAATGTAATGTGTGTGTCAAAAGCTAGCTGTCATGCAGCGACCAATACGTAAATGTAATGTGTGTGTGAAAAGCTAGCTGTCATGCAGCGACCAATACGTAAATGTAATGTGTGTGTGAAAAGTGTCAAAAGCTAGCTGTCATGCCCCGACCAATACGTAAATGTAATGTGTGTGTGAAATGTGTCAAAAGCTAGCTGTCATGCAGCGACCAATACGTAAATGTAATGTGTGTGTGAAAAGCTAGCTGTCATGCAGCGACCAATACATAAATGTAATGTTTGTGTTAAAAGCTAGCTGTCATGCAGCGACCAATACGTAAATTTAATGTGTGTGTCAAATGTGTTAAAAGCTAGCTGTCATGCAGCGACCAATACGTAAATGTAATGTGTGTGTCAAATGTGTTAAAAGCTAGCTGTCATGCCGCGACCAATACGTAAATGTAATGTGTGTGTCAAATGTGTTAAAAGCTAACGGTCATGCCGCGACCAATACGTAAATGTAATGTGTGTGTGAAATGTGTCAAAAGCTAGCTGTCATGCAGCGACCAATACGTAAATGTAATGTGTGTGTTAAAAGCTAGCTGTCATGCAGCAACCAATACGTAAATGTAATGTGTGTGTCAAATGTGTTAAAAGCTAGCTGTCATGCAGCGACCAATACGTAAATGTAATGTGTGTGTCAAATGTGTTAAAAGCTAGCTGTCATGCAGCGACCAATACGTACATGTAATGTGTGTGTCAAATGTGTTAAAAGCTAGCTGTCATGCAGCGACCAATACGTAAATGTAATGTGTGTGTCAAATGTGTTAAAAGCTAGCTGTCATGCCGCGACTAATACGTAAATGTAATGTGTGTGTGAAATGTGTCAAAAGCTAGCTGTCAGGCAGCGACCAATACGTAAATGTAATGTGTGTGTCAAATGTGTTAAAAGCTAGCTGTCATGCAGCGACCAATACGTAAATATAAAGTGTGTGTCAAATGTGTTAAAAGCTAGCTGTCATGCAGCAACCAATACGTAAATGTAATGTGTATGCAAATGTGTCAAAAGCTAGCTGTCATGCAGCGACCAATACGTAAATGTAATGTGTATGCAAATGTGTCAAAAGCTAGCTGTCATGCAGCGACCAATACGTAAATGTAATGTGTGTGTTAAAAGCTATCTGTCATGCAGCAACCAATACGTAAATGTAATGTGTGTGTCAAATGTGTTAAAAGCTAGCTGTCATGCAGCGACCAATACGTAATGTAATGTGTATGCAAATGTGTCAAAAGCTAGCTGTCATGCAGCGACGAATACGTAAATGTAATGTGTGTGCAAATGTGTCAAAAGCTAGCTGTCATGCAGCGACCAATACGTAAATGTAATGTGTATGCAAATGTGTCAAAAGCTAGCTGTCATGCAGCGACCAATACGTAAATGTAATGTGTGTGTTAAAAGCTAGCTGTCATGCAGCAACCAATACGTAAATGTAATGTGTGTGTCAAATGTGTTAAAAGCTAGCTGTCATGCAGCGACCAATACGTAAATGTAATGTGTGTGTCAAATGTGTCAAAAGCTAGCTGTCATGCAGCGACCAATACGTAAATGTAATGTGTGTGCAAATGTGTCAAAAGCTAGCTGTCATGCAGCGACCAATACGTAAATGTAATGTGTGTGTCAAATGTGTCAAAAGCTAGCTGTCATGCAGCGACCAATACGTAAATGTAATGTGTGTGTAAATGTGTCAAAAGCTAGCTGTCATGCAGCGACCAATACGTAAATGTAATGTGTGTGTTAAAAGCTAGCTGTCATGCAGCGACCAATACGTAAATGTAATGTGTGTGTCAAATGTGTTAAAAGCTAGCTGTCATGCAGCGACCAATACGTAAATGTAATGTGTGTGTCAAATGTGTTAAAAGCTAGCTGTCATGCAGCGACCAATACGTAAATGTAATGTGTGTGTCAAATGTGTTAAAAGCTAGCTGTCATGCAGCGACCAATACGTAAATGTAATGTGTGTGTCAAATGTGTTAAAAGCTAGCTGTCATGCAGCGACCAATACGTAAATGTAATGTGTGTGTGAAATGTGTCAAAAGCTAGCTGTCATGCAGCGACCAATACGTAAATGTAATGTGTGTGTGAAATGTGTCAAAAGCTAGCTGTCATGCAGTGACCAATATGTAAATGTAATGTGTGTGTCAAAAGCTAGCTGTCATGCAGCGACCAATACGTAAATGTAATGCGTGTGTCAAATGTGTCAAAAGCTAGCTGTCATGCAGCGACCAATATGTAAATGTAATGTGTGTGTCAAAAGCTAGCTGTCATGCCGCGACCAATACGTAAATGTAATGTGTGTGTCAAAAGCTAGCTGTCATGCCGCGACCAATACGTAAATGTAATGTGTGTGTCAAAAGCTAGCTGTCATGCCGCGACCAATACGTAAATGTAATGTGTGTGTCAAAAGCTAGCTGTCATGCAGCGACCAATACGTAAATGTAATGCGTGTGTCAAATGTGTCAAAAGCTAGCTGTCATGCCGCGACCAATACGTAAATGTAATGTGTGTGTCAAAAGCTAGCTGTCATGCAGCGACCAATACGTAAATGTAATGTGTATGAAAATGTGTCAAAAGCTAGCTGTCATGCAGCGACCAATACGTAAATGTAATGTGTGTGTTAAAAGCTAGCTGTCATGCAGCGACCAATACGTAAATGTAATGCGTGTGTCTAATGTGTCAAAAGCTAGCTGTCATGCCGCGACCAATACGTAAATGTAATGTGTGTGTCAAAAGCTAGCTGTCATGCAGCGACCAATACGTAAATGTAATGTGTATGCAAATGTGTCAAAAGCTAGCTGTCATGCCGCGACCAATACGTAAATGTAATGTGTGTGTCAAAAGCTAGCTGTCATGCAGCGACCAATACGTAAATGTAATGTGTGTGTCAAATGTGTTAAAAGCTAGCTGTCATGCAGCGACCAATACGTAAATGTAATGTGTGTGTCAAATGTGTTAAAAGCTAGCTGTCATGCCGCGACCAATACGTAAATGTAATGTTTGTGTGAAATGTGTCAAAAGCTAGCTGTCATGCAGCGACCAATACGTAAATGTAATGTGTGTGTCAAATGTGTTAAAAGCTAGCTGTCATGCAGCGACCAATACGTAAATGTAATGTTTGTGTCAAAAACTAGCTGTCATGCCGCGACCAATACGTAAATGTAATGTGTGTGTCAAAAGCTAGCTGTCATGCTGCGACCAATACGTAAATGTAATGTGTGTGTCAAAAGCTAGCTGTCATGCAGCGACCAATACGTAAATGTAATGCGTGTGTCAAATGTGTCAAAAGCTAGCTGTCATGCAGTGACCAATACGTAAATGTAATGTGTGTGTCAAAAGCTAGCTGTCATGCCACGAGCAATACGTAAATGTAATGTGTGTGTGTCAAAAGCTAGCTAGCATGCCACGACCAATACGTAAATGTAATGTGTGTGTCAAAAGCTAGCTGTCATGCCGCAACCAATATGTAAATGTAATGTGTGTGTCAAAAGCTAGCTGTCATGCAGCGACCAATACGTAAATGTAATGCGTGTGTCAAATGTGTCAAAAGCTAGCTGTCATGCCGCGACCAATACGTAAATGTAATGTGTGTGTCAAAAGCTAGCTGTCATGCAGCGACCAATATGTAAATGTAATGTGTGTGTTAAAAGCTAGCTGTCATGCAGCAACCAATACGTAAATGTAATGTGTGTGTCAAATGTGTTAAAAGCTAGCTGTCATGCAGCGACCAATACGTAAATGTAATGTGTGTGTCAAATGTGTTAAAAGCTAGCTGTCAGGCAGCGACCAATACGTAAATGTAATGTGTGTGTCAAATGTGTTAAAAGCTAGCTGTCATGCAGCGACCAATACGTAAATGTAATGTGTGTGTGAAATGTGTCAAAAGCTAGCTGTCATGCAGCGACCAATACGTAAATGTAATGTGTGTGTCAAAAGCTAGCTGTCATGCAGCGACCAATACGTAAATGTAATGCGTGTGTCAAATGTGTCAAAAGCTAGCTGTCATGCAGCGACCAATACGTAAATGTAATGTGTGTGTCAAATGTGTTAAAAGCTAGCTGTCATGCAGCGACCAATACGTAAATGTAATGTGTGTGTCAAATGTGTTAAACGCTAGCTGTCATGCAGCGACCAATACGTAAATGTAATGTGTGTGTCAAATGTGTTAAAAGCTAGCTGTCATGCCGCGACCAATACGTAAATGTAATGTGTGTGTGAAATGTGTCAAAAGCTAGCTGTCATGCAGCGACCAATACGTAAATGTAATGTGTGTGACAAATGTGTTAAAAGCTAGCTGTCATGCCGCGACCAATACGTAAATGTAATGTGTTTGTGAAATGTGTCAAAAGCTAGCTGTCATGCAGCGACCAATACGTAAATGTAATGTGTGTGTGAAATGTGTCAAAAGCTAGCTGTCATGCAGTGACCAATGCGTAAATGTAATGTGTGTGTCAAAAGATAGCTGTCATGCAGCGACCAATACGTAAATGTAATGCGTGTGTCAAATGTGTCAAAAGCTAGCTGTCATGCAGCGACCAATACGTAAATGTAATGTGTGTGTCAAAAGCTAGCTGTCATGCCGCGACCAATACGTAAATGTAATGTGTGTGTCAAAAACTAGCTGTCATGCCGCGACCAATACGTAAATGTAATGTGTGTGTCAAAAGCTAGCTGTCATGCCGCAACCAATACGTAAATGTAATGTGTGTGTCAAAAGCTAGCTGTCATGCCGCGACCAATACGTAAATGTAATGTGTGTGTCAAAAGCTAGCTGTCATGCAGCGACCAATACGTAAATGTAATGCGTGTGTCAAATGTGTCAAAAGCTAGCTGTCATGCCGCGACCAATACATAAATGTAATGTGTGTGTCAAATGTGTTAAAAGCTAGCTGTCATGCCACGACCAATACGTAAATGTAATGTGTGTGTGAAATGTGTCAAAAGCTAGCTGTCATGCAGCGACCAATACGTAAATGTAATGTGTGTGTCAAATGTGTTAAAAGCTAGCTGTCATGCAGCGACCAATACGTAAATGTAATGTGTGTGTCAAATGTGTTAAAAGCTAGCTGTCATGCCGCGACCAATACGTAAATGTAATGTGTGTGTGAAATGTGTCAAAAGCTAGCTGTCATGCAACGACCAATACGTACATGTAATGTATGTGTCAAATGTGTTAAAAGCTAGCTGTCATGCCGCAACCAATACGTAAATGTAATGTGTGTGTGAAATGTGTCAAAAGCTAGCTGTCATGAAGCGACCAATACGTAAATGTAATGTGTGTGTGAAATGTGTCAAAAGCTAGCTGTCATGCAGTGACCAATATGTAAATGTAATGTGTGTGTCAAAAGCTAGCTGTCATGCAGCGACCAATACGTAAATGTAATGCGTGTGTCAAATGTGTCAAAAGCTAGCTGTCATGCAGCGACCAATATGTAAATGTAATGTGTGTGTCAAAAGCTAGCTGTCATGCCGCGACCAATACGTAAATGTAATGTGTGTGTCAAAAGCTAGCTGTCATGCCGCGACCAATACGTAAATGTAATGTGTGTGTCAAAAGCTAGCTGTCATGCCACGACCAATACGTAAATGTAATGTGTGTGTCAAAAGCTAGCTGTCATGCAGCGACCAATATGTAAATGTAATGCGTGTGTCAAATGTGTCAAAAGCTAGCTGTCATGCCGCGACCAATACGTAAATGTAATGTGTGTGTCAAAAGCTAGCTGTCATGCAGCGACCAATACCTAAATGTAATGTGTGTGCAAATGTGTCAAAAGCTAGCTGTCATGCAGCGACCAATACGTAAATGTAATGTGTATGCAAATGTGTCAAAAGCTAGCTGTCATGCAGCGACCAATAAGTAAATGTAATGTGTGTGTTAAAAGCTAGCTGTCATGCAGCGACCAATACGTAAATGTAATGTGTGTGTCAAATGTGTTAAAAGCTAGCTGTCATGCAGCGACCAATACGTAAATGTAATGTGTGTGTCAAATGTGTTAAAAGCTAGCTGTCATGCCGCGACCAATATGTAAATGTAATGTGTGTGTGAAATGTGTCAAAAGCTAGCTGTCATGCAGCGACCAATACGTAAATGTAATGTGTGTGTCAAATGTGTTAAAAGCTAGCTGTCATGCAGCGACCAATACGTAAATGTAATGTGTGTGTCAAATGTGTTAAAAGCTAGCTGTCATGCCGCGACCAATACGTAAATGTAATGTGTGTGTGAAATGTGTCAAAAGCTAGCTGTCATGCAGCGACCAATACGTAAATGTAATGTGTGTGTCAAATGTGTTAAAAGCTAGCTGTCATGCAGCGACCAATACGTAAATGTAATGTGTGTGTCAAATGTGTTAAAAGCTAGCTGTCATGCCGCGACCAATACGTAAATGTAATGTGTGTGTCAAATGTGTTAAAAGCTAGCTGTCATGCCGCGACCAATACGTAAATGTAATGTGTTTGTGAAATGTGTCAAAAGCTAGCTGTCATGCAGCGACCAATACGTAAATGTAATGCGTTGGTCAAATGTGTCAAAAGCTAGCTGTCATGCAGCGACCAATACGTAAATGTAATGTGTGTGTCAAAAACTAGCTGTCATGCCGCGACCAATACGTAAATGTAATGTGTGTGTCAAAAGCTAGCTGTCATGCCGCGACCAATACGTAAATGTAATGTGTGTGTCAAAAGCTAGCTGTCATGCCGCGACCAATACGTAAATGTAATGTGTGTGTCAAAAGCTAGCTGTCATGCAGCGACCAATACGTAAATGTAATGCGTGTGTCAAATGTGTCAAAAGCTAGCTGTCATGCCGCGACCAATACGTAAATGTAATGTGTGTGTCAAAAGCTAGCTGTCATGCAGCGACCAATACGTAAATGTAATGTGTGTGTAAATGTGTCAAAAGCTAGCTGTCATGCAGCGACCAATACGTAAATGTAATGTGTGTGTCAAAAGCTAGCTGTCATGCAGCGACCAATACGTAAATGTAATGTGTGTGTCAAATGTGTCAAAAGCTAGCTGTCATGCAGCGACCAATACGTAAATGTAATGTGTGTGTCAAAAACTAGCTGTCATGCCGCGACCAATACGTAAATGTAATGTGTGTGTCAAAAGCTAGCTGTCATGCCGCGACCAATACGTAAATGTAATGTGTGTGTCAAAGCTAGCTGTCATGCAGCGACCAATACGTAAATGTAATGTGTGTGTCAAAAGCTAGCTGTCATGCAGCGACCAATACGTAAATGTAATGCGTGTGTCAAATGTGTCAAAAGCTAGCTGTCATGCCGCGACCAATACGTAAATGTAATGTGTGTGTCAAAAGCTAGCTGTCATGCCGCGACCAATACGTAAATGTAATGTTTATGCAAATGTGTCAAAAGCTAGCTGTCATGCAGCGACCAATACGTAAATGTAATGTGTGTGTCAAAAGCTAGCTGTCATGCAGTGACCAATACCTAAATGTAATGCGTGTGTCAAACGTGTCAAAAGCTAGCTGTCATGCCGCGATCAATACGTAAATGTAATGTGTGTGTCAAAAGCTAGCTGTCATGCAGCGACCAATACGTAAATGTAATGTTTGTGCAAATGTGTCAAAAGCTAGCTGTCATGCAGCGACCAATACGTAAATGTAATGTGTGTGCAAATGTGTCAAAAGCTAGCTGTCATGCAGCGACCAATACATAAATGTAATGTGTATGCAAATGTGTCAAAAGCTAGCTGTCATGCAGCGACCAATACGTAAATGTAATGTTTGTGCAAATGTGTCAAAAGCTAGCTGTCATGCAGCGACCAATACGTAAATGTAATGTGTGTGTCAAAAGCTAGCTGTCATGCAGCGACCAATACATAAATGTAATGTGTGTGTCAAAAGCTAGCTGTCATGCAGTGACCAATACGTAAATGTAATGTGTGTGTCAAAAGCTAGCTGTCATGCAGCGACCAATACGTAAATGTAATGTTTGTGCAAATGTGTCAAAAGCTAGCTGTCATGCAGCGACCAATACGTAAATGTAATGTGTGTGTGAAAAGCTAGCTGTCATGCAGCGACCAATACGTAAATGTAATGTGTATGCAAATGTGTCAAAAGCTAGCTGTCATGCAGCGACCAATACGTAAATGTAATGTGTGTGTGAAAAGCTAGCTGTCATGCAGCGACCAATACATAAATGTAATGTGTGTGTGAAAAGCTAGCTGTCATGCAGCGACCAATACGTAAATGTAATGTGTGTGTCAAATGTGTCAAAAGCTAGCTGTCATGCAGCGACCAATACGTAAATGTAATGTGTGTGCAAATGTGTCAAAAGCTAGCTGTCATGCCGCGACCAATACGTAAATGTAATGTGTGTGCAAATGTGTCAAAAGCTAGCTGTCATGCAGCGACCAATACGTAAATGTAATGTGTGTGTCAAATGTGTTAAAAGCTAGCTGTCATGCCGCGACCAATCAGAATCCTTCCAGGTGTTATTACACGTGCGTTGATATATTAAAGTATGTAATGGCTGTATTACACTGAATACAAGGACATGTATATGATAAAATATGGTATGAAATCACCACTAATGTAAGCTCCTATATAAATTGGTATAATAATTTTGTTGTTATTGTGGAAGTTGAACCAAATCATATGGTGACTCTTCAGTTGTTGTTGGTGGAGGAAGATCCTGGTGTGCCCTGCCAAGCAGTATTTCAGGGCTAGAACCATTGAACTTCTGCAAGTCAGCTGGATAATTTGCTCACATGCAAGTGATTTGAAGTCAATGATCATAACCACTCGATCATGGAGACAAAATTCAGTTTATATTGGTCAAATATGTTTTAATATTTAATAACCCTATATTGGTAAAATATTATTCATTATTTAATAACCATATATTGGTCAATTATTTTACAATTTTGAATAATCTTATATTGGTAAAATATTTTTGAATATTGATTAACCGTATATTGGTCAATATTGCCTAAGTTTATATTAGACAAATATTTTCAACATTTAATCAGTTCATATTGGCCAAATATGTTCAATATTTATTCAGTTTGTAGTCATGTTTAATATATTTTTGTTCACAAAATCATCAAGATTAAATAGTGATATAACATTATGATTAAAAATGTTTTCAAGTTAGAATGAACTCTAATACATGTATCAATGTAATGGACTTATCTGTTATTACAAGTGAAATTTAAGAAAGTCTTCGACAATCAATAGTCAATAAACTGATACGATCTGATCTATGTCATACAAATACCATAACACTTATAGCACTTGAAAGATCACATTATGAAATTTGAGAAAGGCATACAATGACTGTTACAAAAAAATGAATATAATTACAGTGGTCTATGCAAATTTATGAATGTTAAATATGACTGTGTCACAAATATAGTTAAAGACAGGACGTATGCTTTACGTGTAATTATTGGAATAAATACTGTTTAATACTAAAGACAGGATGTATGTTTTACGTGTAATTTATTGGAATAAATACTGTTTAATACTAAAGACAGGACGTATGTTTTACGTGTAATTTATTGGAATAAATACTGTTTAAACTAAAGACATGTCATTACAACAAGTTTATCAATGTTTATTATTCACTAGAAGAGTAATATTGGTATAGTACCATCTCTGGACATTTAACCCATTCATCACCAAGTAATCTACATGGACTGGTGCATGATATATTAGACCAATGTATTAATAAGAAAATTACATTTGGACCAGTTTATTTATCAAAATGGGTAATTTTGTCTAAAAATAGTAATATTATTGGCAAAAAGTACAGATCCTGATGAGACAGCTTGTCACAAGCTGGTCCATCTGGATCTACACTTTTTGAAAGCCTATTTAGAGGTCTGTAATGTTGAAAGGGTTAATAAACATAGCGTTTAGAAAACAACTCTGGGCATAGAAAGAAAAACTTTAAGACTTCTCAAATGAAAGTGTTTTTACATATAAAGCAATGTGTGTATTGCAGATTATATTGAAGAGAACTAATTCTAAAGATTTGTGAATAAGATGTGTAGAGGAAACAGCCTACGTGAGTAAGTTGCTTTGTGCAGCTCTACACAAACTACCTCAGTGGCTTACAAGATACAATCATTCTGGCTTTAGTTTAAACTTTATTTATTTTACAACAATTGCGAATCAAGTTTTAGCAACTTATATTAATCACTCTCGTTGGCGTGGATGAAAGTGTATATGTGGTCATTCGTGTGGGAGGAAACCGGAGTACTCAGAGAAAACCCACCTGTCCGATTTGGCGACAATGGTACCAACTCACATACTTCGAGAATGGAACCCGGGTTGCATTGGTGAGAAGCGAGCGCGCTAACCACTGCGCTAATCGGACAGCCTGAATTCTGGGTGAAAACTTATTTATTATTTGGACCAATCTATACATAATGTTGGTCTGACAATACATTTGAGGAGTTCAACGCAAGAGCATGGGTTCTGTAGGATCGCAGCCAGCAGTGACACCATTTATATCCAAGGAGGATTTTAATGCTCCAATATGTGACCAGTGTATGAATCTGCATAAACCGGCCAAGGGTTGGTGTGGACAGTGTGACGTGTATCTATGTGGTCAGTGCACATCCTCGCATACCCGCAGTCACCGGGTGGCCACAAGGAAGAAGATGCCATCAACACGACCTCAACACGAGTCCCTCACTAATAATGTACATGTTAAGCAGGTATTACGATATGTTACAGTTTGGCCGGTACATGTAGTTAATTGGGGTAAATAAAGTAACTTGACGTTGCCGTCTCACAGAAACAGAATTTCTAACTTTGATTTGGGACGGTACAAGATGACATAATTATTTTTAATTTAGTTTTTGTATGTGTTTCTGAAGCTAAATTGGGCACACAATTTATAGTTTCTGTAAAGACATGTTTATCGTGCTTGAGTGCAATGGATAGATCGTAATGAAAACTGCACGATTTGCTGCGGTTCCCATGCAATTTCTTGGACCAATATCAAATGCACTCCGGAGAAGATTATATGTCATACTGCTTTACAGTGCATTTTCACAGATACAACTTCTAGACTGTAGTAATAGTAACACACACACGGCAATAGTATAGTACATGCTTGTGAACTTATTCAAGATAAATAATGGGACAAAGCATTATTAGAAATCAATATAACTAACTGTATTCGCATTGATTAACTATCTTGTAAACAATAATTATGTTACATGTGTTTCTGTGTGAGTGTGTGTTGTTTCTGTGCGAGTGTGTGTTGTTTCTGTGCGAGTATGTGTTGTTTCTGTGTGAGTGTGTGTTGTTTCTGTGTGAGTGTGTTGTTTCTGTGTGAGAGTGTGTTGTGTCTGTGCAAATGTGTTGTTTCTGTGTGAGTGTGTTGTTTCTGTGTGAGTGTGTGTTGTTTCTGTGCGAGTGTGTGTTGTTGCTTGTGTGAGTGTGTGTGTTGTTTCTGTGTGAGAATGTGTTGTTTCTGTGCGAGTGTGTGTTGTTTCTGTGTGAGTATGTTGTTTCTGTACGAGTGTGTTGTTTCTGTACGAGTATGTTGTTTCTGTGTGAGTGTGTTGTTTCTGTGCGAGTGTGTTGTTTCTATGTGAATGTGTGTTGTTTCTATGTGAGTGTATGTTGTTTCTGTGTGAATGTGTTGTTTCTGTGTGAGAGTGTGTTGTTTCTGTGTGAGAGTGTGTTGTTTCTGTGCGAGTGTGTTGTTTCTGTGCAAATGTGTGTTGTTTCTGTGTGAGTGTGTTGTTTCTGTGCGAGTGTGTTGTTTCTATGTGAGTGTGTGTTGTTTCTGTGTGAGAGTGTGTTGTTTCTGTGCGAGTGTGTTGTTTCTGTGTGAGTGTATGTTGTTTCTGTGCGAGTGTATGTTGTTTCTGTGTGAGTGTATGTTGTTTCTGTGCGAGTGTGTGTTGTTTCTGTGCGAGTGTGTTGTTTCTGTACGAGTGTGTTGTTTCTGTGTGAGTGTGTGTTGTTTCTGTGCGAGTGTGTTGTTTCTGTGTGAGTGTGTTGTTTCTGTGTGAGTGTGTTGTTTCTGTGCGAGTGTGTTGTTTCTGTGTGAGTGTGTTGTTTCTGTGTGAGTGTGTGTTGTTTCTGTGTGAGAGTGTGTTGTTTCTGTGCGAGTGTGTTGTTTCTGTGTGAGTGTGTGTGTTGTTTCTGTGTGAGAGTGTGTTGTTTCTGTGTGAGTGTGTTGCTTCTGTGTGAGTGTGCTGTTTCTGTGTGAGTGTGTTGTTTCTATGTGAATGTGTGTTGTTTCTGTGTGAGTGTATGTTGTTTCTGTGTGAGTGTGTTGTTTCTGTGTGAGTGTTGTTTCTGTGCGAGTGTGTTGTTTCTGTGTGAGTGTGTTGTTTCTGTGTGAGTGTGTTGTTTCTGTGCGAGTGTGTTGTTTCTGTGTGAGTGTGTGTGTTGTTTCTGTGTGAGAGTGTGTTGTTTCTGTGCGAGTGTGTTGTTTCTGTGTGAGTTGTTTCTGTGTGAGAGTGTGTTGTTTATGTGTGTTGTTTATGTGCGTTTGTGTTGTTTCTGTGCAAGTGTGTTGCTTCTGTGTGAGTGTGTTGTTTCTGTGTGAGTGTGTTGTTTCTGTGTGAGTGTGTTGTTTCTGTGCGAGTGTGTTGTTTATGTGTGTTGTTTCTGCATGAGTGTGTTGTTTCTGTGTGTTGTTTATGTGCGTTTGTGTTGTTTCTGTGCAAGTGTGTTGCTTCTGTGTGTGTGTGTGTGTTGTTGTTTCTGTGCGAGTGTGTTGTTTCTGTGTGAGTGTGTGTTGTTTCTGTGCAAGTGTATGTTGTTTCTGTGTGAGTGTGTTGTTTCTGTGTGAGTGTGTGTTGTTTCTGTGCGAGTGTATGTTGTTTCTGTGTGAGTGTGTTGTTTCTGTGCGAATGTGTGTTGTTTCTGTGCGAATGTGTGTTGTTTCTGTGCGAGTGTGTTGTTTCTGTGTGAGTGTGTTGTTTCTGTGTGAGTGTGTGTTGTTGTTTATTTGCTGGCTTCACCTTACGCTATGTATTGTTATATTATGTACCATGCAAATAACCTGAATATTTGGACTGCCAAAGTATCTTAACCCATTCAACACCAAGTAACTAACATCACAAGCCGGCTCATCTGACCAATGTATTAATAAGAAAATTACATTTGGACCAGTTCATTTATCAAAATGGGTAATTTTGTCTAAAAATAGCAATATTACTCGTCACAAGCTGACTCATCTGGATCTACACTTTTTGTAAGCTTATTTAGAGGTCTGTAGTGTTGAAAGGGTTAAAGACCTCATGGCGTGTGAAATGTAGTGTTGCCAAGCTACCATTGTTAAAGTTATATTACCGTATATTACACAGTATACAAGTGACGTTTTTTATGCCACCAATTTTACGGTAATATGACACGCTTAAAGTGATGTACACATATTCATTTCTTTGCTACGGAAAAATGCAGCTACGAAGAGAGCCGGACAAAAAGAAAAGCAGACTACCATAGGCAAATGAAGACTAAATTATTAACACAATTTAAGTACATTACAAATTACGTCAATGGACAGCTTTCGATTGGATAAAACACATGCAAATTACAATGTAACAATTCTGATAAAAAATAAACCCATTCATTCATATTTCTGTATGTGTAATCAACTTAATGTGTAATCAACTTAGTGTGTAATATATGGGTTTACTTTAATAGAGTAATTTGACCCTGACTTTGCCCCCTGGGCGCACAATTTCTCCCAAAATATTTTACAATTTTCAGACAAAATATTGTCCTGTAAGATACACAGGCCATAGTAAAGCACTCCTTCTATTCAAATTTTGTATTTAATGGTCATATTGAATAGATAAATTAAATAATACCATTAGATGACGCAATCGCGCTCTTTCTCATTTCTCCCAAAAATGTGCGTCTAGCTTGAGCCCTGGTTATATATTAATTTGTTTATCGCACAGCTTATTTCTTTTATAGGCAATGCCAGTAGCTACCCTGGAAGACAGAGAACTGAAGGTAGAGGAAGTACCGCAGTCAGACAGGAACATACGAGGGTGTATCAGTGTGGGCAACTTCATCGTTACAATCAGGGGGAACAATCTCACATTGTACGATGACGATTTCGACTGCATCAGCGACATTGACTTCAAAGTACTCCACCCAAATTCAATCTGTTCCCATGGTTACGACATTGTCATATCTTTCAGAAGAATCAGGGAAGAGGAAATTAATGACCCAACAAAAAACGCGATTCCATGGCCTAAATTCAAAGATATCCAGACATACAAACTTCAACTGCCTGGGTGTGGATCAGCGGCTAAATTGACAAAAAGCGATGCTTTCATCACAGATGGAGAGTGCTTCTCCACCGCAGTTTGTCCGCTTTATGACAAGAACCTGACGATGGCCGCGGGTATGAAACTTGATTCCCACCCGGAGAGAGATGATATAGAATTTCAAGTACAAATCCTCAAATCCAACGGGAAAGTTATCAGAACACTGATACTCAATCAACTGGGTGAACCCTGTTTTACGTGTGAATTCTTTTTGAGTGCGACAATGAAATTTGAAGAGATCGTAATAACGGAGGCGAAGCTACGAAGGGTGAGAGGCGTGAACATGAAAACAGGCAAAACTATCTTTGAATTCGAAGGGGGCTCCCCACAGGGACTTGCATATGATAAAGAAGATAACATATACGTTTACAATGACTCAGCAATTTACTGGATTGCGCCACTACGGCAGAAGATTCATTATATGCAGCAGGGATACAACAAGAAGCTGAACAGAAGAGATAGCAGATTAGCAAATGCCATCACTTACAATGACAAAACACACACTCTATACCTCACAAATATTGACAAAAGTACAATTGAAACTTACAGAATAGTTTAGCATATAACAAGATAATAAAAACCTGTTTTCCTATTAGATGGGCAAAAGAAAATCTACTCATATACCGTAGGCAAACAATGATTTTCCGCCAGTCACTAATTCCTTCATTATGATTTTGGGGCGAATCTTTCCGAGAGTAAAACTATGTAGGGATTATGTTACGTCTAAATAAATGTACCATAATTTTCTTTTTATTTTATGCTGAAAAAGATTTTTATGATAGAAATTTATGCAACCATGTGCTAATTGGCACAAGAACTCGTGCTTGGACGATAATAAATGACATCATACAGGGTTCATTCTAGGTCAGAATTTTTGGGAGAAAGCGCGTGATCACTTCCTTAAATGGTGTTCTTTAATATACTTCTGCAAAATAGGGTTAAAATGCACAGTACAACCATTAAATACAACATTTGAATAGAAGGAGTGCTATATAATGCAATTTTTTTTATTATAGGAAGAAGTGAGGCCCCCAGAGGGCGAAGTCAGGGTTCCTAGGGTGACAATTTCGCCCACATCGCCCTCTAGAATGATCCCTGATACAAGATTATGGCCTCAAAAGTGGCTTCCCGTCTTATAAGTTAGTGCTAAAAAAAGGTTTTTGTTTGTTTTAAAATGTGTCAAATGGTTTCCATAAATATGTTTTAGAAGAGAAAGCACTCTAACACTAACGATTTCTTCAACTTGCACTGGCCAAACATGCAATTTATACTTGTGTCTGGTGTCCATTTTATCAACCCGTATTATATGAGAAATGCCAAAATCTACAATTTCAGGGGGTCGTCGGATAGGTGAGATCGTCTTATAGGAGAGTATGGACTATTAGCGCAGTGGTTAGCATGCTCGCTTCTGACCAATGCAACCCAGGTTCGATCCTCGGACCGGAAGTATGTGAGATGGTACGGGGGCAGCCAGATCGGACAGGTGGGTTTTCTCCAGGTACTCCGGTTTCCTCCCACACGAATGACCATATATAACACTTTCATCCGCGCCAACGAGAGTGATTAATATAAGTTGTTAAAACTTGCTTCGCTTTAAACTATGGACGGTACATAAATATCAAATAAATGTTTAAATAACTTTAAATCCGACACTCGCTGAACAACTGACCAGAGTACATGAAGTTAAGATTATTCACCTGAGCTACTGTTTCGTAAGCTAGGTATGAGATCAGCTCTAATGCGTGCAGATTTGGCTTGATATCCAAGTCGACTCCCGTCAGCAACCAGTCCTTGAATCTCTGGGACTTGTACTTCCTACCTATAATATGCAGACCACACATGAACACCTGCCTGTCATAAGATCAATAAGTGGTAGCGCGTTCGCTTCAGGTGCAAAAAGGCTCAGACTTAGAACCCTGCTGGAGCCGTTACGATTGTACCCTTAGGCAATGCATTTAAATTCCACGTTGTCTCTTCTCTCTCCTTCATGGCGATATATTCCATTAGGAATGAGGTCTCGAGAGTGATTAATATAAGTTGCAATAATTTGTTTCGCAATCAAGCTAAAATAAATTTGTATGAACATAGATCAACATCTCACGAGTGCTTGGACACACCTCTCCATAATAGCTTGCACAGAAGTGCTTGGACACACCTCTCCATAATAGCTTGCACAGAAGTGCTTGGACACACCTCTCCATAATAGCTTGCACAGAAGTGCGTGGACACACCTCTCCATAATAGCTTGCACAGAAGTGTTTGGACACACATCTCCATAATAGCTTGCAAAGAAGTGCTAGGACACACCTCTCCATAATAGCTTGCACAGAAGTGTTTGGACACACATCTCCATAATAGCTTGCACAGAAGTGCTTGGACACACCTCTCCATAATAGCTTGCACAGAAGTACTTGAACACACCTCTCCATAATAGCTTGCAAAGAAGTACTTGAACACACCTCTCCATAATAGCTTGCACATAAGTGTTTGGACACACCTCTCCATAATAGCTTGCAAAGAAGTACTTGAATACACCTCTCCATAATAGCTTGCAAAGAAGTACTTGAACACACCTCTCCATAATAGCTTGCAAAGAAGTACTTGAACACACATCTCCATAATAGCTTGCACAGAAGTGCTTGGTCACACCTCTCCATAATAGCTTGCACAGAAGTGCGTGGACACACCTCTCCATAATAGCTTGCACAGAAGTGCTTGGACCCACCTCTCCATAATAGCTTGCACAGAAGTGCTTGGACCCACCTCTCCATAATAGCTTGCACAGAAGTGCTTGGACCCACCTCTCCATAATAGCTTGCACAGAAGTGCTTGGACCCACCTCTCCATAATAGCTTGCACAGAAGTGTTTGGACACACATCTCCATAATAGCTTGCACAGAAGTGTTTGGACACACCTCTCCATAATAGCTTGCACAGAAGTGTTTGGACACACATCTCCATAATAGCTTGCACAGAAGTGTTTGGACACACATCTCCATAATAGCTTGCACAGAAGTGTTTGGACACACATCTCCATAATAGCTTGCACAGAAGTGTTTGGACACACATCTCCATAATAGCTTGCACAGAAGTGCTTGGACACACCTCTCCATAATAGCTTGCACAGAAGTGTTTGTACACACATCTCCATAATAGCTTGCACAGAAGTGTTTGGACACACATCTCCATAATAGCTTGCAGAAGTGTTTGGGAACTAGTTGAGCTTGTATCACATCCACTGTGACTATATGGGAATGATGATGATGACAATAATGATGACAATGATGACAATAATGATTAGTTTATACAAATTTATTTTAGCTCGATTGCGAAACAAGTTCTTATAACTTATACTAATCACTCTCGAGACCTCATTCCTGATGGAATCCATCGCCACGAGGGAGAGAGAAGAGGCATGTGGAATTTAAATGACTTGCCTAAGGACACAATCGTAACGGCTCCAGCGGGGCTCGAACTCCGGGCCTTTCGCACGTGAAGCGAACGCGCTACCACTGAGCTATCACGACTTCCACAATAATGATGACAATGATGATGACAATGATGATGACGAGACATGCATAAGAAATAGGGTTGGGTAGACAACGGAAGATTTTCTTCTGCGAAATGCAATGAAAACTTCCGGTTAACAAAACTACCGATACGATAAAACATCGAATAACTGCATGGAGGCATCACCCGAGACTTGCTGAGGAAGGAATATAAAACTGGGGCAATTAAAACAGATCGGGGCTTATACAGTAAACAGTCCCGAAAAATTGGTGTATTCACACACATGTATGCTCGATGTAAATACGGAGTAATACAATGCTTCATTGTATGTAGGAAACGTCATGTATGCTCGATGTAAATACGGAGTAATACAATGTCTCATGGTATGTAGGAAACGTCATGTATGCTCGATGTAAATACGGAGTAATACAATGGTATGTAGGAAACATCATGTATGCTCGATGTAAATACGGAGTAATACAATGCTTCATGGTATGTAGGAAACGTCATGTATGCTCGATGTAAATACGGAGTAATACAATGGTATGTAGGAAACATCATGTATGCTCGATGTAAATACGGAGTAATACAATGCTTCATGGTATGTAGGAAACATCATGTATGCTCGATGTAAATACGGAGTAATACAATGGTATGTAGGAAACGTCATGTATGCTCGATGTAAATACGGAGTAATACAATGCTTCATGGTATGTAGGAAACATCATGTTCTCACCAAAGTTTGCCTGTCTGGACTCACAGAATTCTAGGTACTGTTTAGGATCAAGACATCTGGAGCGAAGGTCGGCCCTCTGAAATATACGTATGACCAACACTTGAATAATATCAACAAATGCTCATAAGCGGACAATCCTGTATTAGTATATTTTCTAATTAGAGTGTTCTATCTTTAAAGCAGCATTACATCGTAATAAAGGATGTTTTGGGTAAAATATAAATACTAATGTGTGTGTGTTTACAAAAATCGAAATAGTCGCTCAGAAACGATAAAATTCCAATAAATATAAACCGTCGTATACGCGAATTTGTTTATCAACACACGAAATGATAACACGCACAGCGCGCATGCGTGAAACAACAGAGGATGTAGAAAACAACGTATATATTTTGAACATGAAAGACAAACTATCTTCCTCTAATGTCGAACCCCTCGCGGGGATGTAGACATGTCCCTAAAAGACTTAGATAACAGAGGTATGAATCAACATCTCAAGTAATTTGATTAAAAAAGACAACGTGGGACAAATGGGGACGATGCATTCCGAATGTAAACAAGTGCGGACGATGCGTTCTGGTTGTAAACAAATGCGTGACCGATCAACTCGGAAAGTCCTACTTTCGGTTTCGAGTTTGTTTTATCGCAAAAAAAACATTGTTTACCAATTGAACATAAGCATACAAAGTATAATGTTAGAATGTAGAACGATGTAATGCTGCTTTAAGTGATTTAGTAGCAGACGTCTTTGTAATATCCCTGATTCACCCGATTGAGCTGAAATCATGAATATTGTCTTGGATGTTTAGATTTCAATTGGTCTATAATATTTTTTATCTTACCTTCATGCAAAAATAAACCTTCTTTTATTAGGCTTTTGTTGTTGTATTTTTTATGTTTATTTATCATCGCTACAGGTTGCTACCATTTGAGCGACGGGCAGCTTACCTAACAACACCTTTCCTGTGCAGGCTCCAGCGGTCAAACAGTACTTGGTCCACCAACTTCCGTAATAAACTGCCAACTTTTTCATATAAATGAGATCTGAGCTGGGCTCGAACCCGTGATCATCAGTGATGATAGGTTACAGTGGTTTACAAGTCATCGACCACCGAGGCGGTGCCTAATAAACCTCTTAGGATGTCGTATAGATGTGATGTGATATGTTCACAAACAGTATGTTAGTTTATACAAATTTATGTTAGTTCGATTGCGAAACAAGTACTTTCAACTTATATTAATCACTCTCGAGACCTCATTCCTGATGGAATGCATCGCCATGAAGGAGAGAGAAGAGGTGTGAGGAATTTAAATGCCTTGCCTAAGGGCACAATCATAACGGCTCCAGCGGGGCTCAAACTCTGGACCTTTCGCACTTGAAGCGAACGCGTATCCACTGCACTATCACGACTTATGTACGACATGACGCATGTAAAAAAAACCAACAGGGATCCTTCTGGAATTAGGGCGTCTCCTGTATCTGGCCATAAATGAATGTTTCTATACAAATGGGGAGATATTTACCAAAAGTCTTTCATACTTCACATCATCCACCGTGTCATCTTCAAACAGATCCAGCAGCTCTCCTGAAATGTAAATTGCAGAGAAGATTGCAAAATATAACATAAACTTCTGCCATTCTTCTCCCATCCCATACACAGATGTCTGCCCTTCATCCCCCATCCCATACACAGATGTCTGCCATTCTTCCCCCATCCCATACACAGATGTCTGCCATTCTTCTCCCATCCATACACAGATGTCTGCCCTTCATCCCCCATCCCATACACAGATATATGCCCTTCATCTCCCATCCCATACACAAATGTCTGCCATTCTTCTCCCATCCCATACACAGATGTCTGCCCTTCATCTCCATCCCATACGCAATGTATGCCATTCTTCCCCCATCCCATACACAGATGTCTGTCCATTCTTCTGCCTTTTCCCATCCCATACACAGATGTCTGCCATTATCCTCATCCCATACACAGATGTCTGTCATTCTTCTCCCATCCCATATACAGATGTCTGCCCTTTATCCTCATCCCATACACAGATGTCTGCATACACAGATATCTGCCATTCTTCTCCCATCCCATACACAGACGTATGCCCTTCATCCCCCATCCCATACACAGATGTCTGCCCTTCATCTCCCATCCCATACACAGATGTCTTCTCCCATCCATACACAAACTTCCACCATTCTTCTCCCATCCAATAGTACCTGTTTGACCTATGGATGCCTCTCACCTATAACTTCCAACTATAGAGTACCTGTTTGATCTATAAATGCCTCACCTATAACTTCCAACTATAGATTACCTGTTTGATCTATAAATGCCTCACCTATAACTTCCAACTATAGATTACCTGTTTGATCTATAGATGCCCCTCACTTATAACTTCCAACTATAGATTACCTGTTTGATCTATAAATGCCTCACCTATAACTTCCAACTATAGATTACCTGTTTGATCTATAGATGCCCCTCACTTATAACTTCCAACTATAGATTACCTGTTTGACCTATGGATGCCCCTCACTATAACTTCCAACTATAGATTACCTGTTTGATCTTAGATGCCCCTCACTTATAACCTCCAACTATAGATACCTGTTGATCTATAGATGCCTCACTATAACCTCCAACTATAGATTACCTGTTTGATCTATAGATGCCCCTCACTTATAACCTCCAACTATAGATTACCTGTTTGATCTATAGATGCCCCTCACTTATAACCTCCAACTATAGATTACCTGTTTGATCTATAGATGCCCCTCACTTATAACTTCCAACTATAGATTACCTGTTTGATCTATAGATGCCCCTCACTTATAACTTCCAACTATAGATTACCTGTTTGATCTATAGATGCCCCTCACTTATAACTTCCAACTATAGATTACCTGTTTGATCTATAGATGCCCCTCACTTATAACCTCCAACTATAGATTACCTGTTTGATCTATAGATGCCCCTCACTTATAACCTCCAACTATAGATTACCTGTTTGATCTATAGATGCCCCTCACTTATAACCTCCAACTATAGATTACCTGTTTGATCTATAGATGCCCCTCACTTATAACCTCCAACTATAGATTACCTGTTTGATCTATAGATGCCCTTCACTTATAACTTCCAACTATAGAGTACCTGTTTGATCTATAGATGCCCCTCACTTATAACTTCCAACTATAGATTACCTGTTTGACCTATGGATGCCCCTCACTTATAACCTCCAACTATAGATTACCTGTTTGATCTATAGATGCCCCTCACTTATAACCTCCAACTATAGATTACCTGTTTGATCTATAGATGCCCCTCACTTATAACCTCCAACTATAGATTACCTGTTTGATCTATAGATGCCCCTCACCTATAACTTCCAACTATAGATTACCTGTTTGACCTATGGATGCCCCTCACTTATAACCTCCAACTATAGATTACCTGTTTGATCTATAGATGCCCCTCACTTATAACCTCCAACTATAGATTACCTGTTTGATCTATAGATGCCCCTCACTTATAACCTCCAACTATAGATTACCTGTTTGATCAATGGACGAGAGAAATTCATAACAGATCTTCCTCCGTTTCCTTAATGGCTGCTGGGGCTTTCCTTCTGCTAAAGATAAAATAAACACATGAACACACCATACCCAAGTAATTCTTTATAACATATACATCAAACTTGTATCGAGTGTCTGGTGGTACAGACGGATCTGTTGTCCAGTGGTAACATGCTGGACTGGTAATTCAGGGATCGCAGGTTT
>CM026387.1:26957587-26981594 GCA_014843695.1 Archivesica marissinica
ATGTCTGCATACACAGATATCTGCCATTCTTCTCCCATCCCATACACAGACGTATGCCCTTCATCCCCCATCCCATACACAGATGTCTGCCCTTCATCTCCCATCCCATACACAGATGTCTTCTCCCATCCATACACAAACTTCCACCATTCTTCTCCCATCCAATAGTACCTGTTTGACCTATGGATGCCTCTCACCTATAACTTCCAACTATAGAGTACCTGTTTGATCTATAAATGCCTCACCTATAACTTCCAACTATAGATTACCTGTTTGATCTATAAATGCCTCACCTATAACTTCCAACTATAGATTACCTGTTTGATCTATAGATGCCCCTCACTTATAACTTCCAACTATAGATTACCTGTTTGATCTATAAATGCCTCACCTAT
Organism: Archivesica marissinica; assembly: GCA_014843695.1. Classification (NCBI taxonomy): domain Eukaryota; kingdom Metazoa; phylum Mollusca; class Bivalvia; order Venerida; family Vesicomyidae; genus Archivesica; species Archivesica marissinica. Next base: position 26,957,983 of record CM026387.1, read on the forward strand.
AACTTCCAACTATAGATTACCTGTTTGATCTATAGATGCCCCTCACTTATAACTTCCAACTATAGATTACCTGTTTGACCTATGGATGCCCCTCACTTATAACTTCCAACTATAGATTACCTGTTTGATCTATAGATGCCCCTCACTTATAACCTCCAACTATAGATTACCTGTTTGATCTATAGATGCCCCTCACTTATAACCTCCAACTATAGATTACCTGTTTGATCTATAGATGCCCCTCACTTATAACTTCCAACTATAGATTACCTGTTTGATCTATAGATGCCCCTCACTTATAACCTCCAACTATAGATTACCTGTTTGATCTATAGATGCCCCTCACTTATAACCTCCAACTATAGATTACCTGTTTGATCTATAGATGCCCCTCACTTATAACTTCCAACTATAGATTACCTGTTTGACCTATGGATGCCCCTCACTTATAACTTCCAACTATAGATTACCTGTTTGATCTATAGATGCCCCTCACCTATAACTTCCAACTATAGATTACCTGTTTGATCTATAGATGCCCCTCACTTATAACCTCCAACTATAGATTACCTGTTTGATCTATAGATGCCCCTCACTTATAACCTCCAACTATAGATTACCTGTTTGATCTATAGATGCCCCTCACTTATAACCTCCAACTATAGATTACCTGTTTGATCTATAGATGCCCTTCACTTATAACTTCCAACTATAGAGTACCTGTTTGATCTATAGATGCCCCTCACTTATAACTTCCAACTATAGATTACCTGTTTGACCTATGGATGCCCCTCACTTATAACCTCCAACTATAGATTACCTGTTTGATCTATAGATGCCCCTCACTTATAACCTCCAACTATAGATTACCTGTTTGATCTATAGATGCCCCTCACTTATAACCTCCAACTATAGATTACCTGTTTGATCTATAGATGCCCCTCACCTATAACTTCCAACTATAGATTACCTGTTTGACCTATGGATGCCCCTCACTTATAACCTCCAACTATAGATTACCTGTTTGATCTATAGATGCCCCTCACTTATAACCTCCAACTATAGATTACCTGTTTGATCTATAGATGCCCCTCACTTATAACCTCCAACTATAGATTACCTGTTTGATCAATGGACGAGAGAAATTCATAACAGATCTTCCTCCGTTTCCTTAATGGCTGCTGGGGCTTTCCTTCTGCTAAAGATAAAATAAACACATGAACACACCATACCCAAGTAATTCTTTATAACATATACATCAAACTTGTATCGAGTGTCTGGTGGTACAGACGGATCTGTTGTCCAGTGGTAACATGCTGGACTGGTAATTCAGGGATCACAGGTTCGATCCCCCGTCTGACCTTAATGATGTTCAGTCTTTAGATTGGAAACTATAGACCACGGTCTCGTGTCGGTGCTTTACACTGCACGTATAATATCCAGAGACGATTCTGGAATGGGTCTCCTCTGTCTGTATCATTGCACTATCCTCCTTAAATGATAAATCTCTTCAGGAAGCGTCGATCATATGGGCAACCGGTACCGACGATAAATAAACATAAAACACACACAATGTCTGGTGTTATACTGTGGACTACAGCAATGGTTGACATATTCAATTACAACTTCCTTGCAATATCGCGATTCTGATTGGCTGATTCAGCCCATGTGATCGCCGTTCATAACCCAATGATTTGCAAAATGATTCTATTCTCATTATTATATTCATGGTGGACCACGTTTTGCATGGTGTGACAAGTCAAAAAGATAATTTGTTTTGAAATTTGTAAAATTATTAGTTGTCATTATAACAATTTTCGGTTTTTATGCAAATTAGGAGTAAAAACTGACATTTCATACCTCAATGAAATGCAGTAAAAGAACATCCAATTGTTAAATAATGTTATTCACAAAATCATCCATAACTTTGTAAATACATGTACTGATAACACTAGGATAATTATGGTTTTATTTTTCAATTGTAAGAAAAAAAAGCGTACTAGGACTTTAACTGTTACAAATTAATACAGTATAATGCAGGTTATAAGTCACTTCTGCATAAATTATAACCCTCCAGGACTTCCATTTAGCTAAGTATCTCTTCCAGTCCTGTACATTGCCCTATGAGCTCTTTAATTTACTCATAAATATTTCAACATCAATAACTCAATCAATTGAGTACACTTTAATAACGCCTCGTAGCTCTACATAATTTTAGTATTCATTAATGTAGACATCAAATTCAAATGCGCATTATCCAGTTCAAACTGGTTTGTATTAATGACACTAAAGCAAATATAAATTATATCAAGCAGGGTTCATTCTAGGTCAGAATTTTTGGGAGAAGTGAGAAAGCGCGTGATCGCATCATTAAATGGTGTTATTTAATATACTTCTGCAAAATAGGGCTAAAATGCACAGTACAACCATTAAATACAACATTTGAATAGAAGGAGTGCTTTATAATGGGCCAGTGTATCTTACTAGACACATATTTTGTTTGAAAATCGTAAAAAAACTAAAAAATAATTGTTTTAATTTTTTTTTAGGGAGAAGTGGGGCCCCCAGAGGGCGAAGTCAGGGTCCCTAGGGCGACAATTTTGCCCACATCACCCTCTAGAATGATCCCTGTCAAGTCACGTTTTTGAAGTGCAAAAACTAGAGCCGAAACACTCCATAATAAAATTAAAAAACTGTCTGCTTAGAAATAAAAGGAGTTTTCACAAGGTTGAGCACAATTGCAAAATTTGAGGACCATGAAACTCAAAGAACAATGCGCATTCCTGTCACTGTATGGTGATCTACACATATATCACCAGCTAAACTATAATGATACCCAGCTAACCGCTTCACGGCGTGTATTATACAAATTTATGATTGTGAAACAAGTTATTACAACTTATATTAATCACTCTCGAGACCTCATTCCTGATGGAATGAGGTCTCCACGAGGGAGAGAGAAGAGGCAACGTGGAATTTAAATGCCTTGCCTAAGGGTACAATCGTAACGGCTCCAGCGGGCTCGAACTCCGGACCTTTCGCACCTGAAGCGAACGCTCATCTACTGCGCTACGTCGCGGCCGGGGTACATTTCGCAGCAGCAGACTAGGACACATGGATCTTCAGCGTGTCACACTCTCTACGGGTGTGCGCGCATATCGTCTTGACGACCGGACCATCCTGGAGTTACAAGTACTCGCAGCCTTATCCGACATGATCCAGCCGCCAAGAACAATGCTTGCAGACAGGGAAGTGACGCGCTGATGTCTAACTGCATGGTCGATCTATATGCTGCCGAGGATGAGGGGTGTGGCCCAAAAGTGGACGTGTCACCCTGCGAAGAAAGAGGATGCCGACTCCTGATGTCTTATTATTATTATTTTTTATTATTATTATTATTATATACCAAACTTATATAGCGCTCTTTTCATCTAAAAATAAAACATTCAAAAGCGCTTTACAGCCTAAATATCACAAATATTGATAAAAACTTCCACATACAATGAGATAAAACAAGACAAAAATAGCAAACACAATTACAATGGATTCTAAATATGCTATAAAATATTCGGATCTAAAATTATAACAATTAAAATATAGGTAATAATTAAATAAAATGTGTTCATTTGCAGTCTTAATCCTGAGTGAGGACAGACACAGTTCGATATTTATGTTCCATATGAACATTTAAAAAGGTGTGTCTTCAAAGCCTTTTTGAAAGAACACAATGTTGTTGCACTTCTAAGATTTGATGGAAGAGAATTCCAAAGTTTTGGGGCAGCAGTCATGAAACTTCTATCTCCATATGTGACAGTCCGACTTCTTGGTAACATGATAACCTTATAGGAGGTTACTTAGAACGACAAAATCATCTTGGAGGATACACTCGCCCAAATATCTCGGTGGTAGCGTGTATCAATAAACTTATACAGCTGTAGTCGTAGGGTAATTATATATTTACAAAACTATCAGATTGGAGGTGGTTTATTCATGGCTACGTGTGTGAAATTACAAAAACATGCAGGCGCCACAAAAACCTTAGTAAGAGATACAAACCAGGTTCTGCATTATCCTCGTCTTCTACATTGGAATTCCGATGTACCGATGCCTTCAGATCCTTCATATCCATGTAACGTAGAAGTCTCCGAAGCTTCAACTGAAATGTAGGGAGTACTAAACCAGTAGAAGTTTAGCTAGATTGCGAAACAAGTTCATAAAACATATATTAATCACTCTCGAGACCTCATTCCTGGTGGAATCTATCGCCATGAAGGAGAGAGAAGAGGCATGTGGAACTTAAATACCTTGCCTAAGTGCACAATTGTAACGGCTCCAGCGGGGCTCGAACTCCGGGCCTTTCGCACATGAAGCGACCGCGCTACAACTGAGCTATCATGACTTCCAGTAGAAGTTGAAATCAAGACCGCTCTGAATCAAACTTTATCTCTGGTCCAGTGGCCGTTTGATTCCGCAGCGGGTACATTGTTCAATTTCCGTAATTTAGCAAAAATGCATCTTATTTTAACGTATTATTTGTTTGAATGAATTTTACTGTTTATGTTCTTTATCAGTGTACAGTCACACCTCTGTTTGTGGTCACCTCAATTAATTAAAATGATATGATGATGATTAAAAGCATTGTTATTAGGGATGGCAAAATGAATGCTCGAACGTCCGAATATTTGAGTGTTAAAATCGTATTTCCAATTAAATAAATGGCAGTTTTTATATATTTTCACAAATTGAATTTTAATATATTGCAATTAAATCAATTAGCTGATTTCTTAATTTTCAATCAATTAAGATTCAAACACAAAATTTACAGTTCATGATTCAAACGTTTACGTACCATTATTTCAAACTGAAATTAATAGTTTAGAAAATATTACAACATTGTGTCATATCGTAACTGCATTAAGTACCTTGCTATAGGAGAAGACCTCTATAAGCTATAGCTTTCGGTGCTAATCCTTTTTCATACATGTATTTAAATATTTGTGTAAATTGTACATTTGTATATATGTTTTATCATTGTTTGAAATAAACTATGTTTAAAGTGACATTACATCACAAAAAGAAAATAAAATGCTTTTTTTCATGTATAAATACATTGCTACTACAAATTCTTCCGAATATATCGAACACTAACATTGAATCAATTTTGTATAAAATGTATATTCGTATATGTTTAAACTAAACACAAAAGAATAGTCTAGATGTGCGAAAATAAATGTTTCAATCGGAAAAGCACTATAAAAAATATAGAAATAGAAAAAGTGTAAATCACAAACGGATCTGTAGGCCAAGGTAACACGCTGGACTGGTAATCCATGGACTGCAGGTTCGATCCTCCGTCTGACCCTAATAAAATTAACAGTCTTTCTGATGGGACTTTAAACCGAGGTCTCGTGTCGGTGCTGTACACCGTGCACGTAAAAGAACCAGAGGAGATTCTGGAATGGGTCTCTGTCTGTATCATTGCACAATCCTCCAAAATTCTAAAATGACTAATCTCTTCAGGAGGCATCGCTCATATGGGCAACCGGTAGCGACGATAAATAAACGTAAAACACACAAAAGTGTAAATTTTGAAAGGTCAAGAAATTAGTGAATATTCGAATATTCATTCACTAATATTCGAATATTCATTCGGTAGATCATCTGAAAACCAATGTCACAATTCATTGCAAAGCATAATTGTTAACCTTGTTCATGTTTTTCCTTTAAAATAAATCATAAACAAAACAAGAATTTACAAATAATTTGAGTGTTTCGCTTAATGATCAAATCTTATCCAAGTTTCACAAACACTCATTCCTGGCTTTATATTGCCAATGTATTGGTGTAGTGTAACCTGATCACCAGTCACAGAAATAAACATTTAGCATGGCCACACCTTATCCTGGCTATATATTGTCAATGTATTGGTGTAGTGTAACCTGATCACCAGTCACAGAAATAAACATTTAGCATAGCCACACCTTATCCTGGCTATATATTGCCAATGTATTGGTGTAGTGTAACCTGATCACCAGTCACAGAAATAAACATTTAGCATAGCCACACCTTATCCTGGCTATATATTGCCAATGTATTGGTGTAGTGTAACCTGATCACCAGTCACAGAAATAAACATTTAGCATAGCCACACCTTATCCTGGCTATATATTGCCAATGTATTGGTGTAGTGTAACCTGATCACCAGTCACAGAAATAAACATTTAGCATAGCCACACCTTATCCTGGCTTTATATTGCCAATGTATTGGTGTAGTGTAACCTGATCACCAGTCACAGAAATAAACATTTAGCATAGCCACACCTTATCCTGGCTATATATTGCCAATGTATTGGTGTAGTGTAACCTGATCACCAGTCACAGAAATAAACATTTAGCATAGCCACACCTTATCCTGGCTTTATATTGCCAATGTATTGGTGTAGTGTAATCTGATCACCAGTCACAGAAATAAACATTTAGCATAGCCACACCTTATCCTGGCTTTATATTGCCAATGTATTGGTGTAGTGTAACCTGATCACCAGTCACAGAAATAAACATTTAGCATAGCCACACCTTATCCTGGCTATATATTGCCAATGTATTGGTGTAGTGTAACCTGATCACCAGTCACAGAAATAAACATTTAGCATAGCCACACCTTATCCTGGCTATATATTGTCAATGTATTGGTGTAGTGTAACCTGATCACTATCAGTCACAGAAATAAACATTTAGCATAGCCACACCTTATCCTGGCTATATATTGCCAATGTATTGGTGTTGTGTAACCTGATCACTATCTGTCACAGAAATAAACATTTAGCATAGCCACACCTTATCCTGGCTATATATTGTCAATGTATTGGTGTAGTGTAACCTGATCACTATCAGTCACAGAAATAAACATTTAGCATAGCCACACCTTATCCTGGCTATATATTGCCAATGTATTGGTGTAGTGTAACCTGATCACCAGTCACAGAAATAAACATTTAGCATAGCCACACCTTATCCTGGCTTTATATTGCCAATGTATTGGTGTAGTGTAATCTGATCACCAGTCACAGAAATAAACATTTAGCATAGCCACACCTTATCCTGGCTTTATATTGCCAATGTATTGGTGTAGTGTAACCTGATCACCAGTCACAGAAATAAACATTTAGCATAGCCACACCTTATCCTGGCTATATATTGCCAATGTATTGGTGTAGTGTAACCTGATCACCAGTCACAGAAATAAACATTTAGCATAGCCACACCTTATCCTGGCTATATATTGTCAATGTATTGGTGTAGTGTAACCTGATCACTATCAGTCACAGAAATAAACATTTAGCATAGCCACACCTTATCCTGGCTATATATTGCCAATGTATTGGTGTTGTGTAACCTGATCACTATCTGTCACAGAAATAAACATTTAGCATAGCCACACCTTATCCTGGCTATATATTGTCAATGTATTGGTGTAGTGTAACCTGATCACTATCAGTCACAGAAATAAACATTTAGCATAGCCACACCTTATCCTGGCTATATATTGCCAATGTATTGGTGTAGTGTAACCTGATCACCAGTCACAGAAATAAACATTTAGCATAGCCACACCTTATCCTGGCTATATATTGCCAATGTATTGGTGTAGTGTAACCTGATCACCAGTCACAGAAATAAACATTTAGCATAGCCACACCTTATCATTTCTCATGAGAAACAGGATATCTTCCACTCCTATAAGCTTGGCTCCTCTCATGCTCGCAACATCCGAACATTTGTACAACTGAAACAAATAATTAAAACAAAAGTTTAAACTTTATTTCGAATTATTACGAATCGTTTCAGGTATTGTATACGAAACGTCCAAACTGCGTACGAAATGTCCAAAGTACGAAATGTCTAGAGTACGAAATGACTGTAATCCATTTTGTTACGTTCTTTGTGAGCTAAATACACTAGTGTTAATATTCATATATGCATGTAGACCGAATTTAAGTTTAAACTTTATTTATTTTACAACGATTGCGAAGCAAGTTCTATCAACTTATATTAATCACTCTCGTTGGCGCGGATGAAAGCGCAACTGTGGTCATTCGTGTGGGAGGAAACCGGAGTACCCGGAGAAAACCCACATGTCCGATCTGGCGATCACAGTACCATCTTGCATACTTCCCAGTCCGAAGATCGTACCCGGGTTGCATTGGTGAGAAGCGAGCGCGCTAACCACTGCGCTAATCAGACAGCCTGAGTTGACGACCATGGTACCACTTTTCATTATTTAAGTACATGTGTAGTATGCCAGGGATCGAATCCGAGTTAGCAACCACTATTTTATGCGAACGCACCTTTAAGAGGAAATGTTTTAATGCCGAAGTATTTTAAAGATAAAAGTAGGTGTGCATTGTTGCAAAGATGGTGTGTAATCATTTCTACCGATTATTTTCAATAGTTATCAAAAGTAAGCGATCTAAGATTAACCAATGTACATATACAGTCAATACTCACCTATAAGGTGATATCATGCATAAGACGACCCCCCCCCTACTTTGATCCTGAAATCTTTGAGTTTTGGCATGAACTTACATATAAGACAGGTATATAAAATGGACACCAGACCATGTATAAATAGCATGCTTAGCCAATGCAAGTTGAAGAAATTTTCAGTGTCAGAGTGCTTGCTTTCTTTACTGTATGAAATTATGGATCCCATTTAACACATTTAAAAAAAATATTTTAGCACTCGCTTATAAGACTGGAAGCAACTTTAAGGCCATAACCTTGCACAAACTTACAGTTATGTTATGTTATATTTCGGGTTTTACGCTTGCATCAGCACCATTTCGGGCTATATCGCCGGCGGGCAGTTTACTTAACAACACCTTTCCTGGGCAGGCTCCAGCGGTTAACCAGTACTTGGGTGCACCAACCTCCGTAAGAAACTGCCAACCTTTTCATATAAATGAGACATGACCTGAGCGGGGCTCGAACCCGTGGCCATCAGTGATGATAGGTTACAGTGGTATACAAGTCAGCGAACTTACAGTATACAATCCATATGTACATGTAGTAAATGCATATTAACATTACCACAGTGAGGCAATGTATAACTCTTTCAATATAAATTGAAATGTAAAATTTCTAACGTGAATATTGTCAAATATATACATGTATACGGAATAAAGAAATATATAACAAACGAACCTACGCCAGAGTGGCTCATGTATATGGCCCCTGTCACATTATATAACTCTGATGTACTCTTTAAGTACAACTGCTGACACATGTAGTCATGTACAAGCAGTGTTTTAATTAATGAACAGAAAATGGACAGATGCCCACACTTAAATTAATTCCATACAATGTGAATCATTACTACAGCCAACCTGGATCACCTCTCATAGACAGACAATTAAAACTGTTTGAACAATGAAAGACATCTCTGAGTTCTCAAGGGTCAAAGAGAGATTTCTTATATATTCATGAACACATTTCTAATTTTAAAGAAATTCGGATCCTTTCAAGGGGAACAATCCCGGATACTTCACATGCATATAATTCTATTGTAAATTACTTCCCTTTGACAGAAACTTGTTGGTGATGAAGTGGATATTTTATTGTAAGAAAGCTGAATTCGTATTGTTATTGAATTGCATTAAAGCAGCCCTATATCATATGAAATAAAATATATTTGAAAAATTCAAAATTTACGTATGGGTAGCAATTCTGCTACGCATTCTTACATTATAATTTGCATAATTAAGTTCAATTAGTAAACAAGTGTTTTTTTGTGATAAAACAAACCGAGAGTAGGACTTTCCGAGTCGGTCGGTCACGCTCTTGTTTACAATCGGAACACATCGTCCGCACTTGTTTGCATTTGGAATGCATCGTCCCAATTTGTCCCACGTTGTCTTTTTCAATTGAATTACTTGAGATGTCGATTCATACCTCTGTTATCTAAGTCTTTTAGGGACATGTCTACATCCCTGCTAGGGGTTCGACATTAGAGAAAGATAGATAGATATTCTTTCATGGTCAAAATATGTCTACATCCGTTATTGTTTCACGCATGTGCGCTGTGCGTGTTTACATTTTGTTTGTTGATAAACAATTCGCGTATACGACTATTTATTGGATTTTTATCGTTTCTGAGCGACTATTTCGATTTTTGTAAACACACATACATTAGTATTTATATTTTACCAAAATCATCCTTTATTACGATATAGTGCTGCTTTAACCCTTTCCTTCATTGAGATTTAGGTTACCATAATATACTATTGTATCTCCATACAAACAACAGCCATTTAGCTATCATGCAGTGGATAAGTAGTCGCCATATCTATCCCACCGCCATAGATATTACTTGGACTACATGAGAATCTGGCCTTTATTATGAACATTGGTTTGGCTACTACATTGTCAATGTATGTCGTATTGGCAATGGTGCCAAGAGGTGATTCTATGAGGGAAAGGATTAAAATAATGACGAATACACACTTTTGTCTTTTTTCTAAATATAAAATATTTTGTGTCCCATTTAAAATATAAATGTAACTATGCACTATTATAAAACAGAACGATTCCATACATTGTTGATAAGTATAAATCAAGCATGTAAGGCTACTAGGGGATGTACTACCCCTACTAGTCCCTGGATGGAGCAAATAAATGGGGTTCCCCTTTTTGGGGCCCGGACAAAAAAAAGAAAGGCAAATCAGTATGCATACATTAATTCAATATGAAATGAATTTGATTAGATTGTTTGTTTGTTTGTTCAGGTTTGACGCCTTTATCAGCACCCTTTAGATAGAACAGCGAGAGAATGATGGCACAACTCGATCACAGCAAATCTCACCAATCAATATATCTTTAAGTTTATACAAATTTAGTTTATCTCCATTACGAAACAAGTTCCTATAACTTATATTAATCACGCTCGATATGTTACTACTGATGGAATCAATCGCCATAACGGAATTTAAATACCTTGTCTAAGGGCAAAATCGTAATGACTCCAGCTGGGTACAATCTCCGGGCCTTTCACACCTGAAGTTACCGCACAACCACTACGATATCATGACATCGACGAAAGACACAATTAATGGAAAACATCAAATTTTGTAGATAGAAACAATCTTTTGTCATTTCATGTCATGTACCATTGAAAGAATATTTATTGCTTGAAGGAGGCACTGTAAGTGAGGGACTGAAGGTCGTTCAGTATTTGCAGCTAGGTGGAAGAAAATCGTTGGTAACCAGGTAGAACAACTGGCCTTCCTCAAGTAAACTGGGTAGCTTACTAAAGTGAAAGGGTTCGACACCACAGTGGTATTCAAACCTTTGGTGGTGAGTGGCAAATGATTTGAAGTGAATGATTGCAACCACTCAGCCAAGGATACTCCATACATAATTCTTCTCAAAACTGTTTTGCTTTCTGAGAATCTAGAATGATTCTGTATACCGGTAATGTACATATTATTATTGTGAAACTGTTGTTGAGTGTATGCACATGTTGTTACTTACTAATGTGACCAACTGTTGTTGAGTGTATGAACATGTTGTTACTTACTAATGTGACCAACTGTTGTTGAGTGTATGCACATGTTGTTACTTACTAATGTGACCAACTGTTGTTGAGTGTATGAACATGTTGTTACTTACTAATGTGACCAACTGTTGTTGAGTGTATGCACATGTTGTTACTTACTAATGTGACCAACTGTTGTTGAGTGTATGCACATGTTGTTACTTACTAATGTGACCAACTGTTGTTGAGTGTATGAACATGTTGTTACTTACTAATGTGACCAACTGTTGTTGAGTGTATGCACATGTTGATACTTACTAATGTGACCAACTGTTGTTGAGTGTATGAACATGTTGTTACTTACTAATGTGACCAACTGTTGTTGAGTGTATGCACATGTTGTTACTTACTAATGTGACCAACTGTTGTTGAGTGTATGAACATGTTGTTACTTACTAATGTGATCAACTGTTGTTGAGTGTATGCACATGTTGTTACTTACTAATGTGACCAACTGTTGTTGAGTGTATGCACATGTCATTACTTACTATTGTGACCAACTGTTGTTGAGCGTATGCACATGTTGTTTACTTACTATTGTGACCGTTGAGTGTATGTACATGTCGTTTATTTACTAATGTGACCAACTGTTGTTGAGTGTATGTACATATTTACTTACTAATGTAATCATCTGTTGTTGAGTGACCTCTTCCACTAAGACAGCTGACTCCTGTAACGGCCGTCTGCAGTCTCCCAGTCCGTGCCTGAAACAGATCAGTTGATACTACAAGCTTGTTGATAAACCTCCTGTAACGGGCATCTCTAATCTGCAGTCTCCTAGTCTGTGCCTGACACAGATCAGTTCATATTACAAGCTTGTTGATAAACCTCCTGTAACGGGCATCTCTAATCTGCAGTCTCCTAGTCTGTGCCTGACACAGATCAGTTCATACTACAAGCTTGTTGATAAACCTCCTGTAACGGACATCTCTAATCTGCAGTCTCTCAGTCCGTGCCTGAAACCGATCAGTTAATGCTACAAGCTTGTTGATAAACCTCCTGTAACGCGCATCTCTAATCTGCAGTCTCCCAGTCCTTGCGTGAAACAGATCAGTTCATACTACAAGCTTGTAGCATATTTGATAAAACTGTAGTGTACCGATCAAAAGGGATATCATTGCCATTAACAAAAGCTGTGACAACTTTTGTGTGACATGCAGACTTGGACACTCGGCCAATTGTGCTCGACCCAAAGGTGTTAATTTAAGTACTAATTGATTTCATGGGACCAGTGGTATGGTTCGAGAGTTCCAGTCATCCGTGTTCGAGTCATCGAAGGTAGAACAATATGCATTATATAGAGATTATCGCCGGGACCAGACGACATATTCGAGCCAACGGTGGTGTTCGAGCCTACCGAGTTCGAGGCAACGAAGTTCGACTGTAGTTTTATAAAATCCAGCCCATGACCTTCAGTACGAAGCAAGGCCAGACAGGCCATGTTTGCAATGAATGAACACGGACTGTCACTAAGGAAACATTCCCGAGAAATTACTTGAAATCGGACCAATAGTTCCAGAAGAAGATATTTGAAATGTACACCATACACATATGAGACTTTGTCTGCTAAAGATGCGTAAAATAAATGTTGAGAACTACCGTACATACTCGTCCATCATACGAATATGTTACCACAAGATTATGGCCTCAAAGTGGCTTCCCGTCTTATAAGCGAGCAACAAGAAGGTGTTTCAAAATGTGTTAAATGGTATCCATAATTAAGTCTTAGAAGAGAAAAAACACTGAAACTGAATTTCTTCAAACTTGAACTGGCCAAACATGCTATTTATACTTGTGTCTGGTGTCCATTTTATCAACCAGTCTTATAGGAGTGAAACTATATAAGTCTGCTTCCATTTTAATCCTTTCCTACACATACTTCTTTGATTTTGTGTACATGTATTGTTTTGTGAATGTATATAGTGGAATAAATATGTTTAAACCAACCCGTCTTATAGTCAAGAGCATGCCAAAAACCACAGACAAAAGTAGGGGGTAGCCTTATAGGTGAGACTGTCTTATACGCGAGTAAGGACGGTAGTGCTGGTAAGACATAAGTATTACTCTGCGCAACATTCAAATGGATGTGGTTGTTGTGTATGCTATCACATGTTTATTGAACATATATAGTGGTACCATTAATACATATACTGGTACCATTAATACATATACTGGTACCAATAATACATATACTGGTACCATTAATACATATACTGGTACCAATAATACATATACTGGTACCATTAATACATATACTGGTACCATTAATACATATACTGGTACCATTAATACATATACTGGTACCATTAATACATATACTGGTACCATTAATACATATACTGGTACCATTAAAACATATACTGGGACCATTAAAACATTTTCTGAGATACAATTTTATTAGAGGTGTGTCATTGACGATTAAAAAAATGCATTAATCTATTGACAAGACAAATATAAATGATATATCGATATATTGACTGCCAGATATTATAAACAGTAGTAGTCTAAAATAGTAGCATTGGCGTGTCATCCTATCCTTCATTACTTTATGTTCCTTAACCCTTTCCTTCATAGAGATTTAGGTTAATATACTATTATATCTCCATACAAACAACAGCCATTTAGCTATCATGCAGTGGATAAGTAGTCGCCATATCTATCCCACCTCCATAGATATTACTGGGACTACATAGAGATTTAGGTTAATATACTATTATATCTCCATACAAACGACAGCCATTTAGCTATCATGCAGTGGATAAGTAGTTGCCATATCTATCCCACCTCCATGGATATTACTGGGACTACATAGAGATTTAGGTTAATATACTATTATATCTCCATACAAACGACAGCCATTTAGTTATCATGCAGTGGATAAGTAGTCGCCATATCTATCCCACCTCCATAAATATTACTGGGACTACATGGGATTCTGGCCTTTATTATGAACATTGGTTTGGCTACTACATTGTCAATGTATGTCATATTGGTAATGGCGTCAAGAGGTGCTTCTATGAGGGAAAGAGTTAAACAGTAGAACAATAAACAAACATGGTTGCCTTGAAATCTATGATTGCATGGGTATCACTAGTGATTGCTCGCCATTTTGTAGTTTACTGTTGCGGGTTATGGTTTAACTGTACATTATAACACGCCGTTCTCGTGCACAGGGTTAAGCACGACTCATAAGATACGGTGAGACTTAAATATTTCTAATGCATTGCTGTCCAAAATTTGATATTGAACCGACTTGCGGGGATCGATGATAAATCAATATCAATGACACATCATTTTATTACCAAATGGAAGTCGTGAGAGCGTGTTCGCTTCAGGTGCGAAAGGCCCGGAGTTCCCGCTCATATGTTGCCGTTACGATTATGCCTTTAGGCACATTGCCTCTTCTCTCTCCCTCATGGCGATGAATTCCACCAGGAAAGAGGTCTCGAGAGTGATTAATATAAGAACTTGTTTCGCAATCAAGATAAAATAAATTTGCATAAACTATTATCAAAAAACACATAATTTTATTTCCAAATCCAGTGCAAGCAAACTCTCTTAAAAGCTATATATATACTTTTATCCCACATCCCTGAAGCTTTACAGAAGGGTGCCCTGACATTCTCATCTCACAGATGATATTAATATTCTCTGTGACTTAAGAGACATTCACGAGCCAGAAGATTTCATTCTACATTGTATATCATCAATTTTACTAAATGTCAAACCATAATCCCTAGGAAGATAAATTCCAATTGCTAAGATCAATGCAGCAAATTATACAACATCTTTGCAACAATGCACACCTACTTTTATCTTTAAAGTACTTCGGTATTAAAACATTTCCTCTTAAAGGTGCGTTCACGTAAAATAGTGGTTGCTAACCCGGATTCGATCCCTGGCCTACTACACATGTACTATAAATAATGAAAAATGCAGTGGTTAGCGCAGTGGTTAGCACGCTCGTTTCTCACCAATGCAACACGGCTTCGATCATCGGACCGGGAAGTATGTGAGATGGTACGGTGGTCGCCAGATCGGACAGGTAGGTTTTCTCCGGTTTCCTCCCACACGAATGACCACAATTATGCTTTCATTCGCGTCAACAAGAGTGATTAATATAAGTTGTTAAAACTTGTTTTAAACGGTTTTTTTAATCAGACAAGATTGGTTTTCTGTGGGTACTCCAGCTTCCTCCAGCACGAAGGTCACAATATGTATACGCTTTTTCAGCCATGTTACTGAGACAGATTAATACACATTGTCAGAACTTATTTCGTATAGTTTTGTCAATTTTCTTTTTATTACGATATTTTAGAGATACATGTATGTTCAATTCCGTCTGCTATTGTTGTAAAGTGTCATGATATTCTATAAATAAACAAATAAATATGATTGACTCTTTGCACACTAGAAGTGAAAATAACAGGCAGAATGTCATGGAATGTCATTAGAATTGTGTGTATTGCAATGACACAATTGTGATGAAATTCCAGGACATAATTCCAGAGTTTTCAATTACAAATAAATAAAAAAACACATTAACGAATTGTCATCTGCTACAATTTTTAGAACTATTTATAGCCTTTATTTTACCCTGCATGCAAAGCATATAGCTAGAGATATGCGTGCCTAACCCTATGCACACTAGCGGCAGTTAAAATCACTTTTGCAAACAGTATAGAACCAGATCAGACGGCACAGAATGTAAAGTTACATGTCATTGGCTGTTATCTTACTGTTTAATTGCTATAAGCAGGTGTCTGTTTTATGCAATAAACTTATTGTATTGTATTTGTACATGCAATAGTCAGCAATATGCTCTCAATTAGTATGTTATTATAATGTCTCCGTGGCCTAGTGGTTAAGGCGTCCGCCTACGGAGCGAGTGGAAGGTCAAATGTTTAACCTTGTCAGCAGTTCATTCTGATATGGCATGCTGATGAGCAGCCAGCTAGTTAAATAATGGTTCCCAATTGCCTACTAGCCTGGCATACAAGCATAGGATTCAGGAAGGACTGATGTTCATATGAAAAAGGTGTCTCATAAGTCAGAAATGACTGGCCCTTTCAATAGGGGTGACACTGCAATAAACAAACACTTTACTTTATTTTACTTTTTATACTTTTATACTATATGAGTCACAAAATCACACATATTGAATTTCGTCTTCAAGTCAGCGTAAACTTATAAAAACTATGTAGAAACAAATCTCATTAAGATTCAGCCAGTTCTGCTTATAGACTACACTACATGTAGATCAAAATCTTAGTGCAGTGGTTAGAGCGCTCGCTTCTCACCAATGCAACCCGGGTTCGATCCTCAGACTGGGAAGTACTAGTATGTGAGATGGTACGATGGTCGCCAGATAGGACAGGTGGGTTTTCTCCGTGTACTCCGGTTTCCTCCCACATGAATGACCACATTTACGCTTTCACCCGCGCCAACGAGAGTGATTAATATAAGTAGTTAAAAATTGCTTCGCAATCGTTGTAAAATAAATAAAGTAAAACTTAAATCAAAATCTGTATACAATAGAAGCAGTTTCAATTTTAGAATCTCCTTTTAATGATACAGATGTGAGACACTGTTCACGCAAGTAAATCAGTCTTTCTCCTTAAAAATGTCCGTTTTGTTTCAAGAAAAAGACTAAGGAAACTACATATTATTGACATTTAAAGCCAATATGTTCTTCCTACAAGTTCTCACATTTGACATTTTGTAATAATTCAAATTAAATGATATTGGAAATTTCTGTTCTCAGAAGGAGTGACTTATGGTTAATAGTTCTGTGTGCAGGGCTATGAACGTATGGCGTATATAGCTGGATTGAATGCTAGTTGCATTGTCTGGTTACATCCAGTACAATACAGCACACCTGAGCCATGGCTAGCAGTTTATTTGGCAGCATAACATGTATTATGGAGTAGATCATGTGTTTCCATGGCAACAATGTAATGTAGAATTGGGACGCAGCTGCATTATCCTTGTGCATGACCAAAACATGTTACAAATATGGTATAAATACAAGGGCTGCTGCATCTCTGTGCTTCTAGCATTAAACATTCTCAGCTGCATTATCCTTGTGCATGACCAAAACATGTTACAAATATGGTATAAATACAAGGGCTGCGGCATGTCTGTGCTTCTAGCATTAAACATTCTCAGCTGCATTATCCTAGTGCATGACCAAAACATGTTACAAATATGGTATAAATACAAGGGCTGCTGACATGTTCCCTCATATACATATACACTGAACTGTTCCCTCATATACACTGAACTGTTCCCTCATATACACTGAACTTCTCCCTCATATACACTGAATGTCTCCCTCATATAGATTGAACTTCTCCCTCATATACACTGAACTTCTCCCTCATATAGATTGAACTTCTCCCTCATATACATGTACACTTAACTGCTTCCTCATATACACTGAACTGTTCCCTCTTATACACTGAACGTCTCCCTCATATACATTGAACTTCTCCCTCATATGCAGTGATCTTCTCCCTCATATAACTTAAGCTTCTCCCTCATATAATTAATCTGCTCCCTCATATACACTAATCTTCTCCCTCATATACACTAATCTTCTCCCTCATATACACTAATCTTCTCCCTCATATACACTAAGCTTCTCCTTCATATAACTAATGTTCTCCCTCATATAACTAATATTCTCCCTCGTATACACTAATGTTCTCCCTCATATAACTAATCTTCTTCCACATATACACTAAGCCTCTCCCTCATATACACTAATCTTCTCCCTCATATAACTAAGCTTCTCCCTCATATAACTAAGCTTCTCCCTCATATATACTAAACTTCTCCCTCAAATACACCAATCTTCTTCCACATATAACTAAACTGCTTCCTCATATACACCAATCTTCTCCCTCATATAACTAAGCTTCTCCCTCATATACACTAAGCTTCTCCCCCATATACACTATGCTTCTTCCTCATATAACTAAACTGCTCCCTCATATAGACTAATCTTCTCCCTCATATAACTAAACTGCTCCATCATATACACTAATCTTCTCCTTCATATACACTAATCTTCTCTCTCATATACACTAATCTTCTCCCTGATATAACTAAGCTTCTCCCTCATATACACTAATCTTCTCCCTCATATAACTAAGCTTCTCCCTCATATACACTAAGCTTCTCCCTCATATACACTAATCTTCTCCCTCATATAACTAAGCTTCTCCCTCATATATACTAAACTTCTCCCTCATATACACCAATCTTCTTCCACATATAACTAAACTGCTCCCTCATATACACCAATCTTCTTCCACATATAACTAAACTGCTCCCTCATATACACCAATCTTCTCCCTCATATAACTAAGCTTCTCCCTCATATACACCAATCTTCTCCTTCATATAACTAAACTGCTCCCTCAAATACACTAATCTTCTCCCTCATATAATTAAACTGCTCCATCATATACACTAATCTTCTCCCTCATATACACTAATCTTCTCCCTCATATACACTAATCTTAATCTTCTCCAACAAATACACTAATCTTCTCCCTCATATACACTAAGCTTCTCCCTCATATACACTAAGCTTCTTCCACATATGCTCCCTCATATACACTAAGCTTCTTCCACACATAACTAATCTTCTCCTTCATATACACTAAACTTCTCCTTCATATACACTAAACTTCTCCCTCATATACACTAAGCTTCTCCCTCATATAACTAAGCTTCTCCCTCATATACACTAATCTTCTCCCTCATATACACTAAGCTTCTTCCACATATGCTCCCTCATATACACTAATCTTCTCCCTCATATAACTAAGCTTCTCCCTCATATACACTAAGCTTTTCCCACATATACACTAAGCTTCTCCCTCATAATTAAGCTTCTTCCACATATAACTAAACTGCTCCTTCATATACACTAATCTTTTCCTTCATATACACTAAACTTCTCCTTCATATACACTAAACTTCTCCTTCATATACACTAAACTTCTCCTTCATATACACTAAACTTCTCCTTCATATACACTAAACTTCTCCTTCATATACACTAAACTTCTCCTTCATATACACTAAACTTCTCCCTCATATACACTAATCTTCTCCTTCATATACACTAAACTTCTCCTTCATATACACTAAACTTCTCCTTCATATACACTAAACTTCTCCTTCATATACACTAATCTTCTCCTTCATATACACTAAACTTCTCCTTCATATACACTAAACTTCTCCTTCATATACATTAAACTTCTCCTTCATATACACTAATCTTCTCCCTCATATAACTAATCTTCTCCCTCATATATATAAGCTTCTCATATACACTAATCTTCTCCCTCATATAACTAATCTTCTCCCTCATATATATCTAAGCTTCTCATATACACTCATCTTCTCCCTCATATAACTAATCTTCTCCCTCATATATCTAAGCTTCTCATATACACTAATTTTCTCCTTCATATACACTAAACTTATCTCTATCTTGAAGATGTTTCTTTGACCCTGCAAACCACAACATACAGACAGACAGAGAACCATTTCTGAGTCAGAAGTCATCACCTTTTATTACTACAGAGACTTAGTGAGTCATCTGCCAACCACTCAACCTGGCCAGCCAGCTAAACAATCTACTACAGAGAAAAGTAATAAACTATCTTATCTACAATAAATAATTCATAACTGTTAAACTAGTTATACACTGACCAGATCTTGCAATAAACACCCCTGACACAGCTATGTCTAAAATATATTCATTAATACTGATTTATGGCATTATTAAATGAGAAACTCTTCCCTGGATGTGATTATGCTAACCACAAGGTATAGGATTTAACAAATTTTCCAGAACCCAACAGGATCACACTTGGCAACATGAACAAAGGAAACAGACCACACAACAATAAAATCTCACTGTCTAAATGGAAAATATGAATATTTATGAAGATAAACAAGACAGATATTCTGATGGCAAACTAATGATCAATATTTATAAGTATGTACCACCAACAGTGTATGTATAGGATATAAGTCGAAAACGATCCAATATGTAAAATATTGGACCTGAATGAGGCGCGTAGCGCCGAACACAGTGTCAATATTTTACATATTGCATTCGCTTGGATTAAACATATTTATTCGACATTATATAACATAATTTACACAATATATATACAATAATATACACAAGTGGATTAAAATGAAAGGTAAAAGCTTATTGGATGTCTCTCCACTATATTGCATTCGCTTGAGGCTTAATCTTACTCAGAACACACTTCTATAACAATATCTTACTAATTAAAATTGTTAATTTCGTACATTTATGCATAATTCACTATTCTGGTCTTTTGAAAGCAGTCCAATATTAATAATAATGGACTGCAAGTACAACGGTATGACATCACAACATTGTAACTATATATTGGTTAGAGAAGCAAGACTGTGGAAGTCGTGATAGCGCAGTGGATGCGCGTTCGCTTCAAGTGTGAAAGGTCCGGGGTTCGAGTCCCGCTGGAGCCGTTACGATTGCATTTAAATTCCACGTTGCCTCTTCTCTCTCCTTTGCGGCGATGGATTCCATCAGGAATGAGGTCTCGAGAGTGATTAATATAAGTTGTAAGAACTTGTTTCGCAATCGAGCTCAAATAAATTTGTATAAATGAAATTCTGCCTATTTACATTGAAGGGATAACAAATTTGATATAACGGAAAATTTGACATTACAAAAATTTGACATAAAATGGAGTATGATAGTATTTAATATGATAGTATTTGAAACGACCGGGACTTTGACATAACCAGTGAATTTGACATAACCGACTTTGAGATAACTGTACACTGTTTATAACAATTAGAAAAATCGGTGAAGTGCATCAAAAGCATATTATTATTACTAAGAAAGGTGAGAAAATAAATCTAGCACTTAAATAAAACTTGCAGATAGGAAATCCCACCCTCGGGTTGAACATGCATGCAAAGCACGCGGCAGAGCCCTCGTTCTTCAGCCTGAGGGTGTGATTTCCTTATCTGCAACTGTTGGTGGCACTAGATTCACTTTATCCAAAATTGAATGGAAGAATTGTTTTATAAAGATACAGGGTTATAACTAGCCTGGGTTCCAGTCTGTCGATTTTTCACTTTTCAACTTCTGGCAAAAAGGGTGTTAAAATATATTTATATGACTGACGAGGCAAAATATATCGACGCCTGTTCCCAAGCTAGGTCATAACAATAAACAATGCCATATGTATATGATAAAATGACAATTTGGATATAATACTATAAAAGTGCAATAAATTGGTACGGCCTCATTTACTGCACACCTTGATAGACTGTTTCATGAATAAATTGATACGGCCTCATTTACTGCACACATTGATAGACTGTTTCATGAATAAATTGATACGGCCTCACTTACTGCACACCTTGATAGACTGTTTCATGAATAAATTGATACGGCCTCATTTACTGCACACCTTGATAGACTGTTTCATGAATAAATTGATACGGCCTCATTTACTGCACACATTGATAGACTGTTTCATGAATAAATTGATACGGCCTCATTTACTGCACACATTGATAGACTGTTTCATGAATAAATTGATACGGCCTCATTTACTGCACACATTGATAGACTGTTTCATGAATAAATTGATACGGCCTCACTTACTGCACACCTTGATAGACTGTTTCATGAATAAATTGATACGGCCTCATTTACTGCACACATTGATAGACTGTTTCATGAATAAATTGATACGGCCTCACTTACTGCACACATTGATAGACTGTTTCATGAATAAATTGATACGGCCTCATTTACTGCACACATTGATAGACTGTTTCATGAATAAATTGATACGGCCTCATTTACTGCACACATTGATAGACTGTTTCATGAATAAATTGATACGGCCTCACTTACTGCACACATTGATAGACTGTTTCATGAATAAATTGATACGGCCTCATTTACTGCACACATTGATAGACTGTTTCATGAATAAATTGATACGGCCTCACTTACTGCACACATTGATAGACTGTTTCATGAATAAATTGATACGGCCTCATTTACTGCACACATTGATAGACTGTTTCATGAATAAATTGATACGGCCTCACTTACTGCACACCTTGATAGACTGTTTCATGAATAAATTGATACGGCCTCACTTACTGCACACATTGATAGACTGTTTCATGAATAAATTGATACGGCCTCATTTACTGCACACATTGATAGACTGTTTCATGAATAAATTGATACGGCCTCATTTACTGCACACATTGATAGACTGTTTCATGAATAAATTGATACGGCCTCATTTACTGCACACATTGATAGACTGTTTCATGAATAAATTGATACGGCCTCATTTACTGCACACATTGATAGACTGTTTCATGAATAAATTGATACGGCCTCATTTACTGCACACATTGATAGACTGTTTCATGAATAAATTGATACGGCCTCATTTACTGCACACATTGATAGACTGTTTCATGAATAAATTGATACGGCCTCATTTACTGCACACATTGATAGACTGTTTCATGAATAAATTGATACGGCCTCATTTACTGCACACATTGATAGACTGTTTCATGAATAAATTGATACGGCCTCATTTACTGCACACATTGATAGACTGTTTCATGAATAAATTGATACGGCCTCATTTACTGCACACATTGATAGACTGTTTCATGAATAAATTGATACGGCCTCATTTACTGCACACATTGATAGACTGTTTCATGAATAAATTGATACGGCCTCATTTACTGCACACATTGATAGACTGTTTCATGAATAAATTGATACGGCCTCATTTACTGCACACCTTGATAGACTGTTTCATGAATAAATTGATACGGCCTCATTTACTGCACACATTGATAGACTGTTTCATGAATAAATTGATACGGCCTCATTTACTGCACACATTGATAGACTGTTTCATGAATAAATTGATACGGCCTC
>CM026387.1:26983621-27004860 GCA_014843695.1 Archivesica marissinica
TCACCAGCATCTTCCCATCACCAGCATCTCCCCATCACCAGCATCTCCCTATCACCAGCATCTCCCATCACCAGCATCTCCCTATCACCAGCATCTTCCTATCATTCTAGCAACTTCTCCTTGTTCTCTGAAGGTCCGGCTTAAGTGTGCCGCAGGGGTATACGTCATTCAACTGGGAGGCTACATTGCTTGAAAGAATTTGTCGCCATTAGTACTAAGCTACTATAAGTCTGATTGATTAGCACAGTGGTTAGCGTGCTCGCTTCTCACCAATGCAACCCTGGGTTCGATCCTTGACCGGGAAGTATGTGAGATGGTACAGTAGTCGCCAGATCGGACAGGAGTACTCCTGTTTCCTCCCGCATGAATGGCCACAAATATGCTTTCATCCGCGCCAATGGAAAAAAAAGTGATAGATATAAGTTGTTGAAGTTTGTTTCGCGAGAAATAACGTTTAGCGTTCACGCCCAGCTGTAGTCGTTACGATTGTGTCCTTTGGCAAGTCATTTAGTTTCCACATACATTGCCACTTTCACCCTCGTGGCGATGGATTCCATCAGGAATGAGCGCTCGAGAGTGATTGATATAAGTTGTAGGAACTTGTTTCGCAATTGAGCTTATGTGAATTTGTATGGACTGTAAGTACTAAGCACATGCAGTGAGGCACTAAGGATATATTTGTTATAGTTAACTTACCGTATATTCCTGGCCATAAGTCGAGGGTCAAATTTTGGCTTGAAATTGTTGATTTTAAGCTGGATCCCTCCATAAGCCACGGGTACTTTGTGGGCTTATATGTATGATCTTCCGTCCGCCTCCGTGGTCGAGTGGTTACGGTCGCTGACTTGTATACCACTGTAACCTATCATCACTGATGGTCACGTGACGGGTTCGAGCCCCGCTCAGACCGTGTCTCATTTATATGAAAAAGTTGGCAGTTTCTTACGGAGGTTGGTGCACCCAAGTACTGGTTAACCGTTGGAGCCTGCCCAGGAAAGGTGTTAGGTAAACTGCCCGCCAAAATGGTGCTGATGCAGGCGTAAAACCCGAAATATAAATAAATGTATGACCTTCCGTTTTTCTCCAATTTTTGAATGAAACATGAGATATCTGGTTGACTTTATTCCATTACAAATCATAAAAATTACACTGATTCACTGATTCACTGATCAATAATTTATGGAGTTTGTTTATCAGTTTTTCAATGGTTTATAATGTAAATAAGTGTAAGCAAATTGTTATATTAAAAGGGCGGCTTATGGCTGGGAATATACGGTACTCGTGCTCTCAATGTTGTCTACGGGATTTTATCACGATACTATCTGTAATACTTATCCATTGGGATCTCTGGCTCCGAGGTTATAAAACTGTTCTCCAATCTCAAACTCAGTCTCAAGCTTCTGATTGATTCAGATGAGTGTAAACATCAGAATCGACCAATCGAATCACTTGAGTTTTATAACCTCGGGTCCTGGTCTCCTTTCGTCAGTTGACATTTGTTTGTAAATGTCATACAGTAGTAAATATCCCTCATTGCCAAAACTCGTGTATTCCCATTAGGATTAAATGCGTAATAAGGAACCTATATACGCTTTCATCCGCACCAACGATAGTGATCTAGTGATTAATATAAGTTGTTACAGCTTGTTTCACAATCGTTGTAAAAATAAATAATGTTTATAGATTCATGATATACCGTACTTACTCTCCTATAAGACGGGACTTTTATCACCAGATTATTGTCTTGTAGTGGCTATCTTATAAGTTAGTGTTTTTTTTTAATCAGTTTGTTCAAATTCAATTAACTTTGAAATAACTGAAAGGGTGTAACAAAAGCATACACATTCACAGCTCTTATCTGTAAACTGAACTTGTCTATATCATTTTAGCAAATCAAATTGTGCCTCAGTGCATTTTTTATGATTTGACATCATTTACAGTATGTTGTAGGGCTGCGGCGATATACCGGTATAACGCGATACGCTGACGAACGTATATGCGTATCGTATCGGGAGGGTCTGTATCGCGTATATCGGCCGTATCGAAGAGTAAAATTCCATTGTGTGTTTTTTCTACCGATTCTAATTAAAATACTTGAAAACGTTCGCTAAATGAGCAAAACTTTGCTGTTATTTTTATGTTTAGCATTCCTCAAAGCGTGCACCTGCTGCTGCAGAGCTAGCGTTAAAGCTATCACGCAAGTTCGAATTTTTAAAGTGGTGTTTAACAATAAAAACGTCACCACATTGAAACAGGTCTTTAGTTTTACACATTTTAGTCTTTATTATATGCTACAACAAACCAATGTTTAAACTATATTGACCTGGGAATATCAGCTTATTTGCTTTGAAATTATAAATCGGGCTTAAAATCTACGAGTTGTATTTTTCGAATTATTTGACCTTGTTGACTTCCGGATGACATTGCTATTTTTAGCAACGGGCGCGGACTCATAGAGAACCATATAATAGTTGGGATCCCAGATTTGCAAGAGCTTGGAATTATAAATCTAGAGCTAATCCATTATTTATTGTATGGTTTGGGATATGTAGGCTAATAAACAAAATATGTACCCTGTAGTTGGTTTTATTACCAGTAGGCCTATGCTCATAGCCTCATACAAGAACTAGATCTATATATTTTCAGAGCTAGACCCAGAGCCTGTTGATTCTTTGATCTTTTTGAAGAAAAATCTTCTTGATAGTGACCTTCAAAGTATTAAGATCTAGGTATTGTTTTTTTGGGGGGATATAGAGAAATCTATAAAAACTTTATTGATTAATAACTTAATACTGTTCTACTCTGAATGACTTTGTTGGTTATTTTTAGTATTTTTACTACCTTGATTAGACGGATCCAAAACGTCAAAATTGGCGCTAAATAACAAATGTCCTATAAACAAATACATGTTGACATCATGAGCATCATTGACGTTACTCTATCCTACAGTAGCCCAGACGAGACAGGACTCAAACGGAGGTCAAGTGCTCACATAGAGAGGTCATTTGCTATGACCCTAAAGCTGGATCCGTTCTCCGATATTGCCTGTATCGTATCGTATCGGCAGTCCCGTATTGCAATACGTATCGTATCGGAAGGGGTCTGGCAATACGCAGCCCTAGTATGTTGTTTGATCTTTACGTTTCCATTTTCTCAACCCGTCTTATACACGGGTCTATGCAAAATACCACTGATTTAAGACCATAGTTGGGGGGTCGTCTTATAGTTGAGATCGTCTTATAGGCAAGTAAATACGTTATAGTTTGTTCTCATTTTCAGATCCAGTCCAAGTGTCAGGCCTATAATAGACTGGCTTACAGTCTCAAACTGATACCAGTAAATGCGAACAATTCATCTGGTATAGACTATGAGTTGAAGAAGATGGCTTACGATGATGGATCTGTGTCAAACTTCCGGGATATCATAAAGGTATGCGACAGTGATGGAGAGATCGTTTACACAACTCCAGATACACTCTTGTCAAAAATAATATCCACAGAATTGTAACCAGCAATTTTTAAATAACACGGCACACATGAAACACAATGCAAAAAATAACAGAAATAACAGAATCAGGATTTATTAATAAATGATTCTTCAGTTCGCTTGTTATTGTTAATTGTATTTCATAATTCTGGTTTACCCAATATTTTTTATAACAAAAAATGTACACTATTACAGTCAAACCTGTGTTAGTGGTCACCTCCATTAAGCAGCCAACCAGTATTAAGCAGCCAGTTTCAGATTCGTAATATAATGCTTAATTATATATTTAACCTCTATTAAGCAGCCACCTGTGGTAAGCACTCTCTGTGATTCCCTTGGCTGGCTGCTTAAGACAGATTTGACTGTATAATCGTTGCTGTATAGAATACATTGGGCCACTGTGCATGTTCAAAAGGCCAAGCTAATTTAATCACTGAGAGATTGTGCATAATGATGATTGGTAATTGATCCGACAGACTGTTGCCAGATGAACTGACTGCTACCTTCCATTATAGGATCTGATTCATTGATTTGTTTACCAGTCGGTGTTGCAAATACACCTGATGGTTTAAAGCATGTTGGGCTTGTTAATAATAGAAGAACCGCCTCTGTGGTCGAGTGGTTACGGTTTGCTGACTTGTATACCACTAACCTATCATCATTGATGGTCACGGGTTCGAGCCCCGCTCAGGCCGTGTCTCTTTATATGAAAAAGTTGGCAGTTTCTTACGTTGGTTGGTGTACCAAGTACTGGTTAACCGCTGGAGCCTGCCTAGGAAAGGTGTTGTTAGGTAAACTGCCCGTGGCTGAGATGGTGATACAGACCCTCATCACTGATCAGTTTGTTAGGTAAACTGCCCGTGGCTGAGATGGTGATACAGCCCCTCATCACTGATCAGTTTGTTAGGTAAACTGCCCGTGGCTGAGATGGTGATACAGACCCTCATTACTGATCAGTTTGTTAGGTAAACTGCCCGTGGCTGAGATGGTGATACAGACCCTCATCACTGATCAGTTTGTTAGGTAAACTGCCCGTCGCTGAGATGGTGATACAGCCCCTCATCACTGATCAGTTTGTTGTGTTATATTTCCTTACAGCCAGCATTGCTAACACTGAAGGCCCAATGTGCAGAGTCGGCCAGCAGACAGAATTCAGAGAAAATTAAAGTTAATGAAAGATTAGAACAGGTGAGAATTTACACATGAATGGATTATATCAATATGAGAAGTGCTTAACTTCATTGAATTGTCACTTTAAGGAGATGAATTTATGTATAGGATATAAGCCAAAAACGATCCAATATGTAAATTATTGGACTGTGAGGCGCGTAGTGCCGAAGACAGTACCAATATTTTACATATTGGATCCGTTTGAGGCTTATATCTTACTTAAAGCACACACACTTATATAACACGATCCTACTAATTAAAATTGTTAATTTCGTACATGTACGAGTAGTATTTAATATAATACTCTGGCCTTTTGACACCAGTCCAATATTAATAATAATGGACCACAAATACAAAGGAATGACGTCACGACAGTGTTTTAAATGAAAATACTTTCTGTGATTACTTGTTTTCAGATCCTTGTGTTGCATTTATGTAAACTAAGGTATGATTCAAAGTGTTTTAATTGCAGACCTATGTGTCCTGTATGATTCAAAGTGTATTTATTTCATTGCAGACCTATGTGTCCTGTATGATTCAAAGTGTATTTATTTCATTGCAGACCTATGTGTCCTGTATGATTCAAGTGTCAGCACAAATTGTCATGATATTCATTAAATTGCAGACCTATGTGTCTTGTATGATTCAATTGTCAGCACAAATGGTCATGACGTCACTAAATGGTCATGACGTCACTAAATTGTCATGACGTAGCTAAATTGTCATGACGTCGCTAAATTGCCATGACGTCGCTAAATTGTCATGACGTCACTAAATGGTCATGACGTCACTAAATGGTCATGACGTCACTAAATTGTCATGTCGTCACTGCTCAAAGTTGTGTCATATTTATGTCTTAAACAGCGTTATAATTGCATTCAGACTTGTTTTTAATAACATTAAAATGTCCCAATTCAAATATAAATATGCATATTTACAATTTATAAGGATTATCCACTCAACCAATCACAATCCTTCCAGGTGTTATTACAGGTGTGTACGTACAAGAAATTATGAGACGGCTGTATTACACTGGATACAAGCAAAGTTATGTTATAAAAAGAAATATGCCGTCAGCAAATCATTACATCAGTACATGTATATTTGTAAGACCTGGCAATACGCAAGAAAATCTGACAGCTTGAAGTTATAGCAGTATGGTCGTTGATAGTATGGTATTTAATACATGTAACAGTTCACTGACAGCTTGAAGTTATAGCAGTATGGTCGTTGATAGTATGGTATTTAATGCATGTAACGGTTCACTGACAGCTTCAAGTTATAGCAGTATGGTCGTTGATAATAGTTCATGGTATTTAATGCATGTAACGGTTCACTGACAGCTTGAAGTTATAGCAGTATGGTCGTTGATAGTAGTTCATGGTATTTAATGCATGTAACGGTTCACTGACAGCTTGAAGTTATAGCAGTATGGTCGTTGATAGTAGTTCATGGTATTTAATGCATGTAACAGTTCACTGACAGCTTGAAGTTATAGCAGTATGGTCGTTGATAGTAGTTCATGGTATTTAATGCATGTAACGGTTCACTGACAGCTTGAAGTTATAGCAGTATGGTCGTTGATAGTAGTTCATGGTATTTAATGCATGTAACAGTTCACTGACAGCTTGAAGTTATAGCAGTATGGCTGTTGATAGTAGTTCATGGTATTTAATGCATGTAACAGTTCACTGACAGCTTGAAGTTATAGCAGTATGGCTGTTGATAGTAGTTCATGGTATTTAATGCATGTAACAGTTCACTGACAGCTTGAAGTTATAGCAGTATGGCTGTTGATAGTAGTTCATGGTATTTAATGCATGTAACAGTTCACTGACAGCTTGAAGTTATAGCAGTATGGCTGTTGATAGTAGTTCATGGTATTTAATGCATGTAACAGTTCACTGACAGCTTGAAGTTATAGCAGTATGGCTGTTGATAGTAGTTCATGGTATTTAATGCATGTAACAGTTCACTGACAGCTTGAAGTTATAGCAGTATGGCTGTTGATAGTAGTTCATGGTATTTAATGCATGTAACAGTTCACTGACAGCTTGAAGTTATAGCAGTATGGTCATTGATAGTAGTTCATGTTATTTAATGCATGTAACGGTTCACTGACAGCTTGAAGTTATAGCAGTATGGTCGTTGATAGTAGTTCATGGTATTTAATGCATGTAACTGTTCACTGACAGCTTGAAGTTATAGCAGTATGGTCGTTGATAATAGTTCATGGTATTTAATGCATGTAACGGTTCACTGACAGCTTGAAGTTATAGCAGTATGGTCGTTGATAGTATGGTATTTAATGCATGTAACGGTTCACTGACAGCTTGAAGTTATAGCAGTATGGTCGTTGATAGTAGTTCATAGTATTTAATGCATGTAACAGTTCACTGACAGCTTGAAGTTATAGCAGTATGGCTGTTGATAGTAGTTCATGGTATTTAATGCATGTAACAGTTCACTGACAGCTTGAAGTTATAGCAGTATGGCTGTCTGACAGCTTGAAGTTATAGCAGTATGGCTGTTGATAGTAGTTCATGTTATTTAATGCATGTAACAGTTCACTGACAGCTTGAAGTTATAGCAGTATGGTCGTTGATAGTATGGTATTTAATGCATGTAACAGTTCACTGACAGCTTGAAGTTATAGCAGTATGGTCGTTGATAGTATGGTATTTAATGCATGTAACAGTTCACTGACAGCTTGAAGTTATAGCAGTATGGTCGTTGATAGTAGTTCATGGTATGTAATGCATGTAACGGTTCACTGACAGCTTGAAGTTATAGCAGTATGGTCGTTGATAGTATGGTATTTAATGCATGTAACAGTTCACTGACAGCTTGAAGTTATAGCAGTATAGTCGTTGATAGTAGTTCATGGTATTTAATGCATGTAACGGTTCACTGACAGCTTGAAGTTATAGCAGTATGGTCATTGATAGTATGGTATTTAATGCATGTAACAGTTCACTGACAGCTTGAAGTTATAGCAGTATGGTCGTTGATAGTATGGTATTTAATGCATGTAACAGTTCACTGACAGCTTGAAGTTATAGCAGTATGGCTGTTGATAGTAGTTCATGTTATTTAATGCATGTAACGGTTCACGGACACAGGGAGTTTTAGTCCAGGTTTTGTGCCTCACAATTGATCCTCTTTCAGTGCTCCCACCCCCGGGTCCAAATGATCTAGCTATTATAGCTTCCAATTCAATCCACTAGTCATTGTAAATATATTTGTGTAAATTATGTATATGTATAGTGTGTATATTATGACGAATAAATTTTTAAACATATTTTATTTGATCAATATTTACATCATGTTGTAACATTAATATACAAGAACAGATGGATTAAATCGGAATACATATAATATGTCTAAACCAATGATCTAGCGCATGCACGGTGCCCGTTGGTGAGCAACATCGGTTCCACTGGTTCAGTCTTGTAATAATATGTTTAAACCAATGATCTAGCGCATGCACGGTGCCCGTTGGTGAGCAACATCGGTACCACTGGTTCAGTCTTGTAATAATATGTTTAAACCAATGATCTAGCGCATGCACGGTGCCCGTTGGTGAGCAACATCGGTACCTCTGGTTCAGTCTTGTAATAATCTGCTAGTGTATTTGTTTTAAGGCAGCAGAGTGCGTGAGTGACCTACAGAACGAGCTTAGCTTGCTGGAGAGCAAATACAAGAGGACTGAGGATGAAGTTGAAGCCAAGAAACAGGTATTTAAATAATACATGTAGGTTTGTCCTCTCATATGTCTGTATCTGTCTGTCCGTCCGTCAACATTTACCTTGTGAATAATGTAACATGCATATTTTTACTCTTATTTTTATTTCGGTCCCAATAATTACGATAAATAACAGTTTGTAGAAACTCTGTTCAGACATTTTGATGCATTTCAATAGAAGCTGGTCGATCATGGGCGGTTAAAAACTTTATTTATTTTACACGATTGCGGAGCAAGTTCTAACAACTTATATTAATCACTCTCGTTGGCGCTGATGAAAGCGTAAATGTGGTCAATCGTATGAGAGGAAACCGGAGTACCCGGAGAAAACCCACCTGTCTGATCTGGCGACCACCGTACCATCTCACATACTTCCCGGTCCGACCCGGGTTGCATTGGTGAGAAGCGAGCGGTTGACCATTGGGCTAATCGGACAGCCTATTAAAGAGCCGGTTGGGCAGTTAAATGCAACGACCTACTGACTGTATTTTGTTTGAAACAGATGTATCAGAAAGAGATCCAGAGAATGCACGAGTGTGTGGATGACCTACAAAACGAGATGGTACACCTAAACAGTGTCATGTTCCTGTCACAACAAGATGCTAGCAGTGAACGCAAGAAATACTCTAATTGGTAAGTTGTGTGGATGGTGGGGGGGGGGGGGCTACAAAACGAGATGGTACACCTAAACAGTGTCATGTTCCTGTCACAACAAGATGCTAGCAGTGAACGCAAGAAATACTCTACCTGGTAAGTTGTGTGTGTGGATGACCTACAAAACGAGATGGTACACCTAAACAGTGTCATGTTCCTGTCACAACAAGATGCTAGCAGTGACTGGAATGTGTCTCTGTCTGTATCAATGAACTATCCTCCAAAAATCTAAAATGACTAATCTCTTCAGGAGGCGTCACTCATATGGGCAACCGGTAGTGACGATAAATAAATGTAAAACACATCTCGTAAATATGTGAAACTTCAAACAAGTTTAAAAATTTGCGGCATATATTTTCGCCAATTCACATAATCTAGCGTTACTATTTGGGTTTTTATTTTTGTCGCTTCCGAAAGTGGGAACCATGCTAATTGCCCATCTTTATAAACATTGAAACCTGTTTTACTAATTGATCGCATAGACAAGTCAGTGGTTTACACGTTAGAATGCGAATCCACGGTTCAATCTCTATCTGACCACAGGAATATTAACAGTCTTTCAGTTGGGACTATAAACTGAGGTAATGGGGGATATACACTGGACATGTTAAAGAATCGGGATTGCTTCTGGAATTGCATGGTCTACCGTATCGTCTTGCACTATCGTACAATAAAATGATTAATATACTGGAAGCATTGTCCAGGGGTAGGGTTCCCGCTGTCGATCGCCAATTGCGACAAATAATGGCTCTAAATTTTGTAAATTTGTGAAAATATTTGGCACAACATTTTCTTTTTTTAAATTTCTTTTTTTGACACAACATGTTTTGTCAAATTCATGGCTTCAAATATTTTTCTCTGAACTATATGTCTCTTAGTTGGCTCCCATTTTTTTTTCAATTGGCGACAGAAGTGGCGCAGACAAAACTTCAGATAGAGGGAACCCTGAGGGAGCGACGATAATTAAACATATCCAAAAATAACATTTAATTGTGCATTAACTAACAGTTTCATGTTTGAATTGGGCAGTTTCTTACAGAGGTTGGTGCACCCAAGTACTGGTTAACCGCTGGAACCTGCCCAGGAAAGGTGTTGTTAGGTAAACTGCCCGCCGGCGATATAGCCCAAAATGGTGCTGATGCAGGCGTAAAACCCGAAATATAATAAAATAACATCAACTAGGAAACATCCTTAACAATAACGTAATCATTTTTAGATTAATTAATTTCTGACTTGCATAATCATCACGGTTTTGCAAGTTCAGCTTCACGTAGACTCGTAGAGTAGCTCTAAAAATATGAATTGCTCAATATAGTGTATGCGTATTTCAGGTCACTACAGGAGCGCGAAAAGGCGAGCAGAAAATTGGACCAGTATAAAACCTTCTTCAAAGAAGCTCTTCAGGCGTTCATGGAACACACAGAGAACATGCAGGTATTGTCGATGCCCGAGAGACTTTATAGTGGGATAGATGTGAATGTTGCAGGTTTTGAGTGTGGTTAGGGCAAATGGTGTTCGGGAGGGTGTCCCTGCATTCCGAGATCCTCGCTGTCTCTTAGTTGATTGCCTATTGTTTGTTGGTTATAAACCACCGATTCATAGTTAACAGTACTCATTCTAATGGGCGACACACAGGTACATGAAACAATATCCAGACCCCCAGACCAAAACTATATATACTAATAATACTCCCACAGGTACTAGTATTATTAGTATATATGGTCTGGGGGTCTGTGGGGCGACATGAGTGAAATAGTCGCCCTAGGGACCTTGACTTCGACCCCTGGGGGCGTTGCTTCTCCGTCAATTTTTAAAATTTTCGTACTAAATCTTGTCTAGTAATCCATTGTAAAGCTCTCCTTCTATTCAAATGTATTTAATGGTTTTATAACCCTAATTTGTTAAAATTTATTAAATTAATAGTCAAACTGTCTTAAGCAGCCAGCCAAGGGAGTCGGAGAAAGTGGCTGCTTAGCACAGGTGGCTGCTTAATAGAGGTCAAATGTATAGTAAAACAACATATAGGGAATCTTGAAACTGGCTGTTTAATACAGGATGGCTGTTAATGGAGGTGACCACTAACACAGGTTTGACTGTATATGTACTATCATTTTAAGGACGCAATCACACGCTTTCTCACTTCTCCAAACAATTCTTAGCGAGGATGAACCCTGAGAAGGTTAAGAGTTTAAACAACTACTCAAATTTTCTTTTCCTTGCTTATATGGAATAGTTTATACAAATTTATTTTAGCTCGATTGTGAAACAAGTTCTTATAACTTATATTAATCACTCTCGAGACTTCATTCCTGATGGAATCCATCGCCACGAGGGAGAGAGAAGAGGCACCGTGGAATTTAAATGCCTTGCCTAAGGGCACAATCGTAATGGCTCCAGCGGGACTCGAACTCCGGACCTTTCGCACCTGAAGCGAATGCGCATCCACTGCGCTATCACGACTTCCGGAATAGAATGGAATACTTTAGTAGTTTATATATTAAATAGCTTACGAGATGAAATACTTTTTTATCACATAACTTTGCTTGTATTCAGTGTAGTACAGTCGTCTCATAAATGCTTGTATGACCACATGTTTAATAACACCTGGAAGGATTCTGATTGGTCGCGGCATGACACAGACAGCTTGCAATACTCATTACATGGTGTTTTTGTTCATGCGTTATTTGTTGAATATCAACTGTTTAATAACACCTGGAAGGATTCTGATTGGTCGTGGCATGACATTGACAGCTTGCAATACACATTACATGTTGTATGTGTTCATGCGTTATTTGTTGAATATCAACTGTTTAATAACACCTGGAAGGATTCTGATTGGTCGTGGCATGACATTGACAGCTTGCAATACACATTACATGTTGTATGTGTTCATGCGTTATGTGTTGAATATCAACTGTTTAATAACACCTGGAAGGATTCTGATTGGTCGTGGCATGACATTGACAGCTTGCAATACACATTACATGTTGTATGTGTTCATGCGTTATTTGTTGAATATCAACTGTTTAATAACACCTGGAAGGATTCTGATTGGTCGTGGCATGACATTGACAGCTTGCAATACACATTACATGTTGTATGTGTTCATGCGTTATTTGTTGAATATCCACTGTTTAATAACACCTGGAAGGATTCTGATTGGTCGTGGCATGACATTGACAGCTTGCAATACACATTACATGTTGTATGTGTTCATGCGTTATTTGTTGAATATCAACTGTTTAATAACACCTGGAAGGATTCTGATTGGTCGTGGCATGACATTGACAGCTTGCAATACACATTACATGTTTTGTTCATGCGTATTTGTTAATACACTAATAACATGATCTGATTGGTCGTGGCATGACATTGACAGCTTGCAATACACATTACATGTATGTGTTCATGCGTTATTTGTTGAATATCAACTGTTTAATCAATAAAATGCTAAATATCAACTAGAGAAATAGAGTGATTAAAAATATTGGTCTATTATTCGAGAATTGTTGGATTATCAGGGACTATTTACTACGGCGTATGGATGCAGCTTAATGTAATAAGGCTCAAAAATATACTGGCAAACATAAACGTATTTTTTCTTCTGATTTATGGATGTTGTTACCATGGTAATGAAAAAAGGTCTTACACTCGTGATATCCTACCATATTTTATGAAATTGGTATGAAATCACCACTCATGTAAGATCCTCTATTAACCCTTTCAACACCACAGGCCTCTAAATAGGCTTACAAAAAGTGTAGATCCAGATGAGCCGGCTCGTGATGAGCCGTCTCATCAGGATCTGCACTTTTTGCCAGTAATAATTATTACTATTTTTAGATAAAATTACCCATTTTGATAAATGAACTGGTCCAAAGGTAATAAGAAATATTAATTTATTGGTCTAAATATATCATGCATCAGTCCATGTCAGTTACTTGGTGTTGAATGGGTTAATATCATGCACCAGTCCATGTCAGTTACTTGGTGTTGAATGGGTTAATATCATGCACCAGCCCATGTCAGTTACTTGGTGTTGAATGGGTTAATATCATGCACCAGTCCATGTCAGTTACTTGGTGTTGAATGGGTTAATATCATGCATCAGTCCATGTCAGTTACTTGGTGTTGAATGGGTTAATATCATGCACCAGTCCATGTCAGTTACTTGGTGTTGAATGGGTTAATATCATGCACCAGTCCATGTCAGTTACTTGGTGTTGAATGGGTTAATATCATGCACCAGTCCATGTCAGTTACTTGGTGTTGAATGGGTTAATATCATGCACCAGTCCATGTCAGTTACTTGGTGTTGAATGGGTTAATATCATGCATCAGTCCATGTCAGTTACTTGGTGTTGAATGGGTTAATATCATGCATCAGTCCATGTCAGTTACTTGGTGTTGAATGGGTTAATATCATGCATCAGTCCATGTCAGTTAATTGGTGTTGCATGGGTTAAATATCATGCACCAGTCCATGTCAGTTACTTGGTGTTGAATGGGTTAATATCATGCACCAGTCCATGTCAGTTACTTGGTGTTGAATGGGTTAAATATCATGCACCAGTCCATGTCAGTTACTTGGTATTGAATGGGTTAATGTCCAATGAATTTATTATTTTCTCACTATATATTGCTATTCACAAGGGGGGTATTGCTTTTCCGCAAGGGGGTGGTCAGGATTTCATACATTGCAGATGGACTAGTGAGGATTGGTTTTGGGAGTACGTTAGGTATTTTCGAGAAAATAAAAGTGAAATGTTCCCGATTGGCTGTAAAATCCTCATCTTCTGTAGGACTTCTGTAGGATTTGATTGCATCTGTAGGATTTGATTGCATCTGTAGGATTTGATTGCATCTGTAGGATTTGAATGCATCTGTAGGAATTGATTGCATCTGTAGGCATTGATTGCATCTGTAGGCATTGATTGCATCTGTAGGAATTGATTGCATCTGTAGGCATTGATTGCGTCTGTAGGATTTGATTGCGTCTGTAGGATTTGATTGCATCTGTAGGATTTGATTGCGTCTGTAGGATTTGATTGCATCTGTAGGCATTGATTGCATCTGTAGGAATTGATTGCGTCTCTTTCAGGCGACGTTATCTCAAGCTCATGACGACTCGAAAAGATTGATAGATAAAGTAAAAAGTGAAGCGAGTGTTAAAGGAATAGAGTGACCCACAGAAACAAGTGATTTCAACATTTAAATGACGGGTGTAGAGATTACCATTGACAATTGCAACACAACAGATTGAATCTGTCCCGCTGAACTTTGGAGCTGTGGAGTGGAGAATGAAATGAGAAGACCAGAAGATGCACATGTACAAATTGTGTTAGTGTTACTATTTATTGTTGATATGAAGTTTGGGTATCACAGGGACCTCGATTTAAAATACTTCGCGGAGTGACTAGTTATTCAGCGTAGAGCAATGTGTACCCTGTTATTTACAGAAATATTGATCACTGTCAGGTGACCCAATTGATTTGAAATCAAAGAAGATTGAACAGACAACACAAAAAAAACCCACACAGACCTTGCATTGAAAAACTGTTTCCAGTTAATATCTGGTGAAGCAATTCCACACAGGCCTTGCATTGAAAAACTGTTTCCAGTTAATATCTGGTGAAGCAATTCCACACAGACCTTGCATTGAAAAACTGTTTCCAGTTAATATATGGTGAAGCAATTCCACACAGACCTTGCATTGAAAAACTGATTCCAGTTAATATCTGGTGAAGCAATTCCACACAGACCTTGCATTGAAAAACTGTTTCCAGTTAATATATGCTGAAGCAATTCCACACAGACCTTGCATTGGAAAACTGTTTCCAGTTAATATATGGTGAAGCAATTCCACACAGAACTTGCATTGGAAAACTGTTTCCAGTTAATATCTGCTGAAGCAATTCCATTACAAATAATAAACAAACGTCCTATGCGCGATTTGTTGACACAACAAAATAGGGTCAACATCCATGCATAATGCAACTCGTGTATCCTCCTGAATAACACGATTTATGGTACAGATTTACCATTACGTCTCTGTGCCTGTGCATATTTATTTGTAGACTAATCTCAGTTAAATTGTCTCTAAACAACATTATCTTGCATTTAGTATTGACTGCGATGATAACAAACAGCAATTCAGGAGCATTGATGGCCGTTATTTGAAATCCTACTTTCAATTTTGAAAGTTTATAAACAACAAAAACACTGTTTATTGATTCAATGTTAGTGTTCGAATGTATTCGGAAGAATTTGTAGTTGCAATGCATTTATACATGACAAAATGCATTGTTTTTGCGATGTAATGCTGCTTTAATGTGATTTGTCTGTTTGAATATACTACATTTCATTATGTACTATTATTATGCACTGCATGTTTTAGCCCTCATTAAACGTGTAACTTCACACTCAGCTTCAGATTTCTCTTTACTTCTCATGCTGGATGCTCCTCGATGCTTGTACTCCAACATACCGGAGCTGCTGGTTGCTCCTCGATGCTTGTACTCCAACATACCGGAGCTGCTGGTTGCTCCTCGATGCTTGTACTCCAACATACCGGAGCTGCTGGTTGCTTGTATTCCAACATACCGGAGCTGCTGGTTGCTTGTATTCCAACATACCGGAGCTGCTGGTTGCTTGTACTCCAACATACCGGAGCTGCTGGTTGCTCCTCGATGCTTGTACTCCAACATACCGGAGCTGCTGGTTGCTCCTCGATGCTTGTACTCCAACATACCGGAGCTGCTGGTTGCTCCTCGATGCTTGTACTCCAACATACCGGAGCTGCTGGTTGCTTGTATTCCAACATACCGGAGCTGCTGGTTGCTTGTACTCCAACATACCGGAGCTGCTGGTTGCTTGTATTCCAACATACCGGAGCTGCTGGTTGCTTGTATTCCAACATACCGGAGCTGCTGGTTGCTCCTCGATGCTTGCACTCCAACATACCGGAGCTGCTGGTTGCTCCTCGATGCTTGTACTCCAACATACCGGAGCTGCTGGTTGCTCCTCGATGCTCGCACTCCAACATACCGGAGCTGCTGGTTGCTTGTACTCCAACATACCAGAGCTGCTGGTTGCTCCTCGTTGCTTGTATTCCAACATACCGGAGCTGCTGGTTGCTTGTATTCCAACATACCGGAGCTGCTGGTTGCTCCTTGATGCTTGTACTCCAACATACCGGAGCTGCTGGTTGCTCCTCGATGCTCGCACTCCAACATACCGGAGCTGCTGGTTGCTTGTACTCCAACATACCGGAGCTGCTGGTTGCTCCTCGTTGCTTGTACTCCAACATACCAGAGCTGCTGGTTGCTCCTCGTTGCTTGTATTCCAACATACCGGAGCTGCTGGTTGCTTGTATTCCAACATACCGGAGCTGCTGGTTGCTCCTCGATGCTTGTATTCCAACATACCGGAGCTGCTGGTTGCTCCTCGATGCTTGTATTCCAACATACCGGAGCTGCTGGTTGCTCCTCGATGCTTGTACTCCAACATACCGGAGCTGCTGGTTGCTCCTCGATGCTTGTACTCCAACATACCGGAGCTGCTGGTTGCTTGTATTCCAACATACCGGAGCTGCTGGTTGCTCCTCGATGCTTGTACTCCAACATACCGGAGCTGCTGGTTGCTCCTTGTATCCAACATACCGGAGCTGCTGGATGCTTGTATTCCAACATACCGGAGCTGCTGGTTGCTCCTCGATGCTTGTACTCCAACATACCGGAGCTGCTGGTTGCTCCTCGATGCTTGTACTCCAACATACCGGAGCTGCTGGTTGCTTGTATTCCAACATACCGGAGCTGCTGGTTGCTCCTTGATGCTTGTACTCCAACATACCGGAGCTGCTGGTTGCTCCTCGATGCTTGTATTCCAACATACCGGAGCTGCTGGTTGCTTGTATTCCAACATACCGGAGCTGCTGGTTGCTTGTACTCCAACATACCGGAGCTGCTGGTTGCTTGTATTCCAACATACCGGAGCTGCTGGTTGCTCCTCGATGCTTGTACTCCAACATACCGGAGCTGCTGGTTGCTTGTATTCCAACATACCGGAGCTGCTGGTTGCTTGTATCCAACATACCGGAGCTGCTGGTTGCTCCTCGATGCTTGTACTCCAACATACCGGAGCTGCTGGTTGCTCCTCGATGCTCGCACTCCAACATACCGGAGCTGCTGGTTGCTTGTACTCCAACATACCAGAGCTGCTGGTTGCTCCTCGTTGCTTGTATTCCAACATACCGGAGCTGCTGGTTGCTTGTATTCCAACATACCGGAGCTGCTGGTTGCTCCTTGATGCTTGTACTCCAACATACCGGAGCTGCTGGTTGCTCCTCGATGCTCGCACTCCAACATACCGGAGCTGCTGGTTGCTTGTACTCCAACATACCAGAGCTGCTGGTTGCTCCTCGATGCTTGTACTCCAACATACCAGAGCTGCTGGTTGCTCCTCGTTGCTTGTATTCCAACATACCGGAGCTGCTGGTTGCTTGTATTCCAACATACCGGAGCTGCTGGTTGCTCCTCGATGCTTGTATTCCAACATACCGGAGCTGCTGGTTGCTCCTCGATGCTTGTATTCCAACATACCGGAGCTGCTGGTTGCTCCTCGATGCTTGCACTCCAACATACCGGAGCTGCTGGTTGCTCCTCGATGCTTGCACTCCAACATACCGGAGCTGCTGGTTGCTTGTATTCCAACATACCGGAGCTGCTGGTTGCTCCTCGATGCTTGTACTCCAACATACCGGAGCTGCTGGTTGCTCCTCGATGCTCGCACTCCAACATACCGGAGCTCCTCGATGCTTGTATTCCAACATACCGGAGCTGCTGGTTGCTCCTCGATGCTTGTACTCCAACATACCGGAGCTGCTGGTTGCTCCTCGATGCTTGCACTCCAACATACCGGAGCTGCTGGTTGCTTGTATTCCAACATACCGGAGCTGCTGGTTGCTCCTCGATGCTTGTACTCCAACATACCGGAGCTGCTGGTTGCTTGTACTCCAACATACCGGAGCTGCTGGTTGCTCCTCGATGCTTGTACTCCAACATACCGGAGCTGCTGGTTGCTCCTCGATGCTTGTATTCCAACATACCGGAGCTGCTGGTTGCTCCTCGATGCTTGTACTCCAACATACCGGAGCTGCTGGTTGCTCCTCGATGCTTGTACTCCAACATACCGGAGCTGCTGGTTGCTCCTCGATGCTTGTACTCCAACATACCGGAGCTGCTGGTTGCTCCTCGATGCTTGTATTCCAACATACCGGAGCTGCTGGTTGCTCCGATGCTGTATTCCAACATACCGGAGCTGCTGGTTGCTCCTCGATGCTTGTACTCCAACATACCGGAGCTGCTGGTTGCTCCTCGATGCTTGTATTCCAACATACCGGAGCTGCTGGTTGCTCCTCGATGCTTGTACTCCAACATACCGGAGCTGCTGGTTGCTCCTCGATGCTTGCACTCCAACATACCGGAGCTGCTGGTTGCTTGTATTCCAACATACCGGAGCTGCTGGTTGCTCCTCGATGCTTGTATTCCAACATACCGGAGCTGCTGGTTGCTTGTACTCCAACATACCGGAGCTGCTGGTTGCTCCTCGATGCTTGTATTCCAACATACCGGAGCTGCTGGTTGCTTGTATTCCAACATACCGGAGCTGCTGGTTGCTCCTCGATGCTTGTACTCCAACATACCGGAGCTGCTGGTTGCTCCTCGATGCTTGTACTCC
Organism: Archivesica marissinica; assembly: GCA_014843695.1. Classification (NCBI taxonomy): domain Eukaryota; kingdom Metazoa; phylum Mollusca; class Bivalvia; order Venerida; family Vesicomyidae; genus Archivesica; species Archivesica marissinica. Next base: position 27,002,415 of record CM026387.1, read on the forward strand.
AACATACCGGAGCTGCTGGTTGCTCCTCGATGCTTGTATTCCAACATACCGGAGCTGCTGGTTGCTTGTATTCCAACATACCGGAGCTGCTGGTTGCTTGTATTCCAACATACCGGAGCTGCTGGTTGCTCCTCGATGCTTGTACTCCAACATACCGGAGCTGCTGGTTGCTCCTCGATGCTTGTACTCCAACATACCGGAGCTGCTGGTTGCTCCTCGATGCTTGTACTCCAACATACCGGAGCTGCTGGTTGCTTGTATTCCAACATACCGGAGCTGCTGGTTGCTCCTCGATGCTTGTATTCCAACATACCGGAGCTGCTGGTTGCTCCTGATGTATCCAACATACCGGAGCTCCTCGATGCTTGTATTCCAACATACCGGAGCTGCTGGTTGCTCCTCGATGCTTGTACTCCAACATACCGGAGCTGCTGGTTGCTCCTCGATGCTTGTACTCCAACATACCGGAGCTGCTGGTTGCTTGTATTCCAACATACCGGAGCTGCTGGTTGCTCCTTGATGCTTGTACTCCAACATACCGGAGCTGCTGGTTGCTTGTATTCCAACATACCGGAGCTGCTGGTTGCTCCTCGATGCTTGTACTCCAACATACCGGAGCTGCTGGTTGCTCCTCGATGCTTGTACTCCAACATACCGGAGCTGCTGGTTGCTTGTATTCCAACATACCGGAGCTGCTGGTTGCTCCTCGATGCTTGTACTCCAACATACCGGAGCTGCTGGTTGCTCCTCGATGCTTGTATTCCAACATACCGGAGCTGCTGGTTGCTCCTCGATGCTTGTACTCCAACATACCGGAGCTGCTGGTTGCTCCTCGATGCTTGTACTCCAACATACCGGAGCTGCTGGTTGCTCCTCGATGCTTGTACTCCAACATACCGGAGCTGCTGGTTGCTCCTCGATGCTTGTATTCCAACATACCGGAGCTGCTGGTTGCTCCTGATGCTGTATTCCAACATACCGGAGCTGCTGGTTGCTCCTCGATGCTTGTACTCCAACATACCGGAGCTGCTGGTTGCTCCTCGATGCTTGCACTCCAACATACCGGAGCTGCTGGTTGCTCCTCGATGCTTGTACTCCAACATACCGGAGCTGCTGGTTGCTCCTCGATGCTTGCACTCCAACATACCGGAGCTGCTGGTTGCTTGATGCTTGTACTCCAACATACCGGAGCTGCTGGTTGCTCCTCGATGCTTGTATTCCAACATACCGGAGCTGCTGGTTGCTTGTACTCCAACATACCGGAGCTGCTGGTTGCTCCTCGTTGCTTGTATTCCAACATACCGGAGCTGCTGGTTGCTTGTATTCCAACATACCGGAGCTGCTGGTTGCTCCTCGATGCTTGCACTCCAACATACCGGAGCTGCTGGTTGCTCCTCGATGCTTGTACTCCAACATACCGGAGCTGCTGGTTGCTCCTCGATGCTTGTATTCCAACATACCGGAGCTGCTGGTTGCTTGTATTCCAACATACCGGAGCTGCTGGTTGCTTGTATTCCAACATACCGGAGCTGCTGGTTGCTCCTCGATGCTTGTACTCCAACATACCGGAGCTGCTGGTTGCTTGTACTCCAACATACCGGAGCTGCTGGTTGCTCCTCGATGCTTGCACTCCAACATACCGGAGCTGCTGGTTGCTTGTATTCCAACATACCGGAGCTGCTGGTTGCTCCCTGATGCTTGTACTCCAACATACCGGAGCTGCTGGTTGCTCCTCGATGCTTGCACTCCAACATACCGGAGCTGCTGGTTGCTTGTATTCCAACATACCGGAGCTGCTGGTTGCTTGTATTCCAACATACCGGAGCTGCTGGTTGCTTGTATTCCAACATACCGGAGCTGCTGGTTGCTCCTCGATGCTTGTACTCCAACATACCGGAGCTGCTGGTTGCTCCTCGATGCTTGTACTCCAACATACCGGAGCTGCTGGTTGCTCCTCGATGCTTGCACTCCAACATACCGGAGCTGCTGGTTGCTTGTATTCCAACATACCGGAGCTGCTGGTTGCTCCTCGATGCTTGTACTCCAACATACCGGAGCTGCTGGTTGCTCTGCTACTCCAACATACCGGAGCTCCTGGTTGCTTGTATTCCAACATACCGGAGCTGCTGGTTGCTCCTCGATGCTTGTACTCCAACATACCGGAGCTGCTGGTTGCTCCTCGATGCTTGCACTCCAACATACCGGAGCTGCTGGTTGCTTGTATTCCAACATACCGGAGCTGCTGGTTGCTCCTCGATGCTTGTACTCCAACATACCGGAGCTGCTGGTTGCTTGTACTCCAACATACCGGAGCTGCTGGTTGCTCCTCGATGCTTGTACTCCAACATACCGGAGCTGCTGGTTGCTCCTGATGCTTGTACTCCAACATACCGGAGCTGCTGGTTGCTTGTATTCCAACATACCGGAGCTGCTGGTTGCTCCTCGA
>CM026387.1:27005860-27021294 GCA_014843695.1 Archivesica marissinica
TATGGTGGAGTGTCTGAGGTATGGTGTAGTGTCTGAGGTATGGGGTAGTGTCTGGGGTATGGTTGAGTCTCTGAGGTATGGTGGAGTGTCTGAGGTATGGTGTAGTGTCTGTGGTATGGCGTAGTGTCTGAGGTATGGTGTAGTGTCTGAGGTATAGGGTAGTGTCTGGGGTATGGTTGAGTCTCTGAGGTATGGTGGAGTGTCTGGGGTATGGTGTAGTGTCTGAGGTATGGGGTAGTGTCTGAAGTATGGGGTAGTGTCTGAGGTATGGTGGAGTGTCTGAGGTATGGTGTAGTGTCTGAGGTATGGCGTAGTGTCTGAGGTATGGTGGAGTGTCTGAGGTATAGGGTAGTGTCTGGGGTATGGTTGAGTCTCTGAGGTATGGTGGAGTGTCTGGGGTATGGTGTAGTGTCTGAGGTATAGGGTAGTGTCTGGGGTATGGTTGAGTCTCTGAGGTATGGTGGAGTGTCTGGGGTATGGTGTAGTGTCTGAGGTATGGGGTAGTGTCTGAGGTATGGGGTAGTGTCTGAGGTATGGTGGAGTGTCTGATGTATGGTGTAGTGTCTGAGGTATGGGGGAGTGTCTGAGGTATGGTGTAGTGTCTGAGGTATGGTGTAGTGTCTGAGGTATGGTGTAGTGTCTGATGTATGGTGTAGTGTCTGAGGTATGGGGGAGTGTCTGAGGTATGGTGGAGTGTCTGAGGTATGGTGGAGTGTCTGAGCTATGGTGGAGTGTCTGATGTATGGTGTAGTGTCTGAGGTATGGTGAAGTGTCTGATGTATGGTGGAGTGTCTGATGTATGGTGTAGTGTCTGATGTATGGTATAGTGTCTGAGGTATGGTGGAGTGTCTGATGTATGGGGTAGTATCTGAGGTATGGGGTAGTGTCTGAGGTATGGTGCAGTGTCTGAGGTATGGTGGAGTGTCTGAGGTATGGTGGAGTGTCTGATGTATGGTGTAGTGTATGAGGTATGGTGGAGTGTCTGATGTATGGTGTAGTGTCTGAGGTATGGTGGAGTGTCTGATGTATGGTGGAGTGTCTGATGTATGGTGTAGTGTCTGATATATGGTGTAGTGTCTGAGGTATGGTGGAGTGTCTGATGTACGGGGTAGTGTCTGAGGTATAGGGTAGTGTCTGAGGTATGGAGGAGTATCTGAGGTATGGTGGAGTGTCTGATGTACGGGGTAGTGTCTGAGGTATAGGGTAGTGTCTGAGGTATGGAGGAGTATCTGAGGTATGGTGGAGTGTCTGAGGTATGGTGGAGTGTCTGATGTATGGTGTAGTGTCTGAGGTATGGTGGAGTGTCTGATGTATAGGGTAGTGTCTGAGGTATGGTGTAGTGTCTGAGGTATGGTATAGTGTCTGAGGTATGATGGAGTGTCTGAGGTATGATGGAGCGTCTGAGGTATGGTGTAGTGTCTGAGGTATGGTGTAGTGTCTGATGTATGGTGTAGTGTCTGAGGTATGGTGTAGTGTCTGAGGTATGATGGAGTGTCTGAGGTATGGTGTAGTGTCTGAGGTATGGTGTAGTGTCTGAGGTATGGTGTAGTGTCTGAGGTATGGTGTAGTGTCTGAGGTATGGTGTAGTGTCTGATGTATGGTGGAGCGTCTGAGGTATGGGGGAGTGTCTGAGGTATGGTCGGGTCTCTGAGGTATTGTGGAGTCTCTGAGGTATGATGGAGCGTCTGAGGTATGGTGGAGTGTCTGAGGTATGATGGAGTGTCTGAGGTATGGTAGAGTCTCTGAGGTATGGTGGAGTCTCTGAGGTATGGTGTAGTGTCTGAGGTATGATGGAGTTTCTGAGGTATGATGTAGTGTCTGAGGTATGGTAGAGTCTCTGAGGTATGGTGGAGTCTCTGAGGTATGATGGAGCGTCTGAGGTATGGTGGAGTGTCTGGGGTATGATGGAGTGTCTGAGGTATGGTAGAGTCTCTGAGGTATGGTTGAGTCTCTGGGGTATGGTGGAGTTTCTGGTGTATGGTGGAGTGTCTGAGGTATGGTGGAGCGGCTGAGGTATGGTGGAGTGTCTGAGGTATGGTCGGGTCTCTGAGATATGGTGGTGTATCTGAGGTATTGTCGATTCTAAGGTGTGGTCGAGTGTAAGGTGTGGTCGAGTCTAAGGTGTGGTAGAGTCTCTGAGGCATGGTCGAATCTCTGAGGTATGATATATCCCTGAGGTATGGTCGAGTCCCTGATGTATTGTCGAGTCCCTGAGGTATGGTCGAGTCCCTGATGTATTGTCGAGTCCCTGGGGCATGGTCGAGTCCCTGATGTATTGTCGAGTCCCTAATGTATTGTCGAGTCCCTGGGGTATGGTCGAATCCCTGATGTATTGTCGAGTCCCTGGGGTATGTTCGAGTCCCTGATGTATTGTCGAGTCCCTGGGTATGGTCGAATCCCTGATGTATTGTCGAGTCCCTGGGGTATGTTCGAGTCCCTGGAATATGGTCGAGTCCCTGGGGTATGGTCGAGTCCCTGGGGTATACTCGAGTCACTGGGGTATGATCGAGTCCCTGGGGTATGGTCGAGTCCCTGGGAGTATGGTCGAGTCCCTTATGCATTGTCGAGTCCCTGGGGTATGGTTGATTATGTGAGGTATGATCGAGTCCCTGATGTATTGTCGAGTCCCTGATGTATTGTCGAGTCCCTGGGGTATGGTTGAGTCTGTGAGGTATGTTAGAATCTCTGTCTTAAGTGCGTACCTAATGTCGCCGTCAATGATCTCATGGTATGCGTACGTGATGTACAGGAATCATTTCATATTCAATTCAGTACAATATTGTCGTTTATACTCGCCACCGTGTGGGAGTCTCGGTGGTATGATGGAGTATCGGTGTTATGATGGAGTCTCGGTGGTATGATGGAGTCTCGGTGGTATTATGGAGTCTCGGTGGTATGATGGAGTCTCGGTGGTATGATGGAGTCTCGGTGGTATGATGGAGTCTCGGTGGTATGATGGTATCTCGGTGGTATGATAGAGTCTCGGTGGTATGGTGGAGTCTCGGTGGTATGATGGAGTGTCTGAGGTATGATGGAGTCTCGGTAGTATGATGGAGTCTCGGTGGTATGGTGGAGGGTCTGGGGTATGATGGAGTCTCGGGGGTATGGTGGATTCTCGGTGGTATGATGGAGTCTCGGTGGTATGATGTAGTGTCTGAGGTATGGTGTAGTGTCTGAGGTATGGTGTAGTGTCTGAGGTATGGGGTAGTGTCTGGGGTATGGTTGAGTCTCTGAGGTATGGTGGAGTGTCTGGGGTATGGTGTAGTGTCTGATATATGGTGTAGTGTATGAGGTATGGTGGAGTGTCTGATGTATGGTGTAGTGTATGAGGTATGGTGGAGTGTCTGATGTATGGTGTATTGTCTGAGGTATGGTGGAGTGTCTGATGTATGGTGGAGTGTCTGATGTATGGTGTAGTGTCTGATATATGGTGTAGTGTCTGATGTATGGAGGAGTATCTGAGGTATGGTGGAGTCTCGGTGGTATGATGGAGTCTCGGTGGTATGGTGGAGTCTCGGTGGTATGATGGAGTCTCGGTGGTATGGTGGAGTCTCGGTGGTGTGGTGGAGTCTCGTTGGTATGATGGAGTCTCGGTGGTATGGTGGAATCTCGGTGGTATGGTGAGTCTCGGTGGTATGGTGGAGTCTCGGTGGTATGGTGGAGTCTCGGTGGTATGGTGGAGTCTCGGTGGTATGATGGTGTCTCGGTGGTATGGTGGAGTCTCGGTGGTATGGTGGAGTCTCGATGGTATGATGGAGTCTCGGTGGTATGGTGGAGTCTCGGTGGTATGATGGAGTCTCGGTGGTATGATGGAGTCTCGGTGGTATGATGGAGTCTCGGTGGTATGGTGGAGTCTCGGTGGTATGGTGGAGTCTCGGTGGTATGGTGGAGTATCGGTGGTATGGTGGAGTCTCGGTGGTATGATGGAGTATCGGTGGGTATGATGGAGTCTCGGTGGTATGATAGAGTCTCGGTGGTATGGTGGAGTCTCGGTGGTATGGTGGAGTATCGGTGGTATGATGGAGTCTCGGTGGTATGGTGGAGTCTCGGTGGTATGATGGAGTCTCGGTGGTATGGTGGAGTCTAGGTGGTATGTTGGAGTCTCGGTGGTATGGTGCAATCTCGGTGGTATGGTGGAGTCTCGGTGGTATGATGGCGTCTCGGTGGTATGACGGAGTCTCGGTGGTATGGTGGAGTCTCGGTGGTATAATGGAGTCTCGGTGGTATGATGGAGTCTCGGTGGTATGATGGAGTCTCGGTGGTATGATGGAGTCTCGGTGGTATGATGGAGTCTCGTTGGTATGATGGAGTCTCGGTGGTATGGTGGAGTCTCGGTGGTATGATGGAGTATCGGTGTTATGATGGAGTCTCGGTGGTATGATGGAGTCTCGGTGGTATTATGGAGTCTCGGTGGTATGATGGAGTCTCGGTGGTATGATGGAGTCTCGGTGGTATGATGGAGTCTCGGTGGTATGATGGTATCTCGGTGGTATGATAGAGTCTCGGTGGTATGGTGGAGTCTCGGTGGTATGATGGAGTGTCTGAGGTATGATGGAGTCTCGGTAGTATGATGGAGTCTCGGTGGTATGGTGGAGGGTCTGGGGTATGATGGAGTCTCGGGGGTATGGTGGATTCTCGGTGGTATGATGGAGTCTCGGTGGTATGATGGAGTCTCGGTGGTATGATGGAGTCTCGATGGTAATGTTGGAGTCTCGGTGGTATGGTGGAGTCTCGATGGTATAATGGAGTCTCGGTGGTGTGATGGAGTCTCGGTGGTATGGTGTAGTTTCTGAGGTATGGTGTAGTGTCTGAGGTATGGTGGAGCGTCTGATGTATGGTGGAGCGTCTGAGGTATGGTGGAGCGTCTGATGTATGGTGGAGTGTCTGAGGTATGGTGTAGTGTCTGAGGTATGGTGTATTGTCTGAGGTATGGTGTAGTGTCTGAGGTATGGTGTAGTGTCTGAGGTATGGTGTAGTGTCTGAGGTATGGTGGAGCGTCTGAGGTATGGTGTAGTGTCTGAGGTATGATGGAGTGTCTGAGGTATGGTGTAGTGTCTGAGGTATGATGGAGTGTCTGAGGTATGGTGGAGTGTCTGAGGTATGGTGTAGTGTCTGAGGTATGGTGTAGTGTCTGATGTATTGTGTAGTGTCTGAGGTATGGTGTAGTGTCTGAGGTATGGTGTAGTGTCTGATGTATGGTGTAGTGTCTGAGGTATGGTGTAGTGTCTGAGGTATGGTGTAGTGTCTGAGGTATGGTGTAGTGTCTGAGGTATGGTGTAGTGTCTGAGGTATGGGGTAGTGTCTGAGGTATGGTGGAGTGTCTGAGGTATGGTGTAGTGTCTGAGGTATGGGGTAGTGTCTGGGGTATGGTTGAGTCTCTGAGGTATGGTGGAGTGTCTGAGGTATGGTGTAGTGTCTGTGGTATGGCGTAGTGTCTGAGGTATGGTGTAGTGTCTGAGGTATAGGGTAGTGTCTGGGGTATGGTTGAGTCTCTGAGGTATGGTGGAGTGTCTGGGGTATGGTGTAGTGTCTGAGGTATGGGGTAGTGTCTGAAGTATGGGGTAGTGTCTGAGGTATGGTGGAGTGTCTGAGGTATGGTGTAGTGTCTGAGGTATGGCGTAGTGTCTGAGGTATGGTGGAGTGTCTGAGGTATAGGGTAGTGTCTGGGGTATGGTTGAGTCTCTGAGGTATGGTGGAGTGTCTGGGGTATGGTGTAGTGTCTGAGGTATAGGGTAGTGTCTGGGGTATGGTTGAGTCTCTGAGGTATGGTGGAGTGTCTGGGGTATGGTGTAGTGTCTGAGGTATGGGGTAGTGTCTGAGGTATGGGGTAGTGTCTGAGGTATGGTGGAGTGTCTGATGTATGGTGTAGTGTCTGAGGTATGGGGGAGTGTCTGAGGTATGGTGTAGTGTCTGAGGTATGGTGTAGTGTCTGAGGTATGGTGTAGTGTCTGATGTATGGTGTAGTGTCTGAGGTATGGGGGAGTGTCTGAGGTATGGTGGAGTGTCTGAGGTATGGTGGAGTGTCTGAGCTATGGTGGAGTGTCTGATGTATGGTGTAGTGTCTGAGGTATGGTGAAGTGTCTGATGTATGGTGGAGTGTCTGATGTATGGTGTAGTGTCTGATGTATGGTATAGTGTCTGAGGTATGGTGGAGTGTCTGATGTATGGGGTAGTATCTGAGGTATGGGGTAGTGTCTGAGGTATGGTGCAGTGTCTGAGGTATGGTGGAGTGTCTGAGGTATGGTGGAGTGTCTGATGTATGGTGTAGTGTATGAGGTATGGTGGAGTGTCTGATGTATGGTGTAGTGTCTGAGGTATGGTGGAGTGTCTGATGTATGGTGGAGTGTCTGATGTATGGTGTAGTGTCTGATATATGGTGTAGTGTCTGAGGTATGGTGGAGTGTCTGATGTACGGGGTAGTGTCTGAGGTATAGGGTAGTGTCTGAGGTATGGAGGAGTATCTGAGGTATGGTGGAGTGTCTGATGTACGGGGTAGTGTCTGAGGTATAGGGTAGTGTCTGAGGTATGGAGGAGTATCTGAGGTATGGTGGAGTGTCTGAGGTATGGTGGAGTGTCTGATGTATGGTGTAGTGTCTGAGGTATGGTGGAGTGTCTGATGTATAGGGTAGTGTCTGAGGTATGGTGTAGTGTCTGAGGTATGGTATAGTGTCTGAGGTATGATGGAGTGTCTGAGGTATGATGGAGCGTCTGAGGTATGGTGTAGTGTCTGAGGTATGGTGTAGTGTCTGATGTATGGTGTAGTGTCTGAGGTATGGTGTAGTGTCTGAGGTATGATGGAGTGTCTGAGGTATGGTGTAGTGTCTGAGGTATGGTGTAGTGTCTGAGGTATGGTGTAGTGTCTGAGGTATGGTGTAGTGTCTGAGGTATGGTGTAGTGTCTGATGTATGGTGGAGCGTCTGAGGTATGGGGGAGTGTCTGAGGTATGGTCGGGTCTCTGAGGTATTGTGGAGTCTCTGAGGTATGATGGAGCGTCTGAGGTATGGTGGAGTGTCTGAGGTATGATGGAGTGTCTGAGGTATGGTAGAGTCTCTGAGGTATGGTGGAGTCTCTGAGGTATGGTGTAGTGTCTGAGGTATGATGGAGTTTCTGAGGTATGATGTAGTGTCTGAGGTATGGTAGAGTCTCTGAGGTATGGTGGAGTCTCTGAGGTATGATGGAGCGTCTGAGGTATGGTGGAGTGTCTGGGGTATGATGGAGTGTCTGAGGTATGGTAGAGTCTCTGAGGTATGGTTGAGTCTCTGGGGTATGGTGGAGTTTCTGGTGTATGGTGGAGTGTCTGAGGTATGGTGGAGCGGCTGAGGTATGGTGGAGTGTCTGAGGTATGGTCGGGTCTCTGAGATATGGTGGTGTATCTGAGGTATTGTCGATTCTAAGGTGTGGTCGAGTGTAAGGTGTGGTCGAGTCTAAGGTGTGGTAGAGTCTCTGAGGCATGGTCGAATCTCTGAGGTATGATATATCCCTGAGGTATGGTCGAGTCCCTGATGTATTGTCGAGTCCCTGAGGTATGGTCGAGTCCCTGATGTATTGTCGAGTCCCTGGGGCATGGTCGAGTCCCTGATGTATTGTCGAGTCCCTAATGTATTGTCGAGTCCCTGGGGTATGGTCGAATCCCTGATGTATTGTCGAGTCCCTGGGGTATGTTCGAGTCCCTGATGTATTGTCGAGTCCCTGGGTATGGTCGAATCCCTGATGTATTGTCGAGTCCCTGGGGTATGTTCGAGTCCCTGGAATATGGTCGAGTCCCTGGGGTATGGTCGAGTCCCTGGGGTATACTCGAGTCACTGGGGTATGATCGAGTCCCTGGGGTATGGTCGAGTCCCTGGGAGTATGGTCGAGTCCCTTATGCATTGTCGAGTCCCTGGGGTATGGTTGATTATGTGAGGTATGATCGAGTCCCTGATGTATTGTCGAGTCCCTGATGTATTGTCGAGTCCCTGGGGTATGGTTGAGTCTGTGAGGTATGTTAGAATCTCTGTCTTAAGTGCGTACCTAATGTCGCCGTCAATGATCTCATGGTATGCGTACGTGATGTACAGGAATCATTTCATATTCAATTCAGTACAATATTGTCGTTTATACTCGCCACCGTGTGCGTCCGTGGTCCAGTGATTGAGCGTCGGATTTGGACTCGAACGGTCCCGTGTTCGATACTCGATCAGGCCACATATGTAGTGTATGGGCAAGGCACCTCACACACATTGCTTAGTACTGGTTAACCCATAGAGCGACGTGCTGCGAGATGTACCCAGACCGCGACGTGTTGCGAGATGTGCCCCGACCGCGACGTGCTGCGAGATGTACTCCGACCGCGACGTATTGCGAGATGTGCTCCGACCGCGACGTGCTGCGAGATATACTCCGACCGCGACGTATTGCGAGATGTGCCACGACCGCGACGTGCTGCGAGATGTGCCCCGACCGCGACGTGCTGCGAGATGTGCCCCGACCGCGACGTGTTGCGAGATGTGCCACGACCGCGACGTATTGCGAGATGTGCTCCGACCGCGACGTGCTGCGAGATATACTCCGACAGCGACGTATTGCGAGATGTGCCACGACCGCGACGTGCTGCGAGATGTGCCCCGACCGCGACGTGCTGCGAGATGTACTCCGACCGCGACGTGCTGCGAGATGTACTCCGACCGCGACGTGCTGCGAGATGTACTCCGACCGCGACGTGCTGCGAGATATACTCCGACCGCGACGTGCTGCGAGATGTGCCACGACCGCGATGTGCTGCGAGATGTGCCACGACCGCGATGTGCTGCGAAATGTACTCCGACCGCGCCGTTTTGAGGTCAGCCTGGCAAACTCATTTCAGGTTGTGACAATAATAATTGAATGAACGGGGGAGATTCATTCCCATATTACAAAACCTGGCATTCAACGAGGCTAAACACATCGGCGCAAGAATACATACAGTATTACAAAACCTGGCATTCAACGAGGCCAAACACATCGCCGCAAGAATACATACAGTATTACAAAACCTGGCATTCAACGAGGCCAAACACATCGCCGCAAGAATACATACAGTATTACAAAACCTGGCATTCAATGAGGCCAAACACATCGCCGCAAGTATACATTACAGTATTACAAAACCTGGCATTCAACGAGGCCAAACACTTCGCCGCAAATATACATACAGTATTACAAAACCTGGCATTCAACGAGGCCAAACACATCGCCGCAAGAATACATTACAGTATTACAAAACCTGGCATTCAACGAGACCAAACACATCGCCGCAAGAATACATACAGTATTACAAAACCTGGCATTCAACGAGGCCAAACACATCGCCGCAAGAATACATACAGTATTACAAAACCTGGCATTCAATGAGGCCAAACACATCGCCGCAAGAATACATTACAGTATTACAAAACCTGGCATTCAATGAGGCCAAACACATCGCCGCAAATATACATACAGTATTACAAAACCTGGCATTCAACGAGGCTAAACACATCGGCGCAAGAATACATACAGTATTACAAAACCTGGCATTCAACGAGGCCAAACACATCGCCGCAAGAATACATACAGTATTACAAAACCTGGCATTCAACGAGGCCAAACACATCGCCGCAAGAATACATACAGTATTACAAAACCTGGCATTCAATGAGGCCAAACACATCGCCGCAAGAATACATTACAGTATTACAAAACCTGGCATTCAACGAGGCCAAACACATCGCCGCAAATATACATACAGTATTACAAAACCTGGCATTCAACGAGGCCAAACACATCGCCGCAAGAATACATAAGTATGCAGATTGATTAGGTGGTGTTGTAATCTGTATTAAAGTCGCATCCATTCACATTACATAAAATATATACAAACCTGGTTAAACATAACAGCAGTACACGACCATTCATCAAATAATTACAAGAGACTATGCATGTAGCACAGTACGATATACAGTCAAACCTGCCTTAAACAGCCAGCCAAGGGAATCACAAATTACAAATTGTTCCGAAATAATGTGGACACTAACTTTCCATCTCTAAACAGTGTTTTACAAACTCTCAAACGTGAAAATACAAGTTCATATAACGGTCAGCCACGCTCCTGAATTGATGTTTCTTTATTATTGTAGTATATTCTAAATGCGTGACTCTGTGGATTAGAGATACTTTAAAAAATTAGATTAGTCTAAAAGTAAATATGCACAGGCACACATGTGAGATATAACTGTAAATCTGTACCATACATGTTGTTATGCATGATATATGCGATCCTATTTACATTATTTTGTTATGTCAACAATCGTCGTATACGACGTTTTCGTTATTAGTTTAAATACTCAGTTATTTATGTAAATATGGGGGGATTATACACATGTATATAATATGGAATTACATTCTGTAGACATTTGCGTGTTCATTCGATGTAGTGTCGCTTTAATATACATGTATACACATATATTGGTCTATTGTATATAATGTATAATAAAACAACATATCTTGAATCTGGAAATTGGCTAAATACAGGTTGGCTGCTTAATGGAGGTGACCACTATCACAGGTTTGACTGTAGTACATTTCATAACTACATATTTTGAATCTGGAAATTGGCTGCTTAATACAGGTTGGCTGCTTAATGAAGGTGACCACTAGCACAGGTTTGACTAGTACATTTCATCAATGTATATACAGCATAAAACAAAGAGGTAGTTTTGTTCATACACATTTATTTTAGCTCGATTACGAAACAAGTTCTTATAACTTGTATGAATCACCCTTGAGACCTCATTCCTGATGGAATCCATCACCACGAGGGAGAAAGAAGCAGCATGTGCAGATTAAGAAATATTGTAAAATGTTTATACAAATTTATCTTAGCTCGATTGCGAAACAACTTACATTAATCATTCTCCATCCAGACCTCATTCCTGATGGATTCCATCGCCACGAGAGAGAGAGAGAGAGAGAGAGAGAGAGAGAGAGAGAGAGAGAGAGAGAGAGAGAGAGAGAGAGAGAGAGAGCGCGCAATCGTGAGAGAGCGCGCAATCGTAACGGTTCCAGCGGGGCTCGAACACGCTACCACTGCGCTATCACGACGGCCGTAAAACTCTATTGTATGGTATACATATAGTATACATACTGTGTGTTTTCATTAATAATATTAAAGATTGTTTGTTTAGACATTTTTCCGTCAAGAATGCTCAGGAAGATGATTTTATGTACAGCCCGGGGTTTATAAGTAATTAATGTCGTCATGGAGAGAAATGCAATATTAACCACTCTCTTTTATTTATTTTATTTTGACATTAATTGGCAGTTATTTAAAAAATGGGATCACGAAAACTTGATAGACACATGGTATAGGATAGAAAATATATCTAGTTTTACAGAAAGGCAAGACGTGCGTAGTTCATATTAGGCGCTGAATGGATCCTGCAGATTGTCACATAATATGAAAATCCAAATAGGCCAAAAATGCAATCTAAAAGTGGAGTGGGTATGTTAACATGTCTATAATTCTAGCGCGAGTCTGGCTCACTGCGAACGTATACTTGTTTTGTGTGTGAGGTTCGAGCCCAGTTGGAGCCGGTGCGACGGTGTCCTTATGCAATGCATTTAAATCCCACTTGCCTATCTTCTCTCTCCCTCGTGGCGATGGATTCCATTACTAGTTGTAATAACTTGTTTCGCAATCGAGCTCAAATAAACGTGTTATGAACCAAGAACAAATTGATAAACCATAGGCATGGCACTATTCATACACAAATGCTAGGACATATCCAAACATATTTTAAAATGGCATTAAAAATTAAAAACTTTGGTATCATTTTGAAAATTGTAACGTCTAAATCGTACATTAAAGTGCACCATCGACGACGTCCAGGGTTCAAAATGCGCCAGAGTGCACCATCGACGACGTCCAGGGTTCAAAATGCGTCAGGGTGCACCATCGACGACGTCCAGGGTTCAAAATGCGTCAGGGTGCACCATCGACGACGTCCAGGGTTCAAAATGCGTCAGAGTGCACCATCGACGACGTCCAGGGTTCAAAATGCGTCAGAGTGCACCATCGACGACGTCCAGGGTTCAAAATGCGTCAGGGTGCACCATCGACGACGTCCAGTGTTCAAAATGCGTCAGAGTGCACCATCGACGACGTCCAGGGTTCAAAATGCGTCAGAGTGCACCATCGACGACGTTCAGGAATCAAAATGCGTCAGAGTGCACCATCGACGACGTCCAGGGTTCAAAATGTTGATAAAGTTGCACTTGTGGTGCTCAATTTATCAGGCTGGCCTACACATTCAAAGCGGCTAGCTACGCCCCTGGCCACTAGTATATAATAACCATGTATTGCCATGTCACTGGACGAGAATAAACCCCGTATTTATACCAGTATCGACGAGAATAAACCCCGTATTTATACCAATATCGACGAGAATTAAACCCCGTATTTATACCAGTATCGACGAGAATTAAACCCCGTATTTATACCAGTATCGACGAGAATAAAACCCGTATTTATACCAGTATCGACGAGAATAAACCCTGTATTTATACAAGTATCGACGAGAATACACCCCGTGTTTATACAAGTATCGTCGAGAATAATTCCGTATTTATACCAGTATCGACGAGAATAAACCCCGTATTTATACAAGTATCGACGAGAATAAACCCGTATTTATACCAGTATCGACGAGAATAAAGCCAGTATTTATACCAGTATCGCCATTAACCTACACAGTATATGCATTATTCCTATATACATTAGTCACACGGGGATTGCGGGACATCCTTGCTAACTGTGTCCAATAGTGCCGCACTGCTACACAGATAAGTTCGAGTACTACTCAGGACATATTCTCTCACATTACTACTCGAGTGTTGCTTACTAGAAGAGCTTGCGGAGATCCGGCGACTACATCCATCCACCCGCACCCAACCCCACCCAACCCATCTCACCCCAACCTCCTCATCCTACCTCACCCCACCCCATCTCACCCCAACCCCCTCATCCCACCTCACCCCACACCATCTCACCCCTACCCCCTCATACCACCTCACCCCACCCCATCTCACCCCTACCCCCATCCCACCTCACCCATCACCTCGCGTTGTAAAAGTACATGGTATCTGCTTCAAATGAAGTCATGTCTATATCGCAATATTTGTTTTATCTGCCTTGTGATGACACGGTTAGTTCAGGCTCGAACCAGAGTCCAGCTACAGTAGATGCACGTATTGTTTTAATACGCGCACTACTAAACTTGCCGGCATATTTGTAATCTGCAAAACCGGATCTCGCTGAGCGAGTAGTTACTGTTAGTTACAATAAAATAGCAGTATAAAAGTTCGGCCAAAGTTGAGGTTATCTCCGCTGTGACCACAAGATCCAAACCAGAACCGGTTTACACGCTACCCTCAGTCAGCGACTCTCAACTCCGCCATAAACCCCGCTTAATCTGTACCTTCTTATCTCCAGAGAAACTGGCCCCTTGGGTCCTGTGGACTATTTACGCTCAAGTGAAAATTCATAAAAAGAATGGCCAAAAAGAATTACGACTGCCAGACGACTTGGTGGTAATTTTGTCACGAACCGGTCATGACATCCCATACAAATAACATTTAAACATGATAATTTATTTTCAACTTATTTCAATGATTTTTAAAAAGATTTTGTATATAAACATAATGACCATCGCAGCAGATGGTAATTTTAGGTTCTCGAGCGTGACCCGGGCAGGGCAAACTAAACCCAGGATCTCGTTGACCAGAACGAGACCGATATGTCATGGCAGTGGGCATTTCAACGGTAACACGTAATTAAAATAGCATGGGATTTAGCTGAATCAAGTGAGTGTATATATTCGGACATCGAGGCCCTGCAACAACAGCAAATCAGAAGTATATATAGACGATATGTTCTCGTGTCATTATTGTTGTCCAGTGGCAACACGATGGACTGGTAATCCATGGATCGCAGGTTCGATCCCCCGTCTAACCCTAATAAAACTAACAGTCTTTCAGATGGAACTGTAAACCGTGGTATCGTATCGGTGCTGTACACCGTGCACATAAAAGAACCAGAGGAGACTCTGGAATTGGTCTCTGTCTGTATCATTGCACTATCCTCCAAATATCTAAATGACTAACCTCTTCAGGAGGCGTCGCTCATATGGACAACCGGTAGCGACGATAAATAAACGTAAAACACACACACACACACGGTCATTATTTATACTGATCTACAGTCGCACATATCTATAAAGACAACACGTATGATGGGGCGACCTTGGTTGATAGTTGACCTTTGTTGACCGGCTAAAATGCATTGATAATTAGAACTTGTGGCCCGTTTGCATTTCTTTAATGTGTCATGTTTTGTATTCACATGTATCGAGCAATAAAATATGATTAAACAAAAGATACTTAGATTTCCGAGGGCATAAAAGCGTGCTTTTTCAAGAGAGGTTAACTTTATTGCGAGGTGGTTTTTAAGAGAGGTTATCTATATTGCGAGGTGCTTTTTCAAGAGAGGTTATCTTTATTGCGAGGTGGTTTTTAAGAGAGGTTATCTTTATTGCGAGGTGGTTTTTAAGAGAGGTTATCTATATTGCGAGGTGGTTTTTACGAGAGGTTATCTTTATTGCGAGGTGGTTTTTAAGAGAGGTTATCTTTATTGCGAGGTGGTTTTTAAGAGAGGTTATCTATATTGCGAGGTGGTTTTTAAGAGAGATTATCTTTATTGCGAGGTGGTTTTTAAGAGAGATTATCTTTATTGCGAGGTGGTTTTTAAGAGAGGTTATCTTTATTGCAAGGTGGTTTTTACGAGAGGTTATCTTTATTGCGAGGTGGTTTTTGGCATATGTTTGACTCTATTCACTTAATGCAATAAATGTTGTTGTTGTTGTTGTTGTTGTTGTTGTTGTTGTTGTTGTTGTTGTTGTTGTTGTTGTTGTTGTTGTTGTTGTTGTTGTTGTTGTTGTTGTTGTTGTTGTTGTTGTTGTTGTTGTTGTTGTTGTGTTGTTGTTGTTGTTGTGTGTTGTTGTTGTTTGTTGTTGTTGTGGTGTTGTTGTTGTTGTGTGTTTTGTTGTTGTTGTGTGTTGTTGTTGTTGTTGTATTGTTGTGTTGTTGTTGTGTTGTTGTTGTTGTTGTATTGTTGTGTTGTTGTTGTATTGTTGTGTTGTTGTTGTGTTGTTGTTGTGTTGTTGTTGTGTTGTTGTTGTGTTGTTGTTGTATTGTTGTGTTGTTGTTGTATTGTTGTGTTGTTGTTGTGTTGTTGTGTTGTTGTTGTGTTGTTGTTGTGTTGTTGTTGTATTGTTGTGTTGTTGTTGTATTGTTGTGTTGTTGTTGTGTTGTTGTTGTGTTGTTGTTGTGTTGTTGTGTTGTTGTTGTATTGTTGTTGTTGTTGTTGTTGTTGTTGTTGTTGT
>CM026387.1:27022294-27047294 GCA_014843695.1 Archivesica marissinica
TATACATTACCTCTATACATTACCTCTATACATTACCTCTATACATTACCTCTATACATTACCTCTATATATTACCTCTATACATTACCTCTATACATTACCTCTATACATTACCTCTATACATTACCTCTATACATTACCTCTATACATTACCTCTATACATTACCTCTATACATTACCTCTATACATTACCTCTATACATTACCTCTATACATTACCTCTATACATTACCTCTATACATTACCTCTATACATTACCTCTATACATTACCTCTATACATTACCTCTATACATTACCTCTATACATTACCTCTATACATTACCTCTATACATTACCTCTATACATTACCTCTATACATTACCTCTATACATTACCTCTATACATTACCTCTATACATTACCTCTATACATTACCTCTATACATTACCTCTATACATTACCTCTATACATTACCTCTATACATTACCTCTATACATTACCTCTATACATTACCTCTATACATTACCTCTATACATTACCTCTATACATTACCTCTATACATTACCTCTATACATTACCTCTATACATTACCTCTATACATTACCTCTATACATTACCTCTATACATTACCTCTATACATTACCTCTATACATTACCTCTATACATTACCTCTATACATTACCTCTATACATTACCTCTATACATTACCTCTATACATTACCTCTATACATTACCTCTATACATTACCTCTATACATTACCTCTATACATTACCTCTATACATTACCTCTATACATTACCTCTATACATTACCTCTATACATTACCTCTATACATTACCTCTATACATTACCTCTATACATTACCTCTATACATTACCTCTATACATTACCTCTATACATTACCTCTATACATTACCTCTATACATTACCTCTATACATTACCTCTATACATTACCTCTATACATTACCTCTATACATTACCTCTATACATTACCTCTATACATTACCTCTATACATTACCTCTATACATTACCTCTATACATTACCTCTATACATTACCTCTATACATTACCTCTATACATTACCTCTATACATTACCTCTATACATTACCTCTATACATTACCTCTATACATTACCTCTATACATTACCTCTATACATTACCTCTATACATTACCTCTATACATTACCTCTATACATTACCTCTATACATTACCTCTATACATTACCTCTATACATTACCTCTATACATTACCTCTATACATTACCTCTATACATTACCTCTATACATTACCTCTATACATTACCTCTATACATTACCTCTATACATTACCTCTATACATTACCTCTATACATTACCTCTATACATTACCTCTATACATTACCTCTATACATTACCTCTATACATTACCTCTATACATTACCTCTATACATACCTTATAATCATACCTCTATTACCTCTATACATTACCTCTATACATTACCTCTATACATTACCTCTATAAAGTACCTCTATACATTACCTCTATACATTACCTCTATACATTACCTCTATATATTACCTCTATACATTACCTCTATACATTACCTCTATACATTACCTATATACATGACCTATATACATTCCCTCTATACATTACCTCTATACATTACCTCTATACATTACCTCTATACATTACCTCTATACATTACCTCTATACATTACCTCTATACATTACCTCTATACATTACCTCTATACATTACCTCTATACATTACCTCTATACATTACCTCTATACATTACCTCTATACATTACCTCTATACATTATCTATATGCATTACCTCTATACATTACCTATATACATTACCTCTATACATTATCTATATGCATTACCTCTATACATTACCTATATACATTACCTCTATACATTACCTCTATACATTACCTATATACATTACCTCTATACATTACCTCTATACATTATCTCTGTACATTACCTCTATACGTTACCTCTATACAGTACCTCTATACATTACCTCTATATAGTACCTCTTTGTGGAATTTACGATTGTTGTCTCCTATTATAGGGCCAGATGATCCAGTTCTAGGTCCGAAGTTTATACAGCAATAACAGAGAACAAACATACCCAGGAATCAGTATGTCTAACAATTCAATATATGTTATTTGGCATAAACATATAACATGCTTATCGTCATAAAAATATAACATGGCGGTTACAATAAAGCTAACATACATCATTCTATATTTTGAAAAAAGTGTGTGTATTATTAATTATATGTAATTAGAATATAGTACATAGTACATAGTCATATAATACATAATATATAATATATTTATTTACACCACGTGACTTGTTAGTTACCAATTTCAATTTCAATTATTCTTTATTAACTCTGATCATTTACATGACATATGTGTATACATGTAATTAGTTAACTGAAGTTGTGACACGGGTTGATATATAAATAATAAAGAGCATAGGAGAGAGAAGAGTCAAGTTTGGAGATGTATGATCACTGTATTAGTAAAAGAGGATGAACATTATATTTAAGCAGACTATCTTATAATATCAAGTACATTTAACAAGAAGAAACAATTTCATTAGATACAAATTATTATGGTTGCTATGGTTTACAGCATACATACATTTTTTGTTTTTTAGCATAATAACAATTATCTATCATTAAACTATGTAACTATAGATCAATAAACCCTACTGTTGTTAATTGTGCTTTATACTAAATACTATATACATACGTTTTGATATTCAAGTTGTGTAACACCGTCCAGCATGCTTGTAAAGTACATCAAGTACATAATGGTAGTTGTAAAACAATTGTAAACAAAGATAGGTGACCCCCAGAACAGTTTTGGTGAATGAATACATATGTAATCAGGATGAAATCTTAGACACGCTTGTGTTCTTGAATCTGAGTTGCTCTATATGTACAAGATGTAGAACTGTATTACACAACACTTCCTGCCTCATACAACACTTCCTCATACAACACTTCCTGCCTCATACAACACTTCCTCATACAACACTTCCTGCCTCATACAACACTCCCTGCCTCATGCAACACTTCCTGCCTCATACAACACGTCCTGCCTCATACAACACTTGTGTTAACATACCATATCATTGTATTGTACATGGAATTTAAATATTTACAGAGATGGATAATAAGAAAATAATTTACATAAACGTATCAATATAATTGCACAAGGTATCAGTTTTATGTTGCTATAAATATACTTTAACATGGAGGAGCATGGTACACATAATGTTGTCAGTATTCCACACATATGGCAATTCGAAAGCATTTGTGTGGTATACCAAGCATGATCGATTTGGAATGTATGTGCTTCCAAATCTGGTCAGCCAAGTATAGTGCTTACAATCAACCGGTTATGAAACAAAAGAGTATGCCTAGCAATTTGCCCCTTTTGTGATATTGTTTGTCAGAAGGCTTGTCTAAGCATAATCTAACACTGAGTGATGCTATCAAAGGTACTAGACCACGGCGCTCACGCGCAAACAATTGCAACCACCGCTAAAAGGGTGTCACTAAGTACTATCATAATGGAACTTGTTCCTCGGCAGCTCTACTGGGTGCATACGGCCTGGTGATTAGACTGGTTGTACAGTGCAGGATACGAATTAAAAACAGCATACATAGCTGCAAAGGAAGCTAAATTTATAATAGTAAATCTGACTGAAATACACGTAACTGACTGAAATACAATGTAGCAAAACATGCATATCTAGTTCTAGCCCACATTGTATTTTGCATTCATGTACAACGGTCTATGCATTTTAACCCTCATCCTGCCAATCACGACAACAGTCGCGTTTGCAAACAGCATATAGCCAGATCAGACGATACAGAACGTTGAATGTGAGAAAATGATATTAATTTCGAAATATATATTAAGATACAACCATAATTGGCTATAACAAATTGGAGGAGAGCGAATCAGATTTAGAAATTGGGAAACAATCTGTATCCGAATAACCGAACAGAAACAACGAACCGGAACACCTGCCATGATGTTGTAATACAACAAATACATTGCAAATGATGATACCAGTACACGACGGTAATATGTAGAGAGGGTGTGGGAACATGTTATACATGTGGCAATTATACATGTACATCACACCCTCCACAACCTACTATGGTTCAAATGAAATACCATCTTCACTTATTGCAGCTGGCTTCAATTAAATATGGGATTAGTTGTATATTGATATATTTATTTATTTCAGTCTCATCTATGTATATACTACACATATAATATATAATAGTACATAGTTATTCTATGAGAATTATAAGAGACTATGCACATGCTATCATCACAGACAATTGTTATTATTATACTGTACATTAAAATCCAAAGACAAAACCTGCCCATCTAGACACTTGTGTTAATCTTGTCACAATATTACTTAAAAACAAGTGTTTACTGTAAAAACCACATTGAAATATATTTATTACCACATACATTTTAAAGGAAGGTAAAAGAGGGATACTGGCACAAGTATCACTATACTGTGCCACAACTTGCAGTATAATGTGTCGTAATTGGCAAGTTTTTGTTAAAAATTAAGCTATTATCTAATATCATACTTGTATGTATACCTAAGCTTTATTAATATATTAACTAATACATTTATGGGCAGCCCATATTAGCTTGCTCATTCTTAAATATGTTACAACATGATGACCAACCAACATAGAATGCTGAAGTCATAAATTATGTTATTATATTTTATATTGGAACAACATTAACCCTTTCCCGCATAGAAGCACCTCTTGACGCCATTACCAATACGACATACATTGACAATGTAGTAGCAAAACCAATGTTCATGAACCCTTTCCCGCATAGAAGCACCTCTTGATGCCATTACAAATACGACATACATTGACAATGTAGTAGTCAAACCAATGTTCACAAACCATTTCTCTCATAGAAGCACCTCTTGACGCCATTACCAATACGACATACATTGACAAAGTAGTAGCCAAACCAATGTTCATAAACCCTTTCCCGCATAGAAGCACCTCTTGACGCCATTACCAATACGACATACATTGACATTGTAGTAGCCAAACCAATGTTCATAAACCCTTTATCTCATGGAAGCACCTCTTGACGCCATTACCAATAGACATACATTGACAATGTAGTAGCCGAACCAATGTTCATAAACCCTTTCCTTCATAGAAGCACCTCTTGACGCCATTACCAATAGACATACATTGACAATGTAGTAGCCAAACCAATGGTCATAATAAAGGCCAGCATTTCATGTAGTCCCAGTAATATCCATGGAAGTGGGATAGATATGGCGAGTACTTATCCACTGCATGATAGCTAAATGGCTGTCATTTGTATGGAGATATAATACATGTAGTATATTAACCTAAATCTCTATGTAGTCCCAGTAATATCTATGGAGGTGGGATAGATATGGCGACTACTTATCCACTGCATGATAGCTAAATGGCTGTCGTTTGTATGGAGATATAATACATGTAGTATATTAACCTAAATCTCATGTAGTCCCAGTAATATCTATGGAGGTGGGATATATATGGTGACTACTTACCCACTGCATGGATACTAAATGGCTGTCGTTTGTATGGAGATATAATAGTATATTAACCTGAATCTCTATGATGGAAAGGGATCAAATGTTCCACAAGTATGGGGGGTATGTTACTGCTGATTATATATCTGTATAACTGGTTATAATTATCCGTACTTGGATTCAGTTACGAACTATCTTAAACCAAAGACAGTTCATAAACGTTAATCTTGATAGTATCATAAAAGCCTCATATATCTTAATCATCATAGTTTCATATTAGTATCTAAGCTGGTGTTTTAAAATAAAAGGTTTGCTGCTGGGTGGAAATAGATCGAGGACTTCAGATACCTGTGACATATCCACCACAACATTATATTAGAATACAGTACTGTATACAGATTTATAATAAAGAGTATAATTATATCGAAATAATTACCGTGGTTTACACATACTGTCCTGGAAAGATAAAGAAAATCGCGGGAAAATATTAGACATGTCTAGATAAGATAGTTTAGGTGGGTCGTTTATCATGTCAAGTTATCTAGACCGTTTAAAGCAGCATTACATTGTATGAAATAAAAGATATCTGAAAAATTCAATTTTTACGCATGGGTAACAATGCTGCTACACATTCTAACATTATACTTTGTATGCTTATGCTCATTTGGTAAACTGTTTTTTGCGATAAAACAAACTCGAAACCGAAAGTAGGACTTTCCCGAGTCGATCGGTCACGCACTTGTTTACAACCGGAACGCATCGTCCGCACTTTTTTGCATTCGGAATGCATCGTCCCCATTTGTCCCACGTTATCTTTTTTAATTAAATTACTTGATATGTTGATTCATACCTCTAAGTCTTTAGGGACATTTCTACATCACCGCGAAGGGTTCGACATTAGAGGAAGAGAGATAGATAGTCTTTCATGTTCAAAATATATACGTTGTTTTCTACACCCTCTGTTGTTTCACGCATGCGCACTGTGCTGTTGTTTCACGCATGCGCACTGTGCGTGTTTACATTTCGTGTGTTGATAATCAAATTCGCGTATACGACGGTTTAAATTTAATGGAATAGTATCGTTTCTGAGAGACTATTTCGATTTTTGTAAACATACACACATTAGTATTTTACCCAAAACATCCTTTATTACGATGTAATGCTGCTTTAATCGTATGTGTAGCTATATAAACTTATTTATAAAAAATACCTATCCAGGTAAATAATATGGTCGAATTCATATGTTTACAAATATCAAATTATCATTCGACACTACTGTACGTTTAGGATAACTTGACAGTGACATACATGTAATTCAGGTAAATTTACACTTATTTCGATATTACTATATAATATTATATAATCGGAGGAAATAACCGATTTACCTGTCTTGTGGTGTGGACATTGCCAACGGGAGTAAATATTGAATGACGTCACTGTGAAGTTATCCTAAACGAACTATAGTAAACAGAAAACCAATAAAATAAACACGATATAGGTGATCCAGGTACTGGTCCAAAGCGATATGTGAAATATGTATATAAACAGAAAACGAATAAAATAAACACGATATAGGTGATCCAGGTACTGGTCCAACGCGATATGTGAAATATGCATATAAACAGAAAACCAATGAAATAAACACGATATAGGTGATCCAGGTACTGGTCCAATGCGATGTGTCAAATATGTATATAAACAGAAAACCAATAAAATAAACACGATATAGGTGATCCAGGTACTGGTCCAACACGATATGTCAAATATGTATATAAACAGAAAACCAATAAAATAAACCCGATATAGGTGATCCAGGTACTGGTCCAACACGATATGTCAAATATGTATATAAACAGAAAACCAATAAAATAAACACGATATAGGTGATCCAGGTACTGGTCCAACACGATATGTCAAATATGTATATAAACAGAAAACCAATAAAATAAACACGATATAGGTAGATAGATAGATAGATAGATATATAGATAGATATATACCAGGTATAATGAGATACAATCACTTAGTCAACATAAGTGCGTGTTTCACTATGTCTTAGTGTAATGGTATCGTCCTCAACATCGTGTTGCATTTATACATTAGTCTCAAGTAAATAAATAATAAAAATGAATATCACTAGCGCACAGTGTGTGTTTATATGGAGATTATTAGCCTGGGTTCCAGTGATGTGAATGTGTGTGTGTTTTACGTTTATTTATCGTCGCTATCGGTTGCCCATATGAGCGACGCCTTCTGAAGAGATTATAGTCATTTTAGATGTTTGGAGGATAGTGCAATGATACAGACAGGGACAGAGTCTCCTCTGGTTCTTTTACGTGCACGGTGTAAAGCACCGACACGTCCCATCTGAAAGACTGTTAATTTTATTGATCAGAAACTCAATACGGTCCAATTAATAGTCTCGGTGTTAAAATATATCGACGCCTGTTCCTAGGCTAGTAAATTATGAAAACCGAACACAAACAGCATTCTAAACACTAACTGAATATACTAATCATGCAATCCATATTTATAATCATGCGATGAATAATCTTATATAGTTAGTTTTATTTATTTATTTAGGCATTTCATCTGAAATACCTACAAAATATTTTTTATTTGACACCCCACAGCTATAAAAGCTGGGGATTCGAACCAAAGAATTTTCTGTTCAATTAATATATATAAAAAGTATACATAATAATGAAACTAGTCTAAAAATACCAAATAATTTATGTTTTCCAGTTGTAGCATGATTAGTGGTATATGTATGTTCAAATATTTAATATAATCTAATTGTATGTATATAAAATGGGACAAATTGAATGAAATAGGAACAATTTCGTTTTTAAAAGGGAGGTAATTCTAAAATTATTTTCGAATTCCTTTATACATTATGAATGATATCACTGGTTTTATCTATTGACATATAAAGTCCGATATCTCCCGATATGTTGATGTGTGTTGGAATGCCTTGTTTGCACAGTTGGTTAGGGAACAACAGTTAATTATTTACAACGGTCAGCTATTTAGTATGTAATTATCATGTGTCAAAAGTGCGTAAGTTGTAACATCCAAATTATTATACATTTGCCCTCTATTAAGCAGTCACCTGTGCTAAGCAGCCACTTTCTGTGATTTCCTTAGCTGACTGCTTATGACAGGTTTGACTGTAATTTGAAAAATAAGTATGCTTAAACCAGCTTTGTCAGAATATCCACTTGGTACATTGTATTTAGTTTAAACAAATTATGCTTAGCTCGATTGCGAAACAAGTTCTTACAATATATTACTTATATTAACCAGTCTTTAGGCCTCATTCCTGATGCAATCCATCGCCACGATTGCATTTAATATACCTGCACGACAGTAACCCCAGACACCGCTGTAGGTTCGAATCCCACATGGTATTGCATTCATTCATGTTGGGAAGCTATCCAGTGTGGCGTCCGTGGTCCAGTGGTAGAGCGTCGGATTTGGAATCGAACGGTCCCGGGTTCGATACTCGGTCAGGCCACGTATGTAGTTGAGCAAGGCACGTCACACACATTGCTTAGTACTGGTTAACCACTTAGGTCGGCTAGGTCTGCCCAGAAAAACATGTCTAGGTCACCGCAAGGGGTTTGACATTAATGGAACATACATACATACTACGGACCCACAATCATGACCACAAACGCCCGATCTCAGGGTATATCAACGGTTCTGCACCTATCATATTTATCTCGACACGATGGACTGCTGCACGTTCTTGGTTCTCATTGGCCATCAGTACTGCAGTTACCTCTTCTCTCTCCCTCGTGGCAATGGATTCCATTAGGAATGAGGTCTCGAGAGTGATTAATATAAGTTGAAATAACTTGTTTCGCAATTGAGCTAAACTAAATTTGTATAAACTAACTGTTCGGAGAAAACTTTCTACAGTTACCATGTTAGCTGTGTTTCGTGTTGTTTTACGTTTATTTATCGTCGCTACCGGTTGCCCATATGAGCGACGCCTCCTGAAGAGATTAGTCATATTAGATTTGTGGGGTATAGTGTAATGATACAGACCAGAGTCTCCTCTGGTTCTTTTACGTGAACAGTGTATAGCACAGACACGATACCTCGGTTTAGAGTCCCATCTGAAAAACTGTTAATTTTATTAGGGTCAGACGGGGGGGGGGGGGTCGAACCTGCGATCCCTGGATTACCATTCCAGCGTGTTACCACTGAACTACAGATCCGTTTGTACCCTTTTATTTACTTTCTTAATCTACCCTTTTAGCCTCGAATAAGAACGTATTTAAGTCGTGTCCTGTAATAGATACATATCGTTCGGGCGGGCATACCTTTCCAAATCCGAAAACGTGACCGAGTGAGTAAGCTCGCCGACTTCAAATCGAGTTCGTCAAACTGTACTATAACTATACTCTAGTCCATTCCTCCGATTGGCTCACATGAGGTTTGTTTCTCAAGCACCATTCCTATTACAGAAGCGTTAATCGGTTTACGTTTCGATCTTATATTTCAATTATTAATAAGGATGTGATACGCATATATCTAATACATGCCACTCTAGTGACTTCATATGAGGTTTAACGGATGCACGCGTATAATTGCCTGTCTAATTACGTCGGAGACTGCAAGCTGTATGCACAGCCTCATTCCTTTATTTAATATTACAGTCCGCCCCGGAAAATAAATCTATACCACGATTTCGGGTTTATTTCAGCACAGGAGTTCGAAGCTCCGTGAGCACTTGTTATTATATAGACTGGCACCTTTTAGTTTAATCATTATTTATTTCAGTATTTGTACATGTAATCAAGAAATGAACATTTTACATATAATTTAACAGCAGTAGACTGAAAGGGATTAGAACGGAAAAAAACTTAAATAGTTCTTTTCCCTGGCACCTTTTAAAATCGTAATTGTAATAGATCACAGTAAGTCTTATACATCCATGGGGGGCTTCCGTGGTTCATGTAGTTGACTTCAAATCACTTGCAGCTCACCGATGTAGGCTCGAATCCCACATATGTGTCAACTTCTTTAAAGCGATTAAGCTACCCAGCTGGCTTGTGGAATGTCGGTGGTTCTGTGAGGGTACCCGTCCGTTTCTGAAATACTGCATAATGACATAAGCTGTCGGTTGGATTAAAAACCAAATAACAAACAAACTAAGCACATCTTCATGTATATGATTTAAAATTTAATTATTGCAGATAGTTGGCTACATGTATGTACATATTGAAGAAAGGAACACGAGATTGTATAATAAAATCAAGAACCTACTCATTTACCACATGCACCGTAAAGCGAGCACCACATCAATAGAACAGCACGTATACGCCCAACACCTGAATTGGCACGCGGTGATATCGGTGTAGGTCAATGGCAATTCACAAACTAATCAAACTCTCCACTGTGGCGGTCTGACTTATACTTATGAAACTATCCACTGTGTCGGTCTGACTTATACTTATGAAACTATCCACTGTGTCAGTCTAACTTATACTTATGAAACTATCCACTGTGTCAGTCTAACTTATACTTATGAAACTATCCACTGTGTCGGTCTAACTTATACTTATGAAACTATCCACTGTGTCAGTCTAACGTATACTTATGAAACTATCCACTGTGTCAGTCTAACGTATACTTATGAAACTATTCACTGTGTCGGTCTAACTTATACATATGAAACTATCCACTGTGTCAGTCTGACTTATACTTATGAAACTATCCACTATGTCGGTCTAACTTATACTTATGAAACTATGCACTGTGTCAGTCTAACTTATACATATGAAACTATCCACTGTGTCGGTCTAACTTATGCATATGAAAATATCCACTGTGTCGGTCTAACGTATACTTATGAAACTATCCACTGTGTCGGTCTGACTTATACTATAAAACTATCCACTGTGTCAGTCTAACTTATACATATGAAACTATCCACTGTGTCGGTCTAACTTATACTTATGAAACTATCCACTGTGTCAGTCTAACTTATACTTATGAAACTATCCACTGTGTCAGTCTAACTTATACTTATAAAACTATCCACTGTGGCGGTCTGACTTATACTTATGAAACTATCCACTGTGTCAGTCTAACTTATACTTATGAAACTATCCACTGTGTCAGTCTAACTTATACTTATGAAACTATCCACTGTGTCGGTCTAACTTATACTTATGAAACTATCCACTGTGTCAGTCTAACGTATACTTATGAAACTATCCACTGTGTCGGTCTAACTTATACATATGAAACTATCCACTGTGTCAGTCTGACTTATACTTATGAAACTATCCACTATGTCGGTCTAACTTATACTTATGAAACTATGCACTGTGTCAGTCTAACTTATACATATGAAACTATCCACTGTGTCAGTCTAACTTATGCATATGAAAATATCCACTGTGTCGGTCTAACGTATACTTATGAAACTATCCACTGTGTCGGTCTGACTTATACTATAAAACTATCCACTGTGTCAGTCTAACTTATACATATGAAACTATCCACTGTGTCGGTCTAACTTATACTTATGAAACTATCCACTGTGTCAGTCTAACTTATACTTATGAAACTATCCACTGTGTCAGTTTCACTTTCACTGAACAATGGTGGCGTCACTTTGTCGACATATTTTGAAAACTAAGCTTCTCGCCAATTTCATAGCAAAAACAGTAACACTCTAGAGTGTATACAAATATACAGAGACATCCTTTGATATTAGCTTTTTCTTGTTTGTGCAATTCAGATATTCGGAGCACTATTTGTTGGCGAGTGGGGGTACGGTATTGTGTAGTTTATTTATTGCAGATACTTCAACCGCCTGTGATTCGAGTACTCCTGCACAACGTGTCATGCATTCATTAATTATTTACAGATTGGTGACAGTATGCGGGATGAACTCTAGATAGCGAGTGAGAGGAAGTTAGTTCTGCACATGTATATGCAGTGTTCTTGTGGAAGTCGTGATAGCGCAGTGTTAGCGCGTTCGCTTCAGGTGCGAGAGGCTCGGAGTTCGAGTGCCCTTAGGCAAGGCATTTAATATTTCCACATTTCATCTTCTATTTCTCTCTTATGGCGAATAATTCCATCAGGAATGAGGTCTCGAGAGCGATTAAACTAACGGTTGTAATAACTTGTTTCCCAATCGAGCTACACAAATCTCTATTAACTATTGTTCTTGGTATGGAGACATTCCAGCTATGTATGGGTTACTTTCTTCAGCATCACTGCTCAAGTCCAGGTTTGATACATTTACTTGTTAGCCCACCTGAGCCATTGTTCAGTATACGTTATTAGCATAGGCCATTGTTCAGTATACGTTATTAGCATAGGCCATTGTTCAGTATACGTTATTAGCATATGTCATTGTTCAGTATACGTTATTAGCATATGTCATTGTTCAGTATACGTTATTAGCATATGTCATTGTTCAGTATACGTTATTAGCATATGTCATTGTTCAGTATACGTTATTAGCATGTGCCATTGTTCAGTATGGTCTATTAGCATAGGTCATTGTTCAGCATAGGCCATTGTTCAGTATGGGCTATTAGCATAGGTCATTGTTCAGCATAGGCCATTGTTCAGTACGGACTATTAGCATAAGTCATTGTTCAGTATACGTTATTAGCATATGTCATTGTTCAGTATACGTTATTAGCATAGGCCATTGTTCAGTATACGTTATTAGCATATGTCATTGTTCAGTATAGGTTATTAGCATATGCCATTGTTCAGTATGGTCTATTAGCATAGGTCATTGTTCAGCATAGGCCATTGTTCAGTATGGGCTATTAGCATAGGTCATTGTTCAGCATAGGCCATTGTTCAGTATGGACTATTAGCATAGGTCATTGTTCAGCATAGGCCATTGTTCAGTATGGGCTATTAGCATAGGTCATTGTTCAGCATAGGCTATTAGCATAGGCCATTGTTCAGTATGGTCTATTATCATATGTCATTGTTCAGCATAGGCTATGTGCATAGGTCATTGTTCAGTATTGTATATTAGCATAGGCCATTGTTCAGCATAGGCTATTAGCATATGTCATTGCTCAGCATAGGTTATTAGCATATGTCATTGTTCAGCATAGGCTATTATCATAGGTCATTGTTCAGCATGGGCTATTACCATAGGTCATTGTTCAGCATAGGCTATTATCATAGGTCATTGTTCAGCATAGGCTATTGTCATAGGTCATTGTTCAGCATAGGCTATTATCATAGGTCATTGTTCAGCATAGGCTATTACCATAGGTCGTTGTTCAGCATAGGCTATTTGCATAGGTCATTGTTCAGTTTATGCTATTATCATAGGTCATTGTTCAGCATAGGCTATTTGCATAGGTCATTGCTCAGCATAGACTAATAGCATAGATCGTTGTTCAGCATAGGCTATTACCATAGGTCGTTGTTCAGCATAAGCTATTTGCATAGGTCATTGTTCAGCTTAGGCTATTGTCATAGGTCATTGTTCAGCATAGGCTATTTGCATAGGTCATTGTTCAGCATAGACTAATAGCATAGATCGTTGTTCAGCATAGGCTATTACCATAGGTCGTTGTTCAGCATAAGCTATTTGCATAGGTCATTGTTCAGCTTAGGCTATTGTCATAGGTCATTGTTCAGCATAGGCTATTTGCATAGGTCATTGTTCAGCATAGACTAATAGCATAGATCGTTGTTCAGCATAGGCTATTACCATAGGTCGTTG
This sequence comes from Archivesica marissinica, assembly GCA_014843695.1. Lineage (NCBI taxonomy): Eukaryota > Metazoa > Mollusca > Bivalvia > Venerida > Vesicomyidae > Archivesica > Archivesica marissinica. Next base: position 27,036,602 of record CM026387.1, read on the forward strand.
TTCAGCATAAGCTATTTGCATAGGTCATTGTTCAGCTTAGGCTATTGTCATAGGTCATTGTTCAGCATAGGCTATTTGCATAGGTCATTGTTCAGCATAGACTAATAGCATAGATCGTTGTTCAGCATAGGCTATTACCATAGGTCGTTGTTCAGCATAAGCTATTTGCATAGGTCATTGTTCAGCTTAGGCTATTGTCATAGGTCATTGTTCAGCATAGGCTATTACCATAGGTCATTGCTCAGCATAGGCTATTTGCATATGTCATTGTTCAGCATAGGCTATTATCATTGGTCATTGTTCAACATAGGCTATTACCATAGGTCATTGTTCAGCATAGGCTATTTGCATAGGTCATTGTTCAGCATAGGCTATTTGCATAGGTCATTGTTCAGCATAGACTAATAGCATAGATCGTTGTTCAGCATAGGCTATTACCATAGGTCGTTGTTCAGCATAAGCTATTTGCATAGGTCATTGTTCAGCTTAGGCTATTGTCATAGGTCATTGTTCAGCATAGGCTATTTGCATAGGTCATTGTTCAGCATAGACTAATAGCATAGATCGTTGTTCAGCATAGGCTATTACCATAGGTCGTTGTTCAGCATAAGCTATTTGCATAGGTCATTGTTCAGCTTAGGCTATTGTCATAGGTCATTGTTCAGCATAGGCTATTTGCATAGGTCATTGTTCAGCATAGACTAATAGCATAGATCGTTGTTCAGCATAGGCTATTACCATAGGTCGTTGTTCAGCATAAGCTATTTGCATAGGTCATTGTTCAGCTTAGGCTATTGTCATAGGTCATTGTTCAGCATAGGCTATTTGCATAGGTCATTGTTCAGCATAGACTAATAGCATAGATCGTTGTTCAGCATAGGCTATTACCATAGGTCGTTGTTCAGCATAAGCTATTTGCATAGGTCATTGTTCAGCTTAGGCTATTACCATAGGTCGTTGTTCAGCATAAGCTATGTGCATAGGTCATTGTTCAGCATAGGCTATTACCATAGGTCGTTGTTCAGCATAAGCTATTTGCATAGGTCATTGTTCAGCATAGGCTATTACCATAGGTCGTTGTTCAGCATAGGCTATTTGCATAGGTAATTGTTCTGCATAGGCTATTACCATAGGTCATTGCTCAGCATAGGCTATTTGCATAGGTCATTGTTCAGCATAGGCTATTACCATAGGTCATTGTTCAGCATAGGCTATTATCATAGGTCATTGTTCAGCTTAGGCTATTTGCATAGGTCGTTGTTCAGCATAGGCTATTACCATAGGTCGTTGTTCAGCATAGGCTATTTGCATAGGTCATTGTTCAGCATAGGCTATTTGCATAGATCATTGTTCAGCTTAGGCTATTTACATAGGTCATAGTTCAGCATAGGCTATTTTAGTTTATGCATATTTATTATAGCTCGATTGCGAAACAAGTTCTTACATCTTATAGTAATCGCTCCATTTTATAAACTTGGCATCGTGTCAACAAGTATTCATAAAATGACTAATGTCGCTTATATCTGCTTAATCACATATTAATTCGTTTCATTCCAATACCCACCGTGACGTCACACATTTCATGAAGGACGCTCTGTGACCAGGGGTACCCCACCAACAAAGCGCGTTTTTAAATTAGGATTATTTTGCACCCACCATTCCAACCTTGATCTACTGCCAATAGGGGACCAGCCACAAGTACCACCTGTGACTAATCTTGTCATGCAACTTAAAATGGGGAACGCATATTGATTATGTAGAGAAAAAGGCACATCAAAGTATAAACATCATGCGGAAACATAAATTTATTCGCGATCAACGATCCCTTAAAACCATATATACTTCATTTATTCGTCCAATTCTTGAATATGGGGATGCTATCTTTGACAATCAATTGTACATTGCATGAGAAAGACATGCCTGAAAGAAAATAGCAACACGAGGCTGCCCGCATAGTCACTGGTGTTTCTTTCTTTTGAGGCAAGACGCCAGAAACATAAGCTCATACTCTACTATAAAAGGATGTGTAACATAACACCATCATACGTGTTGAAGCCATGCTATATGCATGTTCACGCACGCACGCACGCACGCACGCACGCACGCACGCACACGCACGTACCACACACCACACACACCACACACACCACATACATACAAACAAGCAAAATGCACACACCAAAAACAAACGATTTGCCAACCGATCCTATTTTAAGCCATGACACTGTTTTTGGCATTACTGAGAAGTATAAATTACTCCTCGTAAAACAAGAGAGAAACACATGATAGATTTCTATCGAGTACAACATACTTGATACGCCCATATACGACGAAAACAGAACGAAATGGCTTAGTTTATTTGTTTATATTTATTTACGACGGTGATCCCGTGTCTGGTTCCAAGAATAGACGAAATAGTCAATACTATATATCGAATCAGTTAGCACGCCCAATACAACAAAGAAATAACAAATAGTAGTCAGTGTGAACGGTTGATACAGTGACTTGCGCAATTTGATTGAAACATTTCTTTGTTTCTTTATGGGGGTATGAAGACGAATGAACAGCGTAGGTCATACTATTGTGACTATAGATATCCAGCTATTATCTGTGGAGGAAGACACCAGGGTGCGCAGTCGAACAGCGTTTCAGACACGGACAGGTACCCGGGTAGAACCAACGACCTTCTGCAATCCAACTGGACAACTTCCTCACGTGAAATAGTTCGACACCCTCGGTTAGGATTGGAATCGCAATCCAACTGGACAACTTCCTCACGTGAAATAGTTCCACACCCTCAGTTAGGATTGGAATCTACAGCAATTAGGGACAGGTGCGTTGAAGCGAACTAGCTTAACGACTCGGCCCACTTGATTGAAACAACTGTAACTCATTTTCAGTTCGTTCAATCGATGTTCGTTGTCCGTTATGTTATGTTATATTTCGGGTTTTACGCCTGCATCAGCACGATTTTGGGCTATATCGCCGGCGGGCAGTTTACCTAACACCTTTCCTGGGCAGGCTCCAGCGGTTAACCAGTACTTGGGTGCACCAACCTCCGTAAGAAACTGCCAACTTTTTTCATATAAATGAGACACGGTCTGAACGGGGATCGAACCCGTGACCATCAGTGATGATAGGTTACGGTGGTATACAAGTCAGCGACCTTAACCACTCGACTACGGAGGCGGACTCGTTGTCCGTTGTATCAGCTGTTGTCACAGTGGAGAAAGTGTTGAATCGGTTTGCATCTGGTGTCTCAAAAGACCATGGATCTTAACAGCTAGGCAATATGGGAAGAGCTAATGAATATAATTATAGACCGCATGGGAAAGTAACAATAAAAGAAAGATAATAAACATCGACGTAGAGAAGAAACCAGGTCATAGAAAAAGAAGTGTCTCGGTAAAGAAATGAAATGAAAGAATATTCGAATAAAATCAAATCCTGTTTGACTAAACTGGTTGTTCTTAGAAAAAAATATCACGAATGTTGGCGGGAAATTGCCCGAAGCCTCTCACGTTCTCGTGGCGTGATCGTAAATATAGGTATTGTTTTTAAAATAGCGCATCGTAACTATGCGAATTAGTATCACCGATGTGTGTGTGTGCCTTACGTTTATTTATCGTCGCTACCGGTTGCCCATATGAGCGACGCCTCTTGAAGAGATTAGTCATTTTAGATTTTGGAGGATAGTGCAATGATACAGACAGAGACCCATTCCAGTCTCCTCTGGTTCTTTTACGTGCACGATGTAAAGCACCGACACGAGACCTCGGTTTAACATCCCATCTGAAAGACTGTTAATTTTATTAGGGTCAGACGGGGGATCGAACCTGCGATCCCTGCATTACCAATCCAGCGTGTTAGCGCAAAGGAATATAAACACTATGGTGTTTAAATCTATATAAACCATGGTTTAGCGCGTGATGTCAAACGTGACGTCAATTAACTATCATGTTTGTAGTTTTGTGACGTCATTTACGCTTTCTAAAAATAACGCAAAATATGTTTGAGCTTTATAGATATTTTAGTCAAGTTAGACTCGAAGTAATATTTGAATTTGTGTTATTTACGGTGTATTAAAACATGGTTTATCGTTCTCAGCGCCGGAATTAATCATGGTTATTCATTCCTAGTAGCCAGAACTCCAAACCATGATTTATTTGGCAATAAATAACTGAGAGCAAAATTAAGGACAAGTTTTTAAATGAAAGCTACCTTTATAATATTCTAGCACGACTTGGCATATTTTCTGTATACGCAAAGAAGAAATTTAATGTGTTTAAACGTGACGTCATTTTAAAGGTTTGTGACGTCATTTACGTTTTCGAAAATATAACACCAACTATGTTTGCGCTTTTAGGTATTCAGGTCATGTTAGAATCGAAACAATATTTGTATTTGTGTTATTTATAGTGGAATAAAACATGGGTTGTCGGTTGGAGCAACAGCTTAGGCCTACGGCCTGTGTGGTTAATTTCTACACATCCGAACTCCAAACCATTGTGTATTCTCCAAAAAATAACTGAAACACAAATATTATTGATTAGTTTAAAGCGGTTTGTATTTTTGTATACATTGCACTTTTCAATTAATAAGAACACATACGGGTAAGTGTGTGTGTCTCATCGTTTATTTATCGTCGCTACCGGTTGTCCATATGAGTGAAGCCTACTGACGTGATTAGATATTTTAGATTTTGGAGGACAGAGACCCAATTCCAGAGTCTCGTCTAGTTATTTTACGTGCGCACCGACACGAGACCTCGGTTTATCCTCGAGTTAGTGTGTTTTTTTAAGTTCATTTATCGTCGCTACCAGTTGCCTTTATAAGCGACTCCTCTTGAATCGATTTGTAACTTTAGATTGGGTTTTATTTTTTTTTACGTTTATTTATCGTCGCTACCGGTTTCCCATATGAGCGACGCCTCCTGAAGAGATTAGTTATTTTAGAGTTTGGAGGATAGTGCATGATACAGACAGAGACCCATTCCAGAATCTCCTCTGGTTCTTTTACGTGCACGGCGTAAAGCACCGACACGAGACCTCGGTTTAACGTCCCATCTGAAAGACTGTTAATTGTATTAGGGTCAGACGGGGGATCGAACCTACGATCCCTGGATTACCAGTCCAGCGTGTTACCACTGGACTACAGATCCGTCTTTAGATTGCCAGCTATTAACACGATATTATTCTATGACTTATTTGAGTCACGTGATTTTCATTCAAAATTAAGTTTTTAACAGAGGGAGCAACATTCAACAGCCATACAATAAACGTTATGTATTGCTCATCGGTAAATTCCTTGTTTACGTGATACTATTTTAATATACATACACAACTCCGAGCCATGTTAGAATGACGTATTTATGCAAGTATTTATTGTTCGTTCTCTTCATATTTTAACTACGCCCAATGTAGTCCATTTATTTAATAATCAACAGCCATACAATAAAATAATTTACAAATTACCTCCCTTTTATAAATGAAAACGTAAATATTTATCGAATTAAAATTTGATAGGCAATATATATTTAAAACATACCAGCAAATAGTGTTTTTAATGATAAAATCATATAGGGGGTGATTCTACAAAGGAATTGATTTGTATTGTAAACTCATTACAATGTTATCAATAATAGATATATATAATAATTGAAAAGAAATTTAGTTGTTCGAATCCCCGGCTTTATAGCCGAGGGTGTTGTTAAAAAGTAAATATTTTGTAGGTATTTCGGACGAAATGCCTGAATAAAGAGCTATTGTGCTTTCAAAGTAAAGTAATAAGTTAAAAACTATTACATTATAGGTAAGTCAGGTCTATTAAACAATAAATCACAGTACCTGTAAGCTATCGTATAATTATTGCATTACCTATTCAGTAGTGTAATATTCCAATGGTATTATTACTTTACTTTGAAAACTCAGTAAATAACCATACTGACCCTAATAAAATGAACAGTATTTCAGATAGGTCTGTGAAGTTGGCTTGTAGATGGTAGTTGGTTATTCAGATGTTTATTGGCGAATACACAGCCAGGTGTTTATTCAACTGTTTATTCAGATGTTAATTCGCGAATACATACCTAGATGTTTATTGAGATGTTTATTGGCGAATACACAGCCAGGTGTTTATTCAGATGTTATTCAGATGTTAATTCGCGAATACATACCTATATGTTTATTGAGATGTTTATTGGCGAATACACAGCCATCTATGTATTCAGATGTTTATTGAGATGTTAATTGGCGAATACACAGCCAGGTGTTTATTCAGATGTTATTCAGATGTTAATTCGCGAATACATACCTATATGTTTATTGAGATGTTTATTGGCGAATACACAGCCATCTATGTATTCAGATGTTTATTGAGATGTTAATTGGCGAATACACAGCCAGGTGTTTATTCAGATGTTAATTCGCGAATACATACATAGATGTTTATTGAGATATTTATTGTCGAATACACAGCCAGGTGTTTATTCAGATGTTAATTCGCGAATACATATCTAGATGTTTATTGAGATGTTTATTGGCGAATACACAGCCAGCTGTGTATTCAGATGTTTATTGAGATGTTAATTGGCGAATACACAGCCAGGTGTTTATTCAGATGTTTATTCAGATGTTAATTCGCGAATACATACCTAGATGTTTATTGAGATGTTAATTGCGAATACACAGCCAGGTGTTTATTCAGATGTTTATTCAAAAGTGTATTTGCGTGAAATTCACTGAACTTCAAATATTAAGGGAGATTTAAGGGAGAAAGATATTAATGTGGAATAAAGTGTGCTAGTATAAGTGATTAATGCCATTTCAGATCGGACTTTATTGTTGTCGTGTCGGTACTGTGCGCGTAACAGAACCAGGGGACTCTTGAATGGGTCTCTGTATGTCTGTATCATTGCATTGACTAATCTCTTCAGGAGGCGTCGCTCATATGGGTAACCGGTAGCGACGATAAATAAACGTAACACGCACGCACGCACAGAACATGCACACGTGTGTATGTGGCTTGAACAGAACATGGACACGTGTTTATGTGGCTTGAACAGAACATGCACACGTGTTAATGTGGCTTGAACAGAACATGCACACGTGTTAATGTTGCTTGAACAGAACATGCACACGTGTTTATGTGGCTTGAACAGAACATGGACACGTTTTAATGTAGCTTGAACAGAACATGCACACGTTTTAATGTAGCTTGAACAGAACATGGACACGTGTTTATGTGGCTTGAACAGAACATGGACACGTTTTAATGTAGCTTGAACAGAACATGGACACGTGTTAATGTAGCTTGAACAGAACATGGACACGTTTTAATGTAGCTTGAACAGAACATGCACACGTGTTAATGTAGCTAGAATAGAACATGCACACGAGTTAATGTGGCTTGAACAGAACATGCACACGTGTTAATGTAGCTTGAACAGAACATGCACACGTGTTAATGTAGCTAGAATAGAACATGCACACGAGTTAATGTAGCTTAAACAGAACATGCACACGTTTTAATGTCGTCTGTTGGAGATATTAGCAAATGTTTTGTGTGTTTTTGTTTTTTGGGATTAACGTTGCATCAACAGTTTAGGTCATATGGCGACTCTCCGGCTGTTAATTGTGGAGGAAGACCCCGGAAGCCCCTCCGAGCAGTATTTCAGGCACGGACGGACACACGACTAGAACCACCGAGCTTCTACAAGCCAGTTGCCTAGCTTCCTCACTCGAACGAATTCGACACACCCAATTCTATATTCATGAGTGAAATATTATTCGATCATTCTGAAACAAACAAATATTCTTTTTAGGGAAAGAATATTAAATGGTGTGTGTAACTGTGTGCTACTAAATGACGCTAGCACGTCGTGTTTAGACGACCCTAAATGGCGTCATAAAAGACGTATTCAATGACGTTACTGACAACTTGAGTCCTAAATCGTTCGCATTGACAACTTTTCAGCATGCAGCGGTTAGGTATCAAGCAGTGAGAAATAAAGTTTGTTATTCGATGGCTTTCAACCACTGGAATAACACATTTTATTTCACAGGAATGGAAAGCATAAAATTATAGTTTGTACACTGTATTCGCAATTTCTTGTTTTCTTTAGTTTATACAAATTTATTTTAGCTCGATTGCGAAACAAGTTCTTTCAACTTATATTAATCACTCTCGAGACCTCATTCCTGATGGAATCCATCACCATGAAGGAGAGAAGAGGCATGTGGAATTTAAATGCCTTGCCTAAGGACACAATCGTAACGGCTCCAGTGGGGCTCGAACTCCGGACCTTTCGCACCTGAAGCGAACTCGCATCCACTGCGCTATCACGACTACCACTTGTTTTCTTTGGCGCATAGGTTACAATACAATACATAAGTTGCATACATGGTAAAAAGTAAACACACTTCTGTGACCTTAGGCTACATCCACTGTGTAGAGATATTCCAATATACTGAAAAACTGCAAACATAGATAAGACATTTAAAAGCTCCAATTAGTAAGCACACTAATAATAATACCTTATATGTATATATAAATGGGTAATGTATGTCAGAGATTTACAAATGTAATACAAGATTGATTGGTTAGTATTTAGTATTATTATATTCATGTGTTTGTAGACCATAAACTGTTTATGTTTGTGTCTTAATAAACGATTCTTCTTCTTCTCTTCTTCTTCTTCATGTCGCACGCTTTGAAATGACACATTACCCGCGAATGACGTCACTATGTTTGCAAGCAGTATTCTTCCGCCAAATATAGTTTCTCACCTCCAGCTTGCAATTGCCTTGTGTTACAAGAGGGATACTCGTGTTATTTGATGGACGCTATCTGTTACGATGGTGACAATTGAAAGGAAACCATTGACATTTTTCTCTCTTAATAAACTAGAAATTAACTTTCGTTAATGATTAAGTTAAGACTGTGTTGAAGACAGATGCTATTAGTTGTCTGACAAGTGTGTGGTTTGTTCATACCTAAGTAGAAATCTCAAGTTAGACTATTGGGAACCTTCTCTAAATTACTACGGGAAATGTCTGACCGTGCTGATGGTTAGGAATATACCGCTTATGGATAACATGCACACGACCTAGACTTGTAAACGAGCATAACACGTACAATACTGGTAAGCTCAATTCTCTCACAAACTCTCAATTACACGACGACACCGCCTGGACGGGCTTACGAAATTCCGTTGATCGCAACTTACAGACGCTCTATGAAATAATACAAGTTGTGTGTTTTACGTTTATTTATCGTCGCTACGTTTGTCCATAGGAGCGACGCCTCCTGAAGAGATTAGTCATTTTAGATTTGTGGAGGATAGTGCAATGATGCAGACAGAGACCCTTTCCAGAGTCTCCTCTGGTTCTTTTACGTGCACGGTGTACAGCATCGACACGCACGAGAACTCGGTTTAACGTCCATTCTGAATGAGTGTTAATTTTATTAGGGTCAGACGGGGGATCGAACCTGCGATCCCTGGATTACCAGTCCAGCGTGTTACCACTGGACTACAATTTACCAATCACTCCCTTTATTCGACTGTAGATCTACATAGGAGCCGACTGTGGAAGCTTATCGCTTGACGTTCGTGTCAATGGTGGCTATGATTGTTCAAGTATAATGATTTGTGTCAATAAACCATGCTTTTCTTGAACTTTCATACTGTGTCATGTTACTAATGTGTGTGATATATTACTGAATGTGCACATTCTTTCAACATGCACATGTGTTGGTAGGCCTACATGTATATTGTATTCATGACTGTCACAGTAAAACTTAGATTTTTTTACGAGTTCTGTCAAAAAAGTGGATTTGTCTAATATTTCCCCGCGATTTTCATTATCTTTCAAGGACAGTGTAATGTTAATAATGTAAATGTTTTGTTATTAATTCAGTTTCACATACCACTGATGACACGCAACATTGCACACACAGCTTCAGGTTAGCATGCCAGATGAATTGGTTTGAGAAGTTCGTGGAACACGAGTAATACATGGTCCATACACGTTTACTGTTAGCTTCGTGATAGGTTCACGTTGTATTCCCATTGTCAAAGTTGTAGACGAGCCCCATGTGTGATACGATATTCATATTGGCATGTACAGTGTAAACTGTCTATAACGACACCTGACTACATCGACAAACTGTGTCACCTGACATTATCTGTCGGTCCCAGCAGTTTTACTATACAATTCATATAAGCAAAACCTTGTTGTACTGACACCAGCCTTACCTGTACAACGACATTGTTTCGTGGTCCCATTTAGCACATTGCATGTATTTCCAACCTGTGTTATCTTGACTAACCCAAATTACACAATTGGGATAAGTTGAGTTAAGCCAATTATCACCTTACAATGTGTGGTCATCTATTGAATGGATTGTTTTACAGGTGTTTGTGTTCAATGATGAATTGATACTCCCATTCATTTTGAGATGTACACATAGCCTATGTTAGGCCAGTGTTTGCAAACTGAAGTGTAAGAATGAATACGCCAAAAGGAAAACGCAATTGGAGAACCTTGTTATAACGAAAACCTGTGTTATATGACACAACATTTTGATCCGAGTCGATGTCGTTATAGACAGGTTTCACTGTATTATGAACTGTACTGGTGTTATTTGAATATTCATTGGATTGCGTTATAGATTCCTAAAGATTTAGCTATTT
>CM026387.1:27052294-27131513 GCA_014843695.1 Archivesica marissinica
ACAGCTGCATTGGGAGAATATTTCTCAACACCAAGAAAGAAACGCATGGCACGATTGTGGATTGCATTAATGCATGAAAACGCTTTATATCCCCAAACCGGGGCGCCATAAGCAATCACACGCCAGACAACAGAGTCATACAATTTGGAGAAAACATTATATGGTACACCCCCAACTAACTTACATTTAGCAATGAGCAGTCCCAATGCACGACTTGCACTTTGAGCAACACATTTTGCAGTAACATTGAAGTCAAGGTATTCACTCAAAACAATTCCTAAATAAGTATATGTACCTATAGTTTCCAGAACATTAACACCACATTTAAAAATAACATCAGATCTTGGCATAGAAGCAGGACGAAAATGGACAACTTTACTTTTATCCCTGTTTATAAACATATCGTTTATATTGCACCAGTCATGTAAAGCATTCAATAATCTCTGCAAATCAAGTTCGTTTTCTGCTAGTAGGACAATGTCATCCGCGTACAATAGAACAGAAGAACAGAACATATGTTTATTTTGACGTATACATAAGTACATAGTCATTAATAGAAATATACATACATGCATATAGATATATATACATAATTATATATATATATCCACACATAAAAACATAATTACATATCACAATCAATCAATGTAATAGCCATTATATACAAGTGCTACGAATGTTGTCATGTAGCACGGAGGATAAACTCTAATATCATATTTAAATCTAAGAAGTCAAGGTATTTAATATATTATTTCGTTTGTTTAAAGCATTTTTAATGTAAAGAGCCAAATTATACAGGTCACTTCTGTTATCAGAACTTAACAATTTCAAAAAGTTATACATACTTGGTCTTGTATACAATCTTTTAGTAATATAACTTTTCCTCAAATCTATATAGCATGAACATGTTAAGATAAAATGAAACTCATCTTCCACATCCAGAGTATTACAGCATTGACAGTATCTTTCGTTTCTCTGTATTCTATTTGATGCATATCGACCAGTTTGTATTCTAAGCGAATGTGCAGATATTATTATTCTGGTTATATATAGTCGCAATGTATATGGTAAAATGTCCAAGTAGGTTTCATATCCAAAATCATATTTACAATCATTATACAGTTCAAGTACACTACTAGACGCTTTACTAGTAAACCAACCCTGTATGAAACAATCAATCAGAGTTGTTTCAATATACATAAAAAGCTGTTTCTATTTACAACATGAGGATTACTCCAGATATCTGCAAATCCATTTTCACACAATAATTTTTTAACATTATAAAGCCACTTTTTGATACCCTTATTACAGTCAATCAAAGATTGTGCATATACGCGCTTAAGTATTATATTATCCGAGTATAACAATTTAAACCAGTACTTAATCATACGTATGTAACGAGATATATACATGGGATATCTACCCAGTTCTCCGTATACAGCTGCAGTGCATGTGGAAGATCTAACATTTAAAATTTGTTTACAAAACTTTAAATGGATTCTTTCAATTTCTTTGGACTTAGTGTATCCCCAAATTTCAGATGAATAATTTAATATTGATCCAACAAAAGCATCAAAAAGTTGACAAAGTATCTTTAATTTTAGTCTATACCGTCTACAATTATATAACAAGAAATTGAGAGCCTTTAATGCTTTCCCAGTAATATATTCCTGGTTTAATGCAAAATGTCCAGTATAACTTAGGATTGTTCCAAGGTAATTGAAATCATTAACCACTTCAATATTTTCATTATTATAAGTCCATTTTTCGTTTAGATATACATTACCTCGTTTTCTAAAAACCATTACTTTTGTTTTAGCAGTATTAACCTCCAAACCCCATGTAGTACAATAGTCATATAATAAATTAAAATTATATTGAAGCTCTTCTGGGGACTTGGCTAAAATGACCATATCATCTGCAAAAAGTAGCAAAATAAGAACAATGTCATCTATGACAATGCCAGAAATAATATCTTCTTGTAAATATAGTTCAAGATCTTCCACGAATAAAGAGAATAAAATAGGCGACATTATCTCCCCTTGTCTTAGACCGACAGCATATTGGAAATATTCGGAATAGCTTCCGCAATGTCGTACACATGACTTAACCTTTTGATACATGTCTATAATAATGCGTAGTAGCTTACCCTGAATACGTGTTTTATATAATTTATGCCATAGTGCATTTCTATAAATAGAATCAAAACAGCGCTTCATGTCAATATAACCACAATATAATCTTTTATTTTCATTGAGATACTTTTGAACAATATTATTCAGTATGAACAATGCATCGATTGTAGAGCGCCCTTTTCTAAACCCAAATTGTGCATCTGATAGAATATTATTATTTTCACAAAAGGTTATAATCCGTTTATTTAAAATGGTTGTAAACAGTTTAGACATACAACTGACTAAAGTAATACCACGATAATTATTCACATTGGCGGTATCACCTTTTTTATATAGCGGAATAATCGTGCCTTCAGTCCACTTGTCCGGGAAATAACCCGAATCGATAATTGCATTAAATATATCACATATGTGCGATGCTAAAATATCCACACTCTCTATCAAATATTCATTTAAAATATTATCAGTCCCAGACGCCTTATCTCGTTTCAACTGTATGATTGCATCCGTAATATCACTAACAGTAATATGCCTGTCTAATTCATCAAATGAACAATTTAAATCGTTAAAATCATGTAAATTACAAAATTCTTCAGCTTCAGGGTTATCACACTGCAACAAATCGGAACCCAAGGCAGCAAAATACTGTTTAAAATCATCTATAGATATAGAACTGCTACTATTCGTACTCTTCCTCTTAAAATATTTCCAAAACTGCTTGGGTTTAGTGTGCCGTAAATGTACAATTTCTTTTATTATCTTGGATTCAAATACATTCCGTTTTTTACGACACAAATCTTTATACGTCTTTTTCAGACTACAAAATTGCCCCCTAGTGTAATCTGACTTTAATCGGTTAAAAACACCAAGCGCTTCTATGTAGCGTTGTCTAGCTGTTATGCATTCACTGTCAAACCAATCGGCTTGTTTAATATATGATTTGCTTGAGCACGACGACCGGGTATTATTATTTACATGTATCTTAGAAAAATATGGATCAGCAACTTCACGTATAACATCAGTAAAATTATTTACAACATTATTTATAGAATCTCTACAATTAATATCAATGTTTTCCGTAAGCAAATTAAATACAGGTAATTTCCCAATAATACCACTACGAACACGTGTTTTACAATATAGTTCCATCTATACTTTATCTCGTTATTACACTGGGGATTAGCAATCACCACATTACATTTCAATGAAAAGAGCACTGGTGCATGATCACTATATTCGTTAAATGAATCAATACAAAAGGTAGATACTAAGTTAAAATCACGTTCTCGGGCCAACAGTAGGTCAATCACTGATGCCCCAAGTTTACTGGCAAACGTAAACATACCACAGTCATAATCATTACCAATTCGACCATTACAAATACGCATACCTGAAGATTTACACAGGTCAAGTATTTTTACTCCAAAATTATTACATACAATATCTTATGTCGCTCGCTGCAGCGGCGTATCTGGTACATAATAATTTTCATCAGTATGACAAATAAATGCAACACATACAATATAATCATGGCGTTTACCAACACGCTCGTTCCAATCCCCTACAATATACAAAGCCCCCAAGTCTTCAAAGTCATAAATATCATTTTGAACCAATTCAAATAAATCAACTGCTGAGATAGCGTATGCTAGTGAATCATCGCCCCATATATATAAACCACATACATAAACATCGCTCTTAAGATTAAAGAATTGTTTGTCAAGTTTCAGCCAAATAATAGTGTCATGGTGAGTCCGGATTACCGTTATTCCGGGTTTAAGATGCTCTTTGTAGTATAATACTATACCGCCACTGTGACGACGTGCGTTACGGTGCTTGAACTTTCTCAACTTTCTCCTCCACCCTTACCAACCGTTCGTCCGTCCGTTTACCGTTATCATACACATGTGTCCATAATTTCTTCATTTCATCCTCAAAATGACCTACTTTTTGCTCCAATGATTCTAGCTTTTTAAGTCGACTGTCCAATAGAATACCTATACAGTCATTATCGACATTAACACCGATATTTAATGATTTCAAAAATATCGTTAAATCATTAATGTACAAATTAAATAAAAGCGGCGATAGAATGCATCCCTGTCTTAAGCCACAATTAACATTACCAATCAGTCTTAAAATAGTTTATCCTAATACATGACGATACAGATGAGTAGATAGACTTAACAGCTCGCCACATATTACCGGCAACTCCAATTTCATTGAGTCTTTTCCACAATTTATCTCTGTTAATAAAATCGTACGCCTTACTAAAATCAATAAAGGCACAGAATGTGGCTTTTTTAACTTGTTTTCTTGTATCAATAATAGAGGTCAAAGTGGATAAGTGATCTATGGTACTACGCTTCTTTCTGAAACCGTTTTGCTCATCTGCGATCTTATCGTTATGTTCAGCCCAACAACTTAGCCTGGCGTTTAAAATATTACAATAAATCTTGTACATGGCTGAGGCCATGCTATGCCCCTATAAGACAGGGGATCTCCTTTCATTGAGGGTTTTGGTATCGGGTTTATAATACATTTGCCCCAGATAGACGGGACAGTCCCATTGGAGGAGCATACATTAAACAGAGTATGCAAAAATAGCACGGACGTATCGTTCTGTAAAACTTCACTAGGGATACCGTCTATGCCACAGGCTTTTCCCTTCTTGGCACCATCAATTGCCTTCTTTACTTCAAAAATAGTAATGTTTAAAAGACAGATCTGCATAATCAGTTACATCATTCAATACATTAGAGTTCTGTGATGAATATACATAATTATCATTTTTATATAACGAGCTAAAATCATGTTTCCATTTGTTTAATACCTGTGACAAATCTGTGGTAAACAGGTAAACAGTATAATCGAGATTCACAGTTATATTGATATCCTGATATTAATGACATTTTGTATTTGAAGATTATCTTTGTAATATTACCAAATTTGAATGATGACTTAAGAATTTTTTTTTCTAGATTAAGATTGTCTTCTCACAACTGAGAGATTGAATTTGGTCGGTATAGCGGTATTGAAAGAGAAAACAGATTGTGTAAGTTATGTAGTCAACATGCAGTTGAATCAGAATATCATGTTATGCTATGTTGTGACACATATAGAACAGTAAGAAAAACATATTTTAACAATATTTCATGGCCTTGTGTACAGAAATTGTTCACGCTTATGTCGACAAAAAATAAACATTTGCAAGTAAAAGTATCTAAATATATTAAAGAATGTATGTTAATAAGGAAAAATGCTCTGGACATTTTAATTGTTTCTTAAATGTATGTTGTATGAAAATGTATACATATACATATATATATATTTAATATTCATTACCATTTGTATTTATATTTGTCTTTGCCATAGGTTTTTGTGTTTGTAAATGGCCAAAGGCAACTTGTTTGCTGATTATGCCAATGAAGTTGAATTGTTAAAATTATCAAATTATTCCGCGTATAGCCGTATTCGTCGTTCAATTTTCTTTAATTTGGTATAAATTCTGATAAAATAATATATATATATTTTGGACATTGCTTCCATTTTGCTTTAAATGTGATACACTTAGGCCTCTATATAAAGTATGTAATAGATTATGTAGAAACATTGTGTTCACCCATATTTGATGATTGATTGAACAGGGGTTAGGTAAAGCACACAATTATTCCTCATATAGCTGTAAGCTATATTTATTCCTCTTTACAATGATACCAAATAATGTATATTTGAACAACATTCAGTTGCTTTCAATTGCGTTTGAAAATGACAAATATTGTAACGGACATGACCATTTGCCATGAAATATTCTATGTCCACAACTACTTTATCGGCATATATGTTTAAGCATATATGGACAAAGGGAATCAGAAATTCAATTTAATCGAAATGTTGTAAACCTATTAATGAATATTATAATATAATTGGTGATTTTGTGGGTTTTACCTTTTTCGACAATGTAACTAAATGACAGTGTGACTGATTTTGTTTTATCTGTATGTATATATTCTTTATTTCTGTCTCGTTCATATAACTTATTTTGTTAAACATTTCTTAATTGCGCATAAGTCCGTGTCATCGAAACCATTGACAAGTAATAATGGATAACGGGATTTTCTACAAAGCAAAAAGTGTAATAATAACGAGATATATAAGGTGTCGTGTTAAATTACCCGTGTCGACAAATGTCCTATAGAACACGACATTGAAGCTATTAAAGTGTCCTAGCTGGCCCCACTTCCATTGGAAACAGAGTCGTACTTAACAAAGTCCTTAAGGTGTCGTGCATTGTGTCAATTTTGAAACGTTTACACAAAGTTAAATCACCAATACTGGGAAATAAGGAATAATAAACCATACAACCAGAAGCCATACAACCAGAAGCCATACAACCAGAAGCCATATACAATCAGAAGCCATACAATCAGAAGCCATACAACCAGAAGCCATACAATCAGAAGCCATACCATCAGAAGCCATACAACCAGAAGCCATACAACCAGAAGCCATACAACCAGAAGCCATACAATCAGACGCCATACAATCAGAAGCCATACCATCAGAAGCCATGCAACAAGAAGCCATACAACCAGAAGCCATGCAACCAGAAGCCATACAACCAGAAGCCATACCATCAGAAGCCATACAATCAGAAGCCATACAGCCAGAAGCCATACAACCAGAAGCCATACAATCAGAAGCCATACAACCAGAAGCCATACAATCAGAAGCCATACAAACAGAAGCCATACAACCAGAAGCCATACAATCATAAGCCATACAATCAGAAGCCATACAATCAGAAGCCATACAATCAGAAGCCATGCAACCAGAAGCCATACAATCAGAAGCCATGCAACCAGAAGCCATACAATCAATTGTGTTACAGAATGTACATGTTCTGAAGCCATACAATCAGAAGCCATGCAACCAGAAGCCATACAATCAATTGTGTTACAGAATGTACATGTTCTGTCTTCTACTAGTAAGTGTTCGTATCTGCCAGTTTCAAACCTTATATGTGCTACGCTACTGTGTATCAAATTATCTCATATACCGTGTGAAAACACGCAGTTCTCTGTACGTATAATCAAATTTGAAAGCACTCCACAAAAGTAGGAAACTTGAAATATTGATAACTATGTTAAATACTGCCACATAGAAATAACATAACACTATGTAGTGGGAAAAAGTGAAAATATCATCTATAATAACATTAAGTATTTTCAGAGAAAATTGTGTGTGAACTGGATACAAAGTTTGAATGGACACATAGTGTATGTAGTTCGATAGATTGATAATTATTGAAATACAAATAATGAAAATTATAATACAAAACGTGTATATTCATTTTATTTGAATCTGTTCATGGTATATAACTTTCATTAATAAATGGCATTGTACAAGATATAGTTTTTTAATTGTTGAACACTGATATCAGAATAAATGCCTATTAAGTTCAACATTCTTGCTGTAATGTTATGGATATATTTTAACGTTCATTTTTATTATTATTAACTTTTAGACATTTTAGCCATTAAGACCACCGCCGAAATACATTGTACTATTTCATCAATGTTTGATCAACTGTCAGTTTTGACTTATTTCAGATAAGATACTGTGTATTTGGTGAAATAAATCTTCTATATAAGATAAGATAAGAAATTATTTTATTATAGTGACATGTGCATTAAACATAAATAACAAACACATATATACAAAATGTTGCACCCGACCCAGTGGGCCTATAAGTCACCTCATATACAAAGTTACTGTTAATGACATTTAACTAACATACATATATATACGATTTCAAACAATTATGGTTTAAATATGATCAATGAGAGAAAGATTTGTTAACAGTTGGACATTAAGCAAAAATAAACTACAAACAGCGTTTCCTTTGCAAAATGATGATGTTCCATATTGAAATAGGATACACTGTGTAATTGTGTGTTGTATGGTCATGTTTATGTATAAATAGTTCTTCTTCTCAACATATAGGCCTGTACCACATATTTACGTAGTTTTCTAGGGTAATTTTCTGTACAATACAACAGTTTCTGCTCTAATGACATATTGTTAAAATCATTGTCTGACAGTTGGCATTCAAACACTTCGTCGTATCGCATTATACAGGCTACAGTCAAACAGAACATGCATTTCTGATTCCACAGTTCCTGAATCACATTGTCTACATATACGTGCATCCACTCTTTCACCGATGTACCGTCCAGTTTCTATACGCAGCGGGAGAATCCCAGTTCTTAGTTGTGCACGTAATGACCGTTCATTTTTAAGTAGGTTTATCAGTAGATATTCTTCGGTTTTGAATTCAGATTTAACTAGCCCGTATGTACGTAATTTAGACATTCTCTGTACACCATGGGACCAAATCCGTGAATAATGACGGTTTATCAGTGATTTAGCATGCGGAATGTTAACAGGCATTTTGTTATCGAATTGATCATTTAACCCCAATGTATACATAACTGACTTCATGTCGTTTGACCAATTACTAGTACATTTTCAATAGTCTGTTTCAAACACTCTGAATGTCAACCTATTCTGATCCATCAGAACAAGCCGATTCCAAAGGCGTAGCGCTGATGACCATCTCCGGTATAACCCTGATATCCATCCCATGTCTCCGGTCAATGCAAGTACTGGTGTAAATCTGTGTACCCCCATAAAGTAACGCATGGCACGATTCTGTATATTGTCAGACTGCTGATACTGTTTAAGACCCCAGACGGATGAGCAGTAGTCAAGAATGGGTACAACGCATGCATGGTAAAGTTTATCAAAAGTTTTATATCCATATTCCTTCAGACCATGAATCTTGCTGATGATACTGCCTAAAGCGCGCCCTGCTGCTTTAGATAGTGCATCAAAGTTTGCATTAAAGTCACTTCTTTCCTGGAAGATAACACCAAGGTATTTGTATAAAGTAATTGTTTCGAGCACGTTGTTGCCGATCTTAAATTGATATGTCGATCTTTATTTTCGCCCCTTTCGGAAGTGTACACATTTCGATTTATTAGTATTTATTAGTACTCTCCATTTCTTGCACCAGTCTTTTATCTTGTCTAGCATAATTTGCAGATTGTCTTCTGTATCTGACACTAAAACTATATCGTCTGCATACATGAGTAGTGATATCTTAACATCATCCATGGACACACAAAGGTCAAGGTCATTTATCTCAATAGCTAAGTCATTGGCGAAGATGGAGAACAATGTGGGCGAGAGCGTACATCCCTGACGGACACCAGTTGTGCAATCGAACCACTGTGTCATTTTCTGGTTAATTCGAATACAAGAAACTGTATTGGCATAATTATATGTTCTTGATTGCGTTGTATACTTTCCCATCAACATTATTTAACAATAGCTTATAGAGAAGCATGTCTCTATCGATATAGTCGAAACAGCGCTTTAGATCGAAGAATTCCGCATACACTGATTTATTATTTCGCACAATGCTGTTGAGGGTAAACACATGATCTTCACAATACCTGTTGGAACGAAATCCATTGTGTGTATCAGTCAGTATATCCTGGTGTTCTAGGTATACTGAAGTCTCTTGTTGATAAATGCACTATAAAGCTTACTTATACAACTGAGTAGGCTTATACCACGATAATGCATTGGTACACGTGGGTCTGTGTTAGTGTCCTTCAGCATAGGGCATACAATCGCTTTTCTCCAAACAGATGGTATGAGACTACAGTCAAATATGAGTTGAAAGAGTTTGTGCAGAGCATCTATAACAATAGGGTATTTAAGAACATCATATGGGATTCCGTCATAACCACAAGCAGATCTATTTTGTGATTTTTGAACGACATATACGATTTCTTCGAGAGTAACATTCCTGTTTAGTTCCAGGTTGCTGTCATAAAGTGGGTCCAACATGTTCAGGTCTATTAAGCTTTTTTTTGAACTTTTGCTTGATTATAGTGTTCATCATCAAAGCCGTTGTTTTCCTGGCAATTAATTGTTTCCAAAGCTTTTCAAAATCTAATCTCCAACGATCAAAAACATTTTGCTCGTCGCTTAATATTGAGTCATCGTCATTTACTATCTCAATCGGGATGTCTCGGTTTTTTCTCGGGCCAAAACGTTTAATTTTCGCCAAAAGTCTGGCGGGTTGTTAGTCGTCATATCTTCTATTTCTATGCATTCTGAATGCCTGTAGCATCGTTTACATCTTTTCAGTTCTTTGTCAAATACACCCCGAGCTGCGCTATATTCCATTCTGAGTCGTATCCTAGTGTGCCTATTATCGTGACAGTTTAAATATTCATTTTCTTTTGTATGCATACTTTTCCACAGATTGTTCAGTGTATCGTTCCAATACGGCTTGCGAACCCTACGGCGCGGTGAGCTTTCTCGGGAATTTCCGTACACGGGAATATTGTCTTTCGTTTCTTTTCTAATTGCGTAACACAGCTGGTCATAGATCAAGTCAACATTTTCTTGTGTTTCTCGGGATCGTTCTATATTAGTGACCACATTTAAAAAGGCTAGACGGCATGTTTCACTATTCATGAAATCCACGGGAATGCGCCGTAGGTTATGTCTAGGTTCACGTTTCACTGGTGTATTTTGCAGACTACTTTGTTCATGGATATAACTATAGTTTGTTTCAAGGTCAAATAATAGTACGCTATGCTCATGTATGCGTGATCGATCGCCCAACAATGCCTGCAGTCCATTGTCATTTATAATCGACTGTGCGGATACTACTTTGAAATTATACATGATTGAAAATTGTCGTGTGGTACGCAAATATAGTCTACAACGGCTTTTCCTTTCCTAGACACTGATGTGAAATTGTCATGTTTACTATCAAATCTTCCATTTAAAACGCAAAACTTGGACTCATTTAGGAATTCAAGAAGTTCGTGTCCATGTTGATTTACACTTTTATCTAATACTGTTCGCTTGGACATGGCGTCACATTCTTGAAGGATATCTGAAAGTGATCCGATTCTCGAGTTAAAATCTGCACAAAGTATTATAGTGTCACAGTCACAATTGCTGTAAATCTGGGTCAGTAAGTGCGCGTAAAAACCCTGAGCGTCTCTGCCACGTGACGAATTTTCCGGTGGTAAATAGCATGAACATACAAGTATATCGTGCCCACTTAATTTGTGCACAAGTAAGATTGATAATATGCCTTTATAATGTCTGTCAATCATGTTCACATCAAACTGGTCACACAATGTTTTATTAACTAGAACACTGACACCGCCTGAAGGTGTTGGTGCATGTTTATGAATATCGACCCTATTGTGCCCAAACCATACATAGCCCTCAACTTCAAGAACATTTCGGCCTGCTAAATGAGTTTCTACAACTGAAATAATATCTGCATTTAACGACTTCACTATATTAATGCGGAGTTCATGATTCTCCAAAGTCCATCCACAAACGTTAATGTGTGCGACACGGATGGGCTCACTGGGATGGGATATCTTCCTAATACATCGGTTCGCCAGTGGGTGGCGCAGGCGCATGTCACATTTCCGGATCCTGACGTGCACGAATACGGCCGTTTGCGTCTACTCTGAAATATTGCCGTTGTGCGTGTGGCATGTTTCTAATTAATGCCCTTGCATTAAGTTCAATCAGTCTTTCCGCGTGTGATTTGCTGCTTTTAATGTACACACGTTTATAGTCTGCCGTATCTTTTAGCGCCATTTTATTTCGTAACACATGTACTTTTTCTTCTCTGTTCCGGAAAATTACTTTAACAAGCGGTGGCCTAAGATCTCCAAATCGGTTTCTAAGGCGTTTTGCTGCCGTTATTTCCACATTGCTTGACACTTGAGGGCCCAATGTTTCTACAATATCATTGACCTGTTTCTTAAGATCTTCCTCAGCATGATATTGGACACCACTTGCTATAATGCATAATTCTGGATCATTGAGATAGTCCTCATCAGTGCATTGTGCGGCCACAGGAGTTCTTGCTATTAGGGCTGGAAACTCGTCTTGCGTCTTAACGCAGCCTTTCTCCTCTAGATCACCGAGACGCGTTTGAACTGACTGCAGCATCTGCATTACTTGATCCATGCGCTCCCTTTCGCCGTGTAATGTCGTATTTATTTCTTCTTTGAAATCACGCACACAAGTGTCAATATTCTCTATCATATCTTTCCTCACAATGTCAAGTTTGTTCTGTACCATAGCGGACATATTGTCTTGGTTCGTTTTAATGTCAGAGACTGTTTTTAACACAGTGTCCATAGTGCTGCACAATTTATCAATGTTGTCACTTTGTGTTCCCGCCATGTCGTTTGCAGCCATTGTGTGATTTTCAGATTCGGATTCCGCTACAATATTGTCTTCAAACACTGATGTCTCGGCGTCAGCCTCGTATAGAACATAGTTCGCTTCACACAAAACGTCACTGACACATATGGAATTATCGTGCACACTATCAGTTCTTGGACTATTTCGTCGCAACTGTTTAATTGGCGTTTCAGGTAAATCGTTGCTAGAGGACGAACTACTTTTATTGCGTTTCCCTTTGTCCTCTTTCCTGCACTGATGCTTAAAGCTACATTTATGTTTCTTTCCCATGGGCAGTTTACGTCATTTACTGGGCCAGACAACTGACCGGGTTATATAATAAGTTAATCACTGTCTTACAAAATATATATACAATCGTTATCCTTTCTCCGTTATATAGCGTCAATATTTGTCAGCTTTTTGATGCCTTTGTTGGCTCTATTTTGAACTACTCATCTGAAAGTTGGGGGTTCACCAAATCTAAAGAGTTGGAAAGAATTCATTTGAAATTTTGTAAACGTATTTTAAATGTAAGGGTCACTTCATGTTCTACATGAGTTTACGGGGAGCTAGGTAGATATCCCCTTTATATGTCCCGTTATATTCGCATTATTAAATACTGGTTCAAATTATTAAATACAGATAATAGCATCCTTAGTAGAGTATATAATCAATCTGTAAGTGATATGAATTTAGTGCTACAACTGGGTATCGCAACTTATTGCTAATTATGGCTTTGCAAATATTTGGGAAGATCCATACTATGTAAATGTTAATACTTTTATAGTTTTATTCTTTATCATAGTCTCATCTATGTACAATGTATCATAAAATCATATTACATACTATAAAACAGTACATAGCCATTCATATATTTGAAGTACAAGAGACTTATCACAGTTCTTTTCACATAATGCATATTCAATGCACAATAACAATTAATAATGTTCACTATATACATGGTAAATCTAAATTGGCTCTGCTAATCCAAACTAAAAAGATCTTTAAAAAAGTGATATCTAGGAATAAAATACTGAAAGCTTGATATAGGGACTAGTGTGCGACAGTACAAAATGGTGTAAGAAATCCATTATCAATTTTGATCAGATCAAAAGTGAACTGATTAGCAGCGACACTTTAGTCGACATAAATGTATGTATACTGCATAGAGATAAACATACGTTTACGTTAAAATACATTTCTGGTATATTTATAAGAATTATAGTGTATTATTTACAGAGGTAAAATGAACGCTTTTGCAAAATGTTAAAACAGGTTTTGGCACATGCCCTAATTATATATTTGTTGGAGAATAAAAATATCAACTGGTTATTTCTAGATAGGTTAGAGAAGTTACTGTCTATACTGTTTGCTTTTAAGAACAAATCTTTTCTAATATCCTCATAAAGCTGACATTCAAATAAAACATGACTTTCTGTTTCCATAGTATCACAGAAGTTACATTTTCGATCTTCAAAAGCAATGTTTTCATATCTTCCCGTCTCTATCCTTAATGGAGCAACACCACAACGGAATTTGGAAAATGACGCCCTATGTCTTAATGGTAGTATAATCTTACAATAGTGTTCTGTCTCAAAGCTGTTTTATGTTCTAAGTTTATTTCTGCCTCTACGAGATGGGCCTGTTACATCAGTTATTTGAGCATACCAATGCGCAATAAATTTATCCATAGATGCAGTGTTAACACTATCTATCAAGGAGCGATGGATGGAATCCGATATATCTACAGGCACGTCTAGATCTAATTCTGCAATATATATTTGAAAAACATAATACCTGTTTTTACACGAGACCGAGGCCTTAGAAAGAGCCCACAATGCAATACGTTTGTTTGACCTTGTGTTATTTGTATGAGATAACCAGACCATTGTCGTACATATGCCGGCTCCCATCCCATCTCTCCTATTAAAGCATTGTTTGGGGTATATTTACCCACACCTAAATAAAAACGCATGACTCTATTATGAACAGCATTTATACAAGAGTACTGTTTCACACCCCAAATACATGCACTATAACTAACCACAGGCCATACCATAGAATTATACAGCTTAGTGAAAACATTATATGGTAGACCACCTGCCAATTTACATTTTGCAATTAATAGCCCTAGTGCACGGCTTGCACTCCTTGCTACATGTTTCGCTGTTAACTCGTAATCAAGGTATTCAGTCAATAACATGCTAAGGTAGGTGTACTTATCAACTATTTTTAAAGTGTTATCTCCACATTTAAACACAAAATCTGTCTTGGGCACAGATGGTCTTCTAAAATGTACAACATTACTCTTATCAATATTAACTGTCATATCATGTCGGTTACACCAATCATTTAATGCATTTAGTAGACATTGTAAATCATACTCTGTTTCAGCCAGTAATACTAAATCATCGGCATAATAAAATAGAGACAATTTCATCATTACAGAGAATACCCTTACCCACTGACCTTATATAAATTGCTAAGTCAATAATATACGGATTAAATAGCAGTGGAGAAAGTATACATCCTTGACGGAGACCACATTTAACTTCAAACCAATCAGTATGGTAGCTATTGACACGGACACATGAAGCAACGGATGAGTAGATTGATTTTACAGACTGAAACAACTTTCCGGAAATACCGATTTCAGATAATCGAAGCCACAATTTAGATCTAGTAATACTATCGTAAGCCTTCCGGAAGTCAATAAAAGCACATAATGTGGATTTATTAAGTTTCTTTCTGGAATCTATTAGGCTAGTTAAAGACTCAATATGGTCGACAGTACTACGTTTCTTCCGAAAACCATTCTGCTCATCAGATATCTTGTTA
Organism: Archivesica marissinica; assembly: GCA_014843695.1. Lineage (NCBI taxonomy): Eukaryota > Metazoa > Mollusca > Bivalvia > Venerida > Vesicomyidae > Archivesica > Archivesica marissinica. The sequence continues at coordinate 27,067,573 of CM026387.1, forward strand.
TTGTCTTCTGCCCATCTTGTTAATCGATCATTTATAATAGAACAGTACATCTTATACATGGTAGAAGCTAATGATATACCTCTGTAGGACAGTGGGTCTCGAGGATCCTTTGTTGATGATTTAGGAACCGGGTTAATAATACATCTATTCCATATAGAGGGCATAGTACTGGTATTAAAACATACATTGAAAAGTGCATGCAAGAACAAAACAGATGCATCATTTTTCAGTACCTCTGATGGAATATTATCATACCGCAGGCCTTAAAACGATTAGCACCATCGACTGCTTTCTTTACTTCAAGAATAGAAATATTACTATTAAATGATTATGTAACATACAAATTATCGGTCAAATGATCATCACTGTTTATATTATCACAATTTCCAGGATTAAACAGGTAACCAAAATCAGATTTCCACTTCATTAATACCTCGTTGGTGTTATTTGTGGTAGAGCCGTCCTCTAAAACAATTTCCATTGGTATACCTTTATTTTTACTCTTGTCACCCACTTTACCAATAGACTTCCAGAATCTAGTTTGATCAATGTTACATTCCTCTGCAAGTTCTGACTGAATAGAATATCAATAAGTACCATTACTTTTTGGAGATTCTCGGTCAAACATTTTCCGGGCAGAAACAAAAACAGCTTTCAATCTTAATTTCTCATTTCGGTCACCAGATTTAACCCAGTTTTGTTCAGCTATACAAAGTTGAGACCATAGTTCTGTAAGTCTATTATTCCACCATGGCTTGCCTGGGCGATTTTTTTAAATACAGCTATAACCAGAGCTAATGGTTTTAAAAGGTATACTATTGAACATGTTATTCTGAACAAAATTACACCATTCACTATATATATTATCTACATCTGTTTGTGTTTGAGAACTTTGTTCAAGTTTTGCAATACCATCCTGTATATTTTAAAAAATACCTGGGCTTGACATAAATGTATCAGAGATTTTGAACAAGTCAAATTTATCAAACGAGTATTCCGGCTCCACTGTTGAACAGTTGTTATTCTTATATATATGTATATTAAGATTCCATCTCAGCAGTGAATGATCCGGTACACCTGATGTTGCAAAACTTGCCAAGTTGCAAATATCACTTATCAAATAGTTGGTTCGAATAACCTTAAATTCAGAAAACAAAGACAAATCGTCATGGCTAGATATACGGTAGTCTACTACTGAAGAACTCTTTGTAGAAATAGATGTAAAATCATTATATTCATCTTCAAATCTACCATTTAACATGCACATGTTTGTATTTATTAAGAAATCAATAAAAAGGTCACCATATCGGTTGGTTTTAAAATCTTTTACAACTGAGGAATATTATCAATGCCAGTAATAAAGTCATCAAGGCTATTAAAATCTCCTAAAATTTGAACTATACCTAAAGTTTGATACATATAATAATGAGTTAACAAATTTTCAAAGAAGGAATTTGGATCAAACTGGCGTGATTAATTTTTTGGGGGTAAGTAGCATACACAAGGTACCAATCTTTCTTTCAGATTGTTATGCACCAGTTTGAGCCATAAAATCCCTTCGCATGAATCATCTAGCATAGTTACAACAAAGTCATTCAAAATATCCTTTTTTATGAAGAAGCCGACACCACCGGACCCTGTACGGGCATTTTTATGAATGTTCAGTCGGTTATGACCATACCAGACATATCCATCTAAATACAAATTTTGACTTTTTAAAAGGTGAATCTCTACAATACCGACAATATCTAGATTTAGTTGTGTTAAGCAGGTAGTTCTTAACATGTTACTATCACTTTCGTTTGTAGAACTCCAACCACGAACGTTCCATAAACCCATGGCTACCTAGCGACGATAGGGACGCCTTGAACCATAATGTTGACCTCTGTTGTTTCGTCCATTCTGAACCCGGGACCATCTATCACTTTCACCATCAAGACGATTATCACTTGAATCTCGTCCATGACGAGTACCTCTTACTGGTACTAGAATCACGAGGGTCATGAGCACTAAACCCATTTCTCACAACACGAGAACCACGGATGGAGAGATTTGTATCTCTATTTTTCAAGGCAGCAAGGATTGTTCTGAAATTGTCAGCAATTGTTCTATCACTTTGTAGTTGGTCGTGGTTCAAATATACTTTACTGTATTGCTTGTGGTCCTTAAGCTTATTTTTGCTTGGCATTACCGTTTTCTCATCACTTGTCGATTTCAATTTAGCACTGATTATACCTGGCTTACTGTCTCTCGTTTAAGCAACGGATAATTGATTGCTTTATACAATGGTGGTTTGTTAGTAAAGACACAAGTGGTGTGCTTGTATTGTATAATAGTTGTAAATTGCGTTTTGAATACGAAACCTATCTCGATAATATTCCATATAATTTACGATACTTAATAACTAGGTTAAGAATTTCAGCTCATTCATTAAAAATTCATACAGGTAGGTATGGCCAAAATAAAATACCACAAACCGAACGGTTTTGCTCATGCTGTAAATCGAGAGATTTGGAAGATGAATACCATATTTACTTGTATGTAAATACTATATGCATTTGCGAATCAAATTAATTAAAAAATACTACTATGTAAGACCAAATATGGCAAAGTGTATTGAATTGTTACAATCAAACAATAGAACTATATTATTGAACTTAGCATTATACTACAAACAAGCTGTTGCTATAAGAACTTCGATATTAAATATCATAGAAATGCACTAACCTCTAAAAATAGGTTTTTTAAATACAGTATCATATTGTTGTCGATCAAGTTATATATAGCTGTACGTAGAATAAGCAGTAAGCAGTCTTCAATATACTTACCTTGTTTCCCAGAATAAACAAGTAGACATGCACAATAAGTCATGTATATTTGCATAAATACTAAATAAGTTATTTGTAATTTTAAAGTTTATCTTCTCTAAAAACAAATATATATCTATTCTAATTCTATTCTAAAATTTCTACTCAATACATGTATAATTTGCTTGTATGACATCTATCAGGTGTAAATAGTACGTATAATATGTATATAATTATGACTATGTACTATGTATACGTCTAAATAAATAAATAAATATATAATCCAATAAATCCATGCGATTGTGAACACTTGTCCTGTTTACTCATGCGTGACGAAATACCCGCGCAAGGACAGGGGGGTTTTAGCGTTTTTCTTTGTTCGTACCCCACCCATCGTAGTAAAAAGTACATGCTTCAAAGTCACAATTCTAGATAGCGATCAGAAAAGACTCACGCACATTTATAATCCGTTACATCCAAACTCACTTTTATTAAAAATTATTCCATCAAAAACACTTTAAAGCACTTTATATCCAACATAATAGTCAGCTAAATAAACGTGTCACTCATATATATATACGTCGAAATAAACTTCTAATCTGTTCAACGATTATTCCCAAATATCACCAATCAGACCCTGTGTACAACCCAGGAGATAATAGCTCTGCATACAATACAATTACATACAACAACAGTGATATGTGTGAAAGTGGGTGCCAACTGACGCGTGACGACGGACCATTAATACTGATAATCAAGATAACATCTACTAATTGGATTGACTCAATTGTGGATTGATTGACTTTCCAGTATCAAGTCAAGTCAAAATCCTTTATTTCTCTCAATTCATGTTAGCATGAACACATGAGGTTATACATGTAAATATGTTACAAGAGGCTCTTTGAACGACATTACAAACAATATATAAAACACACTGATTTACAGTAGCATATTACATGTAATGCAAATATAAGTACAAAGGAATTATCCCAATATCATATCCCAAGCAAAATTGTTTTCATGAATTTGCGCAGTTTCAGAAATTCTGATCTGTTCGTAGTATTTATGAGCTGTTCCATCTTAAATGTGTTTGGACGACGGTAATAATATGGCTTTATATACTTTTTCCTGTTATCAATTAAATTCGGACATTCTAATAAATAATGTAATTCGTCTCCAATCTTGTCATTACAAAAATTGCAAGTTCTAAGGTTAATAGGGATTCTGGCCCAATTTCCTGTTTCAATTGGAAGACGGTGATTTCTAGTCCTAAATCTAATTATATACGGTAGAACTGCCTTAGGAGTAGCGGACAAATAACTTTCAAATTTCAACTCCTTTTTGAGTTCCGATAATAATACCACTATACATAATTTAGCCAAATTTATAAAATTGTCTTTAGTTATTAGAAATAATATAAATGTGTAATTGCCAAATTTTATTTATCACTCTCACTTATATTTATTTGTCACGTGATCATTAAATATATATATGTTATTACTAGTTTTGTTAAGACGATGTATGCATGTACAAGTCTGCCAACATACACTTCTGTTCTGTTCTGTTCTGTTCTGTTCTTTACCAATATTCAATTCAATTCAATATATTTTATATATTCAAATAACATGGCGGTTATAATAAAACTAACATACATCATTCTATAAATTGAGAAAAGTGTGTGTATTATTAATTACATGTAATTAGAATATATTGTATTATTAAAACAAATATATATACATATATACATACACATATGCCGATGGCGATAATAGTTGTGCATCCCGTTACACTTAACATGTACTTTTGTATTTGCTACTTTTAAACATGGGCCCACTAAACCCTAGCATTACGGGATCGAAGTGAACACAACTATCCGAAAGTGGCACAAGTCACAAGGAAATGTCTGAACGTTGCGGCAATACCGGCTCCATCTGAAGCCAATAAAAAGAGAATAATTGTGTTGTATAATTAAAGGTGATTTAAATTTTGTTTATTTTATGAAACATTACCATACATATATTCTTTATTTATCCTCCATTATTGAAGCGAATACAAACATTTTACAAATAAATTATCAGAACATTTACATCGGCGAAATATTTTACAATTATATACATATTCATTAAGCAACAGAAATAAACATCTATTTTAATATACATAACATAGTATGCATACTCGCAACAGGGTATGTACATTTTGTAATACTTCCACCCTTACTCGTAAATGATTGAAATTAATCATTCATAGTTTATTTTAAACAAAGGGCCGTTATACTATTTAGCCAAAGTACGCCCGGTTATTTTACATACATGTATTGTATTACACACTTATATTGCATATATTAGGTATACCGTATATTACAATAAAAGACAATTTGAAAGTACATTCAGTGTATTCCGTATCAGTTATTCAATAGTGTTATTGAACAATCAACACAGGACCAATTTATTTGTTATGGTACGTGCTGTTTGCTTTCACAATTGTCGGAAACAAATAAACCAGGCTAACAAACGACAAGTATTGTCCAATGGCTAACAGTAGACGTCACATTTATATAATTTTACCAAGTCACCATTTTAAATCGGAAATATTACTACGCCTTAGTGCTACAAAACAGACAGTAGAAATGGTTTACAATTCGAAACCTCCAGAAATGAGCGAATATTCGAATATATGTTCGGAACTTCAGTCGAATATTAGAATGCCAAAATCACCATTCGTTGCCATCCCATACCTATTATAGACCGACAGTGTCAATTATAGCCCGTTTTGGCGTAATATCCAGCAAGTTAATGTATACTGCAATCCTTTGCCACTTCAGGCACAGATATATGACTCTTGTATACATTACTGATGGGCTGATTAGTTAGTTTGCATATTTGAACAGAACAGAACTCGTCGATGACAGTGGCCTGATTAATGGTCGATGGCAATGGCCTGATTAATGGTCGATGGCAATGGCCTGATTAATCGTCGATGGCAATGGCCTGACTGATCGTCGATGACAGTGGCCTGATTAATCGTCGATGGCAATGGCCTGATTAATGGTCGATTGCAATGGCCTGATTAATCGTCGATGGCAATGGCCTGACTGATCGTTGATGACAATGGCCTGATTACTCGTCGATGACAATGGCCTGATTAATGGTCGATGGCAATGGCCTGATTAATCGTCGATGGCAATGACCTGATTAATCGCCGATGACAGTGGCCTAATTAATCGTCGATGACAATGGCCTCATTAATCGTCGATGACAATAGCCTGATTACCCGTCGAGGACAATGGCCTGATTACCCGTCGAGGACAATGGCCTGATTAATCGTTTAAGAAATTAAAAATGATGTATTGTATTATTGTTATCGGGACTCATAAGTCTTGAGACTGTTAAATTTGTATACATATGGTCTATTGCAATAGGCTGTTATAACATGGACATATATCCATAAAATGATAAATATCTTCAATATATATCGATCCACAATATAAACAATATCTCTCGTTTCTTGGAATTTGGCTCCTGGATACGAAGAGACTGGCCAGCTACTATAAATTTGGTAAAAACACAACGTAGTTCATAAGGTAACTAATCTAGATAGTTCATAAGGTAAATAATCTAGATAGTTCATAAGGTAACTAATCTAGATAGTTCATAAGGTAACTAATCTAGATAGTTCATAAGGTAACTAATCTAGATAGTTCATAAGGTAACTAATCTAGATAGTTCATAAGGTAACTAATCTAGATAGTTCATTAGTTATCTAATCTAGATAACGCTCGTAAGAAATATCTATTTTAGAAATATTTATATTCTGTAAGTGCAGGACTACTTTCGACGATACTGTCACGGCTTGCTCAGTCGGTGAACGATTGTTCTGGCCACAGCCAGATTGTACGTGGCAAACTATTTGTTTTGGTTGTGGACGTGGGTCCTTTCGGATCAGCAGGGCACTGAAAACAGTACAATATCAAAGATATATATATTTATTCGTGGTTGCACCTAACTACACAAAATATGCAACCTGTAACCATAACATGGTGATGGCGAATGCAACGACTTAATGAAAACAATAACAATGCCTATGATGGTGAAACAATGTACACAGTCAAGTATATTTCTTTAAAATACAAACAAACTCTCAACTCGTTCAAATACGTCATTAGGGTGTAATAAATTACCAAAATACTAATATAACTAACCTGAAAACAGTACAATATCAAAGATATATATATTTATTCGTGGTTGCACCTAACTACACAAAATATGCAACCTGTAACCATAACATGGTGATGGCGAATGCAACGAAGCATTGCATTAGTCTATAACATTGTGTGTAGTAGATTACGGATCACGGGTTAGTAAGAGATTAATATAATGTATAACGGGACATGGGCAGAGTATAGGTCAGGTGGATAATTATGTATATGTGTTTGGTGTAACTGGACAATACTTTCGAAGTTTCTAGATTATTTCCCTTGACTATCAATACTTGTATTAAAGAGTGGTTAAGTAAATGAAAAACCAACACGCCTGATAACTTTATTTTATTTATTATATACTAAAGTCTTGTACTCGTTTATTGTCAAATAAACACATATAATCAACCCTACGACACACTCCCCCTACTTTGTAAATGGCGTCTCGACATTTCTTGAGCTGAAATTAAAGGAATATAAAGTACGAAGATGAATGAAAATATGTGATGATGGACTGAAGATGATGACATTAAGCAAACTTAATAAAGAGCAGTATGGTATCAAACATCTAGATACCTATATGTATGCCTTGGTCTCCAACCTGAAATACAAATTAAGTAACAATTAAATAAGAATACCACAGGTATTCTTACTGTAAACATTCAGTAGCGTCAACATGATATCAAACATGTATTCATAACATTATTCCAGCTGAAAAACAACAAGTATGATAATTGGCATTCTATGATAACATTAGAATATCAGTTATACTGACGACATTACCAAAGGTAATACGAATACTATTACATAATATGCATGATAATAAATATAATTAATACAGTATGCGTCTTGCACACTCAACATATCCTTATGTTCAGAAAAACTCATATTGTATTGTGATGTTACCTACACCACATTGCCATATCTGTCTGGCTTCTTCGACAGTCTTTTCGGTCGTGATACTCCTAGTTTTCCTACTGGTCGTCGCATAGGGATTATGTATGGAGCACACCCGTTGTTACTCTCAGGTTGTCTCTCATCGTCAAGGCCATCGTCGGGTATATTAGTTATACCAACATCTATAGGGACGTCTGTGGTAGCCATGAAAGGAAGAAGTAAATTCCTATGAAGCATTCTGGACTTCTTGAATCTTGCTCCTTCCCGCTTCACCTCGTACACTGGTACGTCATCATTGGGCTGGCGAATTACAATGTATGGGTCGTGTTCCCATCTATCTGCCAGCTTATGTTTTCCTCTAATGGAAACGTTCTTGACCGTACTCTGTCTCCAGTAGCCAATGCAGAACTTCGAGCTCTCTCGTCGTATTTAACCTTGTCCCTATTTCTTGACTTAAAAGCTGTTTGTCGAGCCTTCTCATACGCAGTCTTGAGACGGTCTTGCATCTTAATCACGTACTCTGACTGTTTACTAGCAGACAGAGTGTCTGTTGGCAGCCCGAAGAAAGCATCAATAGCCAGTCTGGGATGTCTACCAAACATCAGATAGTAAGGAGAGAACCCAGTACTCTCATGATGAGTGGCATTATACGCATGTACAAGGGAAGGTACATGTGCCTTCCAGTCTGCCTTCTGATGATCTTCTAGAGTACCTAGCATTTTGAGCAACGTTTGGTTAAAACGCTCGACCATTCCATTTCCCATAGTGTGATATGGTGTGGTTCTGCTCTTCTCTATGCCCGCAAGATGACATAGCTCCTTGATGATGTGTGACTCGAAGTTTTGGCCTTGGTCGCTATGAATCCGTGATGGGAAACCATAATGAACCACAAAATGTTCAAAGAAAATCTTGGCTGTGGTCCTCGCAGTCTGGTTTCTGGTAGGGTAGGCTTGAGCATAGCGACTAAAGTGGTCTGTAATGACCAGCACGTCTTCATAGCCTCCCTTTGACCTTTCTAGTGAGAGAAAATCTACACAGATGATCTCCATGGGATAGGACGACTGGATGGGGACGAGTCTTGCTCTGGATGGTAAATGCTTTCTCCTAATACATCGTCCACAGTTCCGTACCATCGTGGCTATATCTGCGTCCATCCCAGGCCAATAAAACCGTTCTTTAACCAATGAGGTTGTACGGTCACGACCTTGATGTCCGAGGTCATCATGTAAGGCCTTAAAAATATCTATCCTGATGTTCTCCGGTAGTACTAACTGAAGTCTTTCTTCACCAACGAGTTGGTGTCGCCTGTACAATACTCCTTGTATTAGGACAAGGTGTGCCCAATCCCGAATTGATAGGCATTGATACCGGGAAAGGTTGGGTCTGCTGGCTTAGACAGCATCGATCCCTTCCTGACGTGATCAATGACATGCGATATTAGGTTGTCCTGTGCTTGAGCCTTCATCCAGTCTTTAGCAGATAGACTACTAGCAAGGAGGATGTTCATAGGAATTTCAGGTTCCGTTTCATGTATTGTTTTATCATCTGGTAGCCTTATATTGTCAATAAAAGGGCCAGTTTCTATTGTTGCAGCCATACTCAATGCCTTTACGACCTCGGGATCCATGCGAGACACATATTTTCGACGTGAAAGTCCATCGGCATCCGCGTTTTGTAATCCACTTCTGTATATTGGGCTGTAATCGTAATTAGACAGAGCTGCTAACCACCTTTGGCTGGTGGCATCAAGTTTCGCAGTAGTCTTCACATATGTTAGAGGGTTATTGTCCGTCACAACATCAAATTTCCCACCATACAAGTAGTCGTGAAATTTCTCAGTCACAGACCACTTGAGAGCAAGAAATTCAAGCTTGTGCGCTGGATAGTTCCTCTCGGCTTGCTTTAAACTGCGACTGGCGTAGGCAATTACCCTATCTTTATCTCCCTGTCTTTGGTATAAGACAGCTCCAAGCCCGGTACATGAGGCATCTGTGTGAACTTTGAATGGCTTTGTGTAATCTACGTAAGCTAGCACAGGAGGGTTGGTAAGTAGATCTTTTATTTTGTCGAATGCTTGCTGATGTTCATTTTCCCATTTGAATACTGCTTTCTTGACTGGTTTCTTTTGTTTCTGCTTTTGCTTCCCAGTTGGGTGACCGATTAAGAGATTGTTGAGAGGTCTTGCAATTGAGGCAAATCCTTGAATGAAACGTCTATAGTATCCAGCAAAACCCAAAAACTGGCGTACCTCTTTAACTGTAAATGGTTCAGGCCAAGATTTCACGGCCTCAATTTTGTCGGGGTCAGCTTGTATTCCCTCCGCAGAGACCACATGACCTAAGTATGTGGTTTTGGTCTTAAAAAACTCACATTTGGATGGATTGACTTTCAGATTATATTCTGCAAGTCTTTCGAATACCGCAGCCAGTCTATCAATATGACTTTCTGCATCTGAACTGAAGATAATAATGTCATCCAAATATATCAGGCAGTCACGGAGATTAAGGTGACCCATGCATCGCTCCATCAGGCGTTGAAAAGTGGCCGGCGCATTGCATAGCACAAAAGGCATTCTATTGCACTCATAGAATCCCAGACCACTTCCAACCTGGAATGCAGTTTTCTCTTTATCCTCCTCTCGGAGTTCCACCTGCCAATATCCAGTTTTGAGATCGAGTTTGGAGAAGTACTTAGCCCCAGCTAACAGGTGTAGTGTATCTTCAATTCGTGGTATTGCATAGGCGTCCTTTATTGTGCGTTGGTTAAGTTTTCTGAAATCAATACAGAAACGAATTGTTCCGTCTTTCTTGCGCACGATTACAGCATTTGAAGACCAAGGACTACTAGATTCTTTAATTGCACCAATATCCAAGATCTCTTGTAGATGTTCCTTGACCTCGTTAAAAATAGCTGGTGGTACATGACGATATGGCTCTTTGAACGGTTTATTATCATTCAAGTCTATGTTATGCTTCACTGCAGATGTGTGACCAAGATCAGATGCACTCATTGGAAATACGGTAGTCCATTTATCAAATACATTTTAGTTTCTGTTCTTCAGTTAAACTTGAGTCCTCAAGATCCACCTCGTATGTATTCAACGTTGTATCCATATTTAGCTCATCATGATTCATTTGTTTAATCAATCTATTTTCTTTTTCAGGTACTCCTTGATGCAGATGATGACTGACTGATGATGGAATGCCATTCATGTGCTGCTTTGTTTCAGTTTCAGATGTACAAGGATCGAGGTTGATCGATGTAGAATTGTTTTCAAAGATATGTGCTTCACGGACAACTTTCACTTCTTCTAGCTGACAAATATTTGACTTTGCTGGTATTCGTATAACCTTTGCAGACAGATTGCATATTCGAACTGGGACACGTGCATTTTTACCAGGATTGCCTAAAGTAACTACTCTAGGGCACACTGTAGCTCGATTTTCAGGAGCATTATCCAATGGTTCCGTAACAGCTGCCTCCGTGTTTTTCTGTTTCCGAACAAACCCGGTTATCGTTTTTGTTTCCATTGGTTGCAGAGTTACGTCTCTTGTAGATTTTACTATTCCTATTGAGCGACCTGATATTGCATTAAAAGCCATAGTCCAGGGCTCCGGTAGTGTATGCGTGTCCGGTGTCTCTATGTGATGCCTAATTTCCCGAATCAGATTCGTTCCTATGACTAGAGGAACCTGATCATGATTGTCAGTGTCTTCCACCACAAGAGCAAGTATCGGAAAAGCTTTATCAGATAATAATGGAACTCTGATATTTAGTTCCGTGTAGCCACTGTAAGGCAATTGTTCTCCACTGGCACATCTAATGTCCAATTCAAAATCTTCCAGTGGATATAATGAAGGTACTTGATTTAAAGATTGGTGGAATTTTTCAGAAATTGTTGTTACCATGGATCCAGTGTCTATTAAGCCTATAGTTCTGGTATTTTCGACCATTATTTCACTTTCATTACTATTTCCAACAATTCTGTTATATATTGTACTTTTCCCTATAGGGCTTCTAAATGTGTCTCCAGTTTGCCCTTCAACGGAGACTTCTTTTAGTTTAACCGTTTCTTGATTTCTCCTTGTGGTTCGCTACTGTCCACCTTCTGTCGAAATGATAAGCGTTCTTGCCTCTGCCTGTCCTCTGGAGTCCGGTTTCTAGTATCTTCATATCTACTATTGCTTCTAGATCCTCCTCCGTAAGGATAATTTCTAAAACTTCTCTGGTTATATCCTCCTCCATATGGTCGATATTCTGTAGCATGTTGGTAGCTTTCTCTTCCTCTATCAAGCTTTTCAGTTTGCTGATTTCTTTTTACTTCTCTAATCTCTTTTTCTAATCCTTCCATTTTCTTCAGTAGCTGATCCATCATTGTCTTACTCTCATCTACCCTTTGTAAGGGTTGACATGCGTTTGACTCTTCTGCCTTATTCTTAGTATAAGTTGTTTGTTTATCTTTATCTGATTTTATTGGTGTATTGTCTACTTTCATTTCTAATTCTTCTATCCTAGTCTTTCTTCTTAGTATATCAAATGAGTCACTTGATTCATATGCCGACCTTGTTGACATCTTTATTTTCTCGGAACAGAGTCCTCTCCAAAATCTTTCTTTTAGCTTTCTATCTTTTCTTGATTCCTCGATTTCACCTCTTTCTAACGCTTGGTTGAATAATGTTTCTAACCTGATACCCCATTCTGAAAAAGGTTCGGTCTCATTTTGCTTTGCAGAATAGAAATCCTGTATTATTACATCACCACTTCTTATGTTGCCGTATATGTCTTCCATCTTTTTCATTATTTCCTTAGTAGTGGCTGATGGCTTCAATGTCAGTAGCACCTTTCTTGCTTTTGATGTGATGGAATTTCTCACTGTCTGTGCTAAGACATATTCTTGGTATAATCCAGTTTCCATCAGACTTGTAACTTCTAATCTCCATTCCTCAAATTGCGTTCCATCAAAGTTTGGTAGCTTTGGTTTTCCAATTGAATTGCTTGAGTAGTTTTTATCTATGACTATGTTCTTGTGTTTCAAATAAAATTTATCTTTCTGTTTAACTCTTTTCTGTAGTATTTCCATTTCTTGTTTTAGATTATCCAGTCTTTCTTTCATAACCAAATCCTCCTCATCATCTGATATGTCAGTATCTTCAATCGCATCTTGAATTCTCAGATGCTCTATTCGTTCTCTTATATATAGTTCCTCTTGCAATCTTTTCTGTTTTCTTTCTTTCAATATTATTTCCTTTCTTTTCTTTCGTTCTTCTTCAATCTTACGTGAATTCATTTCTTGCTTTACTAGCAATATTCGTTGCTGTTCTAATTCATGTTTCACCATAGCATTTTCCAATTCCTGTTTCTCCTGTTTAAGTCTTTTCAGTTCGTTCAATTCAATCATTCTATCCATGTCTACATGTTTCTGACTTTCTCTTTGATTAACTCTTCGCAAACTACTAGTGTGTTCTCTATCTATTCCAGTTATCATTTCATCATATTTCAAATGTTGGTGATCTAACGTATTTCTATGTGGCGTACTCTGTTGATGGACTCCATCATCATATAATGAATCCGTGTAGCCACTTCTTGTGCGCAATCTACTAATTTTCCTATGAGTTTGTTCACTATTATCCAGTTCGTCCTTTCTATCTGTACTATCCTGATTTACTCTCTCATATCTCTTTAGTATAGTATTCAACTTTTCTATTTCACTTTCAATTTCAACTGTCTTAGTGCGAAGACCATGTCCAATTTCATGTTGTTCATTCTCTAAATATCCTGTAGAGTCAATCACATGCAAACTATCTCCTTCGTTAAAATCAGTATCATCCTGTGTGATATATGCATGTTCAAGTGTTCTCAACTCCTCAGTATAACTATCACGTTTGCCCAATTCATAGTCTGTATCTGACTGAGTTTGTCTTAATCGCTGCGTTCTACGTTGATCTATCTGTCTTCTCAGTGTCTCCTCTTCTATCAAATCTCTTTCACTCTGTTCTCTAGTCCTTCTTTCGGTTTCGTCTCTCAACATATCCCTTCTCCTTATTCTAAGGTCTCTTTCAGATAAATATTCTGCCATATTGATATCGCACAACTAGAGTCCAGGGTATACAATATCACTGTTGTTTATTATTACAATCTGAAAAACATACATAAAATACACAATGATCTCAATGTTATCACACACATGTCATTTCACATACACTATATCAGTGTTACAACTGCTGTGACCTCTGTAAAATTACAAAACACAATACACTTATAATCAAACTAAGTATTTAAATCAAAACACAATACAGTATGAGGCTATTTCCTACTGTGGATAAATTATTATCTTACTAACCTGATTACTTCCCCTTGCTCGATAACACCATTTGCAATTATAATATTTCACTACTTACTGATATGTCCACTTCTCAGAAATGGAGACGAGACGTCAGTGTACTATAAATGTATATATACTTATTTACGAAGTCATGATGAAAAAACATCTTATTAAATTATTTTGCACTTCTTGTGTGATTCGATCCGGTACCGTCAGATTACTAGACGGATATACTAGCCACTGCGCCACTGAGCCATGTGTAACAAACCACTACTACTATCCGTATTGGTTACTAAATACCTTTGCTCGTGCTAACACTTACATATATAACTCATTCTTTGCTAGAAAAACTCCGCATCTCAAAACGTACACGAAGTATCGCGTCAGGTTATCCGTCGCGCAAAATAAACGTTTATCGGAAATGTTGACTTCCCAAATTAATAAGAAATAAACAAAATTATGTGCATGTCCAAACTCACGATACGGCGTGCAGCAAAAATATTTGAAAATGTTTCCAAGATCAACGGTCTAGACCACTGGACTATGAAGGAATATAGGTATTAATGCTATGGATTATATCTTTATAGGATATTATGGGTGATATTCCGCACTTTATCACAAACACACATCGGCACTCAAAAAAAAACCCTATATAGCAGTCAAAAACCTAAACAGCAATTAAATACAATATGTAATTAAATATATATGAATATATATAACTATGGACTATGAATATACCTGTCAAAAGGCCAACAAATCCAAAAAACAAATCAAAACAATTATATTGACAATCATAGAAAATACACTTACTTCTATTATCCTATATCCAAAATATATTCACTTAATCATCCAATCACTAACACTATACACTAGCACAAACACACTTGTACCTTATAACTAACCACTTCCATGTATGTTTATATTCCGCAATAAAAAAACACATTCCTGTAAATGTCAAAAACGTCCTCCGGCATTGGTGCAGCGATAATCCTCTTCCAAGGTTGTTCTAAGAACTGTACTCTTGAAGTGCTGTAGGCCTATATACGTTGGAGATCTCCCATTTAATCCATACGGAATCGATGTTCACAAAGTGAAAGTTGATGTAAACATATACACATGGCTAGGTCAAACTTTTTAGTCATTGACAAACTATCCAATCAGAACTCAGATTACCTCTGACGAAGCATTACTGTGTTATATATATATATAGACATATATATATGCGTGTGTCCTCGAATATTCAAATGCAATATTCAAACTGCACGAAGGCAAACATAAGAATGTCCTTTTGCCGCTGATCCAAAATCCTGTACGGGCGCCATTTGTCACGGCTTGCTCAGTCGGTGAACGATTGTTCTGGCCACAGCCAGATTGTACGTGGCAAACTATTTGTTTTGGTTGTGGACGTGGGTCCTTTCGGATCAGCAGGGCATTGAAAACAGTACAATATCAAAGATATATATATTTATTCGTGGTTGCACCTAACTACACAAAATATGCAACCTGTAACCATAACATGGTGATGGCGAATGCCACGACTTAATGAAAACAATAACAATGCCTATGATGGTGAAACAATGTACACAGTCAAGTATATTCCTTTAAAATACAAACAAACTCTCAACTCGTTCAAATACGTCATTAGGGTGTAATAAATTACCAAAATACTAATATAACTAACCTGAAAACAGTACAATATCAAAGATATATATATTTATTCGTGGTTGCACCTAACTACACAAAATATGCAACCTGTAACCATAACATGGTGATGGCGAATGCAATGAAGCATTGCATTAGTCTATAACATTTTGTGTAGTAGAATACGGATCACGGGTTAGTTAGAGATTAATATAATGTATAACGGGACATGGGCAGAGTATAGGTCAGGTGGATAATTATGTATATGTGTTTAATGTAACTGGACAATACTTTCGAAGTTTCTAGATTATTTCCCTTGACTATCAATACTTGCATTAAAGGGTGGTTAAGTAAATGAAAAACCAACACGCCTGATAACTTTATTATATTTATTATATACTAAAGTCTTGTACTCGTTTATTGTCAAATAAACACATATACTCAACCCTACGACAATACCATACCATTCCTGTATATAAACATCGACAACACATTGTTTGAAAATAAAAGGAAACGACTTTAACGAGACACTATGTGGATCGATAAATACACGCGGGAACCCATATTGATCAAGTAGTATCCACGTATTGTATTACTTTGCACCTGGCTTTGTGATTGGGTACCGGGATGTTCCTCCACCAATACTAAGCTGTAGGGTCGCTATTTGACAAAGCTGTCGGTGCGAATTAAACCACAAGTTAGACACACACACATACAGATTACACCTTTCTAGACTGGTACGGAGGTTTGTCGTTTGTTTGGATCTACGTCTCTCCAGAGACACATTTTCATTTGCTGTTCGGCAATTTGACATTTCCATTGTCTGTAAAATGAATTAAAGGGTCATTGTTTTGTGTAGCTGATTGAATTAAACGTTGGTAGATTAATGTAGGTTTCTATGAATCATTTAACCCTTTCTAGAAGTGACTTCCATGGCCGAGTGGTTACGGTCATTGACTTCAAATCATTTGAACCTCACCGCGGCCGAAACGGGCACGTGGGTTCTACCCGTCTCTATACATATCCGGTTGTGAAAAGTAGACGGTTGTTTATTTTTTGCGGAGAGAGATATTGTGATTTTGTAGTTTCATGGGACGAATTTGGGCTAGTTATTCTAGTTATTCCCAGGAGGCTATAGTGTGGTGTTATTTAGACGTTGTGTGGAATTCTGAGTGATTCTATCAGGAAACGGTGAATTTTTATAGATTTATGACTTTATTTTACTACCTGTGATGCTATTTATAGTAACAGTATTGACACTTTGTGTATAACCGTCACCTGACGGGCGATCCGTCACGCTTGACTTAGCCGCATGCTAATCCACTAGGAGTATACGACGTGCGTTCCACCTTACGTATATCTTACCGTACTTTACTATTATAGTCTGATTATCGCGACCAGAAACTCCATTGGATGTATTATACTGCTGTTCTTAATATGTCAAACCAGATAATTAACAACGGTAACGACGCAGAGGCTTTCGTGGAGTCTGTGGTGAGTTCACAGCGAATTACGAAGGTTGACACTCCACTGATAAGGACCAAAAAGTGACATCGTTCTGCACCCGGATCCGCGGATGGTGTCACGGACTTGGAATTAGAATCAACTGTGAAGAACCCTCGAGTTACGAAGACGACAAGGCGTACATTGTACGAGTCTCCCAAAAGATCACCTACCATTGTCGTAACCGAGGCGGACGTACATGCGTATTCGAATCCCTCCGTGGAACAACTCATCGGAAAATTGTCAGCTGATATGAAAATGATGTTCATGGCTCTAACCGAAATAATGGAAAAATTGGAATCTGGGTTAGAGCAGCGTATTTCCAACAAGGTGGCGCAAATACTCGATAAGCGGGTAAACACTGAACTGAGCCGAATCCGGAAAGATGTTGATAATTGTCTGGATGACTTCAAGGAGTCAGTGAAAGCCGAGTTTGTGGCGGATATAGACGAGTTAAACAACAAGATCCAGAATATTAACACTGGCAGTTCCGGTAACTCTGCCTCTGATTCAGATATTTCCCTGAATATCGTTATCAGGAACTTGCCCGAATCACCCAGTGAAAATGTGATGAGCAAAGTGAATGCTCTTATAAAAGATGGCCTTCATGTGAAAAATGTATCTTGTGCCAGTGTAGAGCGTAAAGTAGTATATAGTGAATCAAAAACTGGTCTAGTTATTGCTAGGTTTCATAATCATGAAGATAAACTGAAAGTCATGTCACAAAAAGCGAAATTGAAGGGCAGCCGTAAGTACGAAAAGGTCTATTTGAACCACGATCTATCACAGATGGACAGGCTTATGAACAACAATTTCCGCACTATACTAACTGCATTGAAATGCAAGGATATTAGTATGCGTGGTTCTCGTGTAATGCAGGTAAAACCAGATGATCATTCTCGAGACAGGTCTGGTCAATCGGGCACACGTGACTTATCACATTATCCTAATAGTAATAACTCAAACCAAAGAGCTGGCAGACGCGACGATACTGTGTACACTGCCAGGGGATGTAATTACAACCGAAACGAGGGACAACGCAGAAACAACAATATTCACAACTGACGAAGATAATTGAAAATCGGGTTTTGGAATGTCCATGGCTGGAATTCTAATGCCGATTCTGATAACTCTATTTTAAGAACTTCTTGTGTTTTAGACAGTAACTGTGACATTTTAGGCGTTGCAGAGACGCACCTTTTAAACAATGACATTTTAAACATTGACGGTTTCCGCTGGTTCGAATTAAATCGTAAACATGTGCATAAAAATGCTAAAACCGGCTCAGGTGGTATTGGTTTTCTCATTAAAGATGATATATATAATGAATTTGATATACATGTTCTAGATAACTCATATGAGGGTATATTCTGGTTAGAATTATCTCATAAAAGTGATACATTTGTTTTTTTACCTTGTGTTTGTTATCTGCCACCCGAGAATTCATCAAGATACTTTGATGTTAACAGTTTCTATGACAATCTTATGGCAGACATTTATAAATGTATAAAATACAAAGGTTTAATATGTATATCTGGTGACTTTAATAGCAGATGTGGCGAGCTTGAAGATTACATCAGTGGAGTAGATAGTGTACCCGGCCGAAATGTAATTGATTTTAAAACAAATTTATATGGGGAACTATTTACTGAGTTTTTAATCAACACAAACATGTGTATGTTAAATGGACGAAACTGCACTAATAATGATTTCACATCTATTTCTGTTAAAGGTATGTCCGTGGTTGATTACTGCTTTGTAAGTCATGAAGATTTATCAAAATTATTTGATTTTACTGTGAATAGGACATCTGACCTAATAAGTAAGTCTCATCAGCTAAATGTGCTTGCACCAACTAGTGTGCCTGATCATTCTATGCTCACCTGGAATATTGATATTAGTGCAGTTTCGACCGTTTTTCATAATAAGGATGACGATTGTTGCAGTTCGTATGATAAATTTGATGTTAGAAATGTTACTCATTCGTTCTTAACTGACGAAGGGGTTATTTATGAAGTAAATGTTGTTATTAATAGGTTAGAGCAAGGTATAAGGACTCAAAACCAGATAGATGTTGCTTACAGTGATTGGTGTAACCTGTTAAAAACAACTATGTATTCGTCGCTACCATACAAAACTATATATCCTGGTGTGAGCAATAAAACATGTAGACCGGGTAAGGCATGGTGGTCTGAAATATTATCTGACCTATGGTCAGCAGTTAATGATGCTGAAAGATACTGGATCAACAGTGTTACAAGTAGTGATAAGAAAAAATTAAAACTTGAATACATAAAAGCCCGAAAAGAATTTGATCGTCAAGTGCTGAGGTCGAAACGTCTTCATTGGTATTCTCTGCAGAATCAACTGCTAACCGAGTGTAATGTAGACCGAATTAATTTTTGGAAATCCTTCGGGAAAATAGGAATCGGTTTCTGTAAAAATAAGCAAATTCCGATTGAAGTAGTTTTAGAAAATGGTTCGACCTCTACACAAACAGAAGACGTTCTACATAAATGGAAATCAGATTTTAGTGTACTATTAAACCATGTTAATTCTGATACTGTACCTTATGCCGCTGTTGTTAATAGTAATTCTGATTATTCGCCCTTTAACGAAAGTATAACTATTTTGGAAGTTAAAAAAGCAGTAGATGATTGTAAGAAGGAAGGGCAAGTGGTATTGATGATATTCCCAGTGAGGTACTGCAAAATGATTTGTCAGTTGTGTTACTTCACTCCTTATTTAATGTATGTTTTAATTCAGGAACGATTCCTACACTGTTGGGGAAATGTATCATTAACCCAATACCTAAGTCATCAACTACGGATCCTAGAGATCCTCTCTCTTACAGAGGTATCTCTTTGGCATCAGCTATGTATAAGATATATTGTAGTGTTCTTAATAGCCGCCTTAGTGCATGGGCGGAGGAAAATAATAAAATTGCAGATGAGCAGAACGGTTTTAGAAATAAACGTAGTACATTAGATCATATCTCAACTCTGACTAGTATTATTGAAACCAGGAAGGAAATAAAGAAATCTACTTTCTCCGCTTTTATTGATTTCAGCAAGGCATATGATTCTATTAATAGAGATAAACTTTGGAACAGGCTCATTGATACAGGAATTTCTGGTAAAATGTTTCTTGCTATTAAATCGTTATACTCATCTGTATCTTCATGTGTAAGGGTTAACTCACTCAATACTGAATTGTTTGATGTTAAGTGTGGGTTGAGACAAGGTTGTAATTTGTCTCCTATTCTATTTAATTTCTTTATTAATGACCTGGCAGTTTATCTCAAGTCCCTAGATATTGGTGTATGGTTGGATACTGAGCGTATATGTATCCTTTTATATGCTGATGACATCGTCTTATTAGCTGAAAATGAACAAGATTTACAGATATTGTTAAATGTTTTGAATGACTGGTGTTCTCTTAATGATATGCATATCAACACTACTAAAGGTAATGTTATTCATTTTCGGCCAAATTCTGTGACACGATCTCGATTCATATTTAGGTGTGGTGAAAACATTATTGATTATGTAAATACTTACACTTACCTTGGATTTCTCTTACATGAACATCTAGATTTCAATATTACTGTTAAACATGTAGCCAGAAGTGCAAACCGTGCCCTTGGTCTTCTCATTGCTAGATGTAAGTTAATTGGTGGGGTTCCTTATGACGTTTTTACTAAGTTATATGACTCTATTGTTTGGCCAGTCATTGACTACGGGGCCGCTGTATGGGGAACCTCATCGTTTTCATGCATTAACGCTATTCACAACCGTGCCATGAGATTTTTTCTCGGGGTTGGAAAATATACTCCAAACTCGGCTGTAATTGGTGAAATGGCATGGCAACAAACTTCTGTCCGTCAGTGGAAAAGCATTGCGAATTTCTGGTGCCGCATTTCATTTATAAATCATACCCGATTGAATAAACGTGTTGCACTCTGGGCACAGGCAAAATCAAGTAGATCATGCAAGAATTGGTTCTTTGTTGTAAAAAGGCATATGTTTGAATTTGGTTTAGACGATTATTCTGACATTAGTGAAAATATTAGCAAACACCCATGTGTATCCCTTGTTGAAACAAAGTGCATGGATTTATTCATTATTGATTGGCTTGAGTCAGTATAAAGACTAGATAGTATATCTGGAAACGGACGTAAGAAACTACGAACCTATCAACTTTTCAAACTGGATTTCGATGTTGAACAATACTGTAAGATTATTATGCCAATAAGCCATCGTTCAGCATTTAGTAAGTTTCGTTGTGGTGTTGCTCCTTTACGCATTGAAACTGGACGATATGAACATCTAACTGTACAGAATCGTACTTGTCCATTCTGCAATGCAGTTGAGGATGAAATGCATGCCATTATAGATTGTTATATGTATGAGGATATCAGGGATATATTATTTGGAAAAGCTTCCATTATCTGTGATAATTTTCTTACACTGTCTAAAACAAATAAATTGATTACGTTATTCACTAATCCGGCATTAATACGTATATGTGCCAAAACCTGTTTTAATATTTTACAGCGTCGTAGTTTTTATCTGTGTAAATAATGTGTACATTATTTTACTAGTGAACAATATTTTAGGTGAACTATGTAAAGGCTGCTAATCCATCCATCCCTGATCTGATCAGAGGTGGTTCTGATTTCTTAAAACATATTCTAATTTGCGTGATAGTGCACCTTTTCCCTGTCAGAATCTTAAAAATCAGTACTTTAAAAAATATTTAATGTCATGATTAGCGACTTTCACATAGTTTTTAGAAAGTAAGACTTGTTCCATGTATTGTAAAAGGTTATTGTCTCTTATAATTCTCATTTGTAGAATGGTTATGTGCAATGTATGTGTTAATATTTATTGTAATGTATGTACTGTACATAGATGAGACAGAAATAAAGATATATAATATATATAAAACTCTAATAATAGCTGGAGAGTAGCCATACGAGCTAACTGGTTGGCGCGAGCTTAAATCCCAAATAAACAACCACACTCGTATAGCAAATATGGGCGTTACATGAGGGACTGTATCAAGAGTTCTTTCCTTCTAATCCTTTTCAGTCTTTTGCTGTTAATTTATATGTAAAATGTTAATTATGTTATGTACATGTAAAGTACTGAAATAAATAATGTTTAAACTAAGAGTGGGGTGGGTGCATGTGCGTTTACGTGGCCGAGCGGTTACGGTCATTGACTTCAATCCTTTACCACTTACTGCTGTATATTCATCTCGCACTGGGTGTGTGTAATTCTTTCATGAGAGGAAGCTATCGCGTTGGAATAAGGTAGATTGGTTGTTCTATCCATGTACCTGCCCTTGTCGGGAATACGTCTCGGATGAGCATCACATCTCAGATGGGCATCACGTCTCGGATGGACATCACGTCTCAGATGGGCATCACGTCTCAGATGGGGATCACGTCTCAGATGGGCATCACGTCTCAGATGGGCATCACGTCTCGGGGTGGGCATCACGTCTCGGATGGGCATCACGTCTCGGATGGGCATCACGTCTCAGATGGGCATCACGTCTCGGATGGCCATCACGTCTCAGATGGGCGTGATGTCTCGGATGGACATCCGGGGTTTTCCTCCACTAATAACTGCTGGAGTGTTTTCATATGGCATAAGCTGACGGTGCGACATTAACCCCCTTCCTCCACAAACAAACAATCTAACAAACAAATAAAACATATTTAGTAAGGTAATTTTTTAGCTACTAAGTAAACCATTTCATCATTGCTTCTTTAATCAATTATGAATATCAAAGTTTTACCAAGGAACAATACAAAATGGTCCCTTTGAACGTCAACAAACCATATTTATTATTTTGTCTCCGGGTATTCGTGCCAGAGTGAGACTGTGCCCCTCAAAGCTGTAAGCCAGACTGTGCCCCTCACCGCTGTAAGTCAGACTGTGCCCCTCACCACTGTAAGTCAAACTGTGCCCCTCACCGCTGTAAGCCAGACTGTGCCCCTCACCGCTGTAAGCCAGACTGTGCCCCTCACTGCTGTAAGCCAGACTGTGCTTCTCATCGCTGTAAGTCAGACTGTGCCCCTCACCGCTGTAAGTCAGACTGTGTCCCTCACCGCTGTAAGTCAGACTGTGCCCCTCACCGCTGTAAGCCAGACTGTGGCCCTCACCGCTGTAAGCCAGACTGTGCTTCTCATCGCTGTAAGTCAGACTGTGCTCCTCACAGCTGTAAGCCAGACTGTGCTCCTCACCGCTGTAAGCCAGACTGTGCCCTCACCGCTGTAAGCCAGACTGTGCTCCTCACCGCTGTAATTCAGACTGTGCCCCTTACCGCTGTTATTCAGATTGTGCCCCTCACCGCTGTAAGTCAGACTGTGCTCCTCACCGCTGTAAGCCAGACTGTGCCACTCACCGCTGTAAGTCAGACTGTGCCCCTCACCACTGTAAGCCAGACTGCTCCTCACCGCTGTAATTCAGACTGTGCCCATTACCGCTATAAGTCAGACTGTGCCCCTCACCGCTGTAAGTCAGACTGTACCCCTCACCGCTGTAAGTCAGACTGTGCACATTTAGTTAGCCTGCAAACGCAGGTTTCCGAATTATTGCACATTAAATATGCAGTATACACTTCTGAAATTGCTGCAAATGTGCTGAGTAGGCTAATTTCTTAATAGATTTTGACAACATGTGATTTTTAACTCAAACTATAATTATTGGAATTAAAATAAAGACTCTGAAATGGTTCGGCATTTTGGAAGAAATTTACCGTGTTTGAATCTGGGAAAAACAACTGCTGTTTAGTAGCCCGTGATGTTAAACGCGACGGCATTTAATGTACAGTGGTAACACGCATGTTTGTAGTTTTGTGACGTCATTTACGCACTCTAAAGCCGCGTTTCCATGAAGCGTGTATTCGGAACGTTTTCAGCGCCTATTTTGTCTGCGCCGAATAGGCGCCGCTTTTCTCAAAATCCCCTCCTTCTAAATTTCATACTGACGTTTCCATAGAAGCGGTTTGTCACGCTGATTATTGTATGCACTTGCAAAATTCGCCTGGGGTAGCGAATTTTGTACGCACGTTCAAACATTAACTAACAAGTTTATGTAATATGTCATAGGAAATGGCATCATTTCCACCATTAACTCCTGCTGATTATGGGTCCTGCGAATCCCAGTATTGTTTCCATTTGCTGTCCATCCTGAAGTATTCTCGATACTTATCAAGCTCCAGGTGTTTGACCAAATGCTAATATGCACCAAATGTCTTACTTTTTGCACTATTTGATGTAACCAAAATCTGTGTTGCCTTTAATTGAACTGTTTCTGCTTCAAAAGCAAGGCAAACAACATAATTTTATCGTCTAGCCTAAGTCTAGCTGTTCTCGTAACTGTTAAAGTACGAGCCTCAACTTGAGTGCATGTTTAAACATCGCCATTTTGAATCTATGACCGAAATCCGCTCGCGTATAAAAATAAAAACTGCTAGTAATATCCGCTTAAATGGAAACGACTTTCACAGCACGTACGCGCCGACAAAAATAGCGCTGACAAAATCGACTCGTATAAAGTACGCTTCATGGAAACCGGGCTTAACACATAATACCAACTATGTTTGCGCTTTTTAGATATTTTAGTCATGTTGGAATCGAAATAATAAACATGGTTTGTCGTTCTGAGCTCGGAAATTAGCCACTTAGCCACACACCATTCGTGGTTAATTCCTACGCTTCAGAACTCCAAACAATGTTTTATTCGCCAATAAATAACTGAACGACAAATATTATTTCTTAAATATAGAATTATTTATATCATTGTGGCAGACTATCACAAATCAACTCTACACTTTTATAATCGCTAATCAAATCATCCAGTCTTGCGAAGCTTATTTAATATCCAATTTTGGTTCTGCCAAATATATATCAATCATCGGTCTAGTATAATATATAAATATAACAAGGAAATTGTCTTTACGATGGAAGACCAGACATAATAAAAAGAGTAAACACTTAGAATTGTTTAAAGGGCTAGTGGTTTAAATGATGGATGTTGAAATGTTCTTGTTGGCTGTTCGGGTTGGTGACTGAATGCTCCAGCAGAACGGCAAAGGCGCTTGCAATGTGTTCCCGAGAGAGACACGGCATACTCATAGATTAATACAAACCATCTTTCAGTAAGTACCTATTGAAATACGTGTCTACGACTACATGTATATATGTTATCCAATTTGTTTCACGTTCCTATTGCGGAATATTAAAATGTTAGCAAACACGCACGCACGCGCGCACGCACGCACCTAATCACGCGCACACACGTATGCACGCGCACGCACGCGCACACACACACACGCACACGCATACGCATACGCATACACACTTCTGCAACACCTCAGCAGGTTTATACAGTAGAAACACTGACATTATAATTAAAAACAGGTTTCAATTTATGACCTGGAACTTTTGTAGAAACACACAACAAACAATGGAATGGAAGATTTATTGTCAAAGAAACAAAACTACATATTATAGGAAATACTAAGACAATCATGTTGATATCAATTAAAGAATTATGAATAGGTACAGTTTATGAAATAATAAAGAATGGAACAGTATGAAACCAAAACAAGTAACTATAGAAACAATTGAAAATGAGTGCCGTAATTTTAATAGACCCGCTGCAGCCGGCTTGTGTTATATTTACGCAGACATAATCAAAAGAGCGCTTAGCCTATTAATGGGAACACACCTTAAAGGAAAGGTGAACATGAGAGCAATATTATTATAATTAACACGTTTCATCATCCTTTCATTGTGATAATTGTTTTTGCTTCAAACTAATATCAAAATAGTTCAACTATAAGCACATTTGATTCTGAAAGAGAGAAGATCCCGGCAAAAGTAAATTTAATGCTACAACAGACCGTACATTTATCACTTTGTCTAGCTTAAATATAGGAAGTAAGATGAAAATCTATAGTAGCGTCAATCGCCCTACGAGTATTTGGACACCACCTGCTTTCGAATGTGTTTGCAAATGACGTCATCGCTGTCAGTAGTAGGTACTTGGATTATTTGGTGGACATTAAAACTTCAAACACAAACACACTGGACTGGTAATCCAGGGATCGCAGGTTCGACCCCCGTTTGACTCTAATAAAATTAACAGTCTTTCAGATGGGACTTTACACCGTGCACGTAATATAACCAGATGCTACTCTGGAATGGGTCTCTGTCTGTATCATTGCACTATCCTCCAAAACTATAAAATGACTAATCTCTTCAGGAGACGTCGCTCATATGGGCAACCGGTAGGGTAAACGTAAAACACACACAAAAAAGAGCAAAAACAGATCAATATTCACTTTTTATTTCGCAAATATGTAAATGTTGATGTTTTTCATATTAAAGTTTCATACACGTGTACCCTAAAAATCCATTACACAGAGATATATGCAAAGGCATATTTCTTTATTTTTCTAACGGGGGAAGTCTAGTGCTTGACCCCACAACATCACGTGTCAATCATGTGACAATACCGGAAAACACATTTCTGGTATATGAAGTGTGATTGTTGTCCGAAACGTAGGTTATTTGTTGACGCCATTTTTGAATTAAACATGTGAGTGAAATTGTGGTTTTAAATGCAGCATGATCACTGTATATATCAATAGTATTGACTATACCTTTATATATCTACATGTAATATACTTGCCCTCACCACTGTAGTTTCGGATGACTTCAAATCACCAGCCCTCACCACTGTAGTTTCGAATCATTTGCCCTCACCACTGTAGTTTCGAATCATTTGCCCTCATCACTGTAGTTTCGAATCATTTGCCCTCACCACTGTAGTTTTAATCATTTGCCATCACCACTGTAGTTTCGAATCATTTGCCATCACCACTATAATTTCGAATCATTTGCCATCACCACTGTAGTTTCGAATCATTTGCCATCACCATTGTAGTTTCGAATCATTTGCCATCACCACTGTAGTTTCGAATCACTTGCCATCACCACTGTAGTTTCGAATCATTTGCCATCACCACTGTAGTTTCGAATCACTTGCCATCACCACTGTAGTTTCGAATCATTTGCCATCACCACTGTAGTTTCGAATCACTTGCCATCACCACTGTAGTTTCGAATCATTTGCCATCACCACTGTAGTTACGAATTACTTGCCATCACCACTGTAGTTACGTTATCCAGTTAGCTTGTGGTTGGTGTGTGGTTCAACTGTACATGGAATTATGAATGGAGGAGCACCCGAGGTATTCCTCTGCCAGTAATAGCGAGAGAGTCGCTGTATGAATTAAGCGAAATTAAACCACAACACACAAACAAATATTATTGGACAATGATACAATGTTAATTGGTACCAAATTTGAAATTGCAGCCGAAACTGGACACGATCGGCTATATCTCACAACAGTCATTCTTGTCAGCGTGACCAGGACGTGACATGACAAACTAAAGAACTAAATAGTTCTCATTTCATTGGATAACGGTACAACCCGAACACTGTCGTGAAGCTAGGTCACGATAATACCCAGCAACACGTCCATTTATGTGTTGTTCACGTGCCTACTATTACCATTTGACCCATAATGCACTTGCACAAATCACGGTCTCCCTTTAAATTGTGTTACTTATTAATTCCTTTTAGTATGTTTGTTAGTCATAGTTTATTTGAATCTTTACACGTGTTGGGTTTGTTTGTTTTTTACGTTTATTTATCGTCGCTACCGGTTGCCCATATGAGCGACGCCTCCTGAAGAGATTAGTTATTTTAGATTTTGGAGGATAGTGCAATGATACAGACAGAGACCCATTCCAGAATCTCCTCTGGTTCTTTTACGTGCACGGTGCTTTATCCTCTGGTTCTTTTACGTGCACGGTGTAAAGCACCGACACGAGACCTCGGTTTAAAGTCCCAAGTCCTGAAAGATTGTTAATTTTATTAGGGTCAGACATGTTGGGTGTACAGATTTAGCATTAAATAAATTAAACCATTAAGCTTAACTTGTACATGGTGTTTACTGTTAAGATACTCACTATCAAGTTTTCATCTTTCGCCAAATCTCATCTATGTACATACATTAAACACAGACAAAGTTAAACAATCATATTAAAAGTACATAGCCATTCTGAATATAATTATAAGAGAGATAATGCAACAAAACATCACATTATAAAAAATCACATGCTTATTATATTAATTATAAACATTTTATTACATTCTAAAGCCAAGAAACAGTTATTAATTTCAATTTAAATACTACTTAAAACAAAAAAGATATAAATCACTGAATTGAAAAACAAGCACTAATGGGCTATTAAGACATATCTTACACAATCAGCTATCTCCTTGGATCAGATCGAGAATGACATAATTAGCAGCTGCTTCTTGTAGTATGTAAACTCATAGATATATAATAATAACAAAATGAGGACATTATTTAGAAAGGTAAAGGTATTGACACTGTAGTATATTACAACAGGATTTGGCACAGTCTTATCATGGACTGATTACTAAATTAATCACGTTTTGTCATATTACAGAACTTATGGTAAACTAATATTGCTTTCTCAAAGAGTACTGTTCTAAGATCATTATATAATACGCATTCTAATATAATATGATGTTCATCTTCTAACTCCTTACAAAAGGGATATTTACTATGGTCTACACTTCTCACACATTCCAGTTTCAATACGGATTGATGCAACACCACATCTAAATTTACTAAATGTCGACCTGTGTCGTGTAGGTAAAATCATTTTAAAATTTCCTCTCAGGTTGAAATACCTGCTTAAATTAGTTGCGACCTCGTCCAGTAGTACAAATAAGGCTATTTATAGACATACCAATTTTCTATGTATGCGTTCACACCAGAGTTTTCCACACTTTCGGTACACAAAATTCTGCAAAATCATTAAAATGTTTCTTAACAAAGTAAAACCAGATTTTACAGGAAGCAGATTTCCAGTCTGCCCAAACTGCAATTATTTTGTTCAATCTTGAGTTATTTGTATTGGCTATTCCTACCCTACAAGTGGTAACTGATTTCCATTGACGGACAATGGGAGGTTCACCGGAAACGGCTGCATTGTGTATTTAATTACCGACACCAAGAAAAAACCTCATAGCATGGCTGTTATACAAGGAATGATTTTATGCTCCAAAATTGAGGCA
This sequence comes from Archivesica marissinica, assembly GCA_014843695.1. Taxonomy (NCBI): domain Eukaryota; kingdom Metazoa; phylum Mollusca; class Bivalvia; order Venerida; family Vesicomyidae; genus Archivesica; species Archivesica marissinica. The sequence continues at coordinate 27,097,138 of CM026387.1, forward strand.
CCATAAGCAATTACAGGCACAACAATTGAGGCACCATAAGCAATTACAGGCACAACAATTGAGGCACCATAAGCAATTACAGGCACAACAATTGAGGCACCAGAAGCAATTACAGGCACAACAATTGAGGCACCAGAAGCAATTACAGGCACAACAATTGAGGCACCATAAGCAATTACAGGCACAACAATTGAGGCACCATAAGCAATTACAGGCACAACAATTGAGGCACCAGAAGCAATTACAGGCACAACAATTGAGGCACCATAAGCAATTACAGGCACAACAATTGAGGCACCATAAGCAATTACAGGCACAACAATTGAGGCACCAGAAGCAATTACAGGCACAACAATTGAGGAACCATAAGCAATTACAGGCAAAACAATTGAGGCACCATAAGCAATTACAGGCACAACAATTGAGGCACCATAAGCAATTACAGGCACAACAATTGAGGCACCATAAGCAATTACAGGCACAACAATTGAGGCACCATAAGCAATTACAGGCACAACAATTGAGGCACCATAAGCAATTACAGGCACAACAATTGAGGCACCATAAGCAATTACAGGCACAACAATTGAGGAACCATAAGCAATTACAGGCACACAACAATTGAGGCACCATAAGCAATTACAGGCACAACAATTGAGGCACCATAAGCAATTACAGGCACAACAATTGAGGCACCATAAGCAATTACAGGCACAACAATTGAGGCACCATAAGCAATTGCAGGCACAACAACAGTGTCGCATAGCTTGGTGAATACATTATACGGTACCAACCACAGTAATTTTACATTTAGCTATCAATAATCCGAACGCACGACTTGCACTTTGAGCAACCATTTTAGCTGTAACATTAAAATCTAGATGCACACGAAGAACAACACCCAGATATGTATATCTGTCAACAACAGATAACTGTGCCATTTCCACATTTAAATATGTACTCAGACTTCGTGGACGGAAGTGCGCACTATATTTATTTTACAGGCAGTAATTGACATTTCCTTAAGACAACATCAATCATTCAGAGCATTGAGCAAATTTGGTAAGTCATGTTCATCTTTAGCTAATAAAACAATGACATCAGCATACAGGAGTATGCAAACCTTTTCATTATCTATGTTTATACCAATATCAAAGGACGTAGTGTGTGTGTGTTTTTACGTTTATTTATCGTCGCTACCGGTTGCCCATATGAGCGACGCCTCCTGAAGAGATTAGTTATTTTAGATTTTGGAGGATAGTGCATGATACAGACAGAGACCCATTCCAGAATCTCCTCTGGTTCATTTACGTGCACGGTGTAAAGCACCGACACGAGACCTCGGTTTAACGTCCCATCTGAAAGACTGTTAATTTTATTAGGGTCAGACGGGGGATCGAAAGTGTATACAGCTAGGTCATTTATATATACATTAAACAATAAGGGTGATAACACACACCCTTGTCTCAATCCACAATGAACATTAAACCAGTCTGTTTTAATGGAATTAATTCTAACACATGATGCGACATATGAATAGAGTGACGGTATAGCGAGAGCCATGTTACCAGAAATACCTATATCATTCAATTGTGTCCATACTTTTGAACGATTAATGAAATTGTACCGTTACGCTTTACAGAAGTCTATTAAAACTGCATACGTATATTGTTTAAGTTTCTTTCGTGTCTCAACTAAATTAACTAAAGAAGGAATTTGATCCGAAGTGCTTCTCTTCTTACGGAATCTATTCTGTTCATCTGCCAACATGTCGCTGTCTTCAACACAAGAACTCAAACTATCATTGCACTATATTATGTTGTATGTTGTACATACTAAAGCGATGCCTCTATATGGGGTCTGTAGGATCAGCTATTGTAGACCTTGGAATTGGATTAATAATACATTTATCCATACTGATGGAGCAATACTGTTACGATCTTGCTAATTGATAAACAACTGATGGTACAACTGACACCAGGCTAGCACACACAACCAAGACTTTGTAAATTCATACAATAGTTATTTTATTCACCAAATCCCAACAAATAGCCGATAGTAATTTCAGTACATCCAACAACACTTAGTAACCTGCCTATTTATTTTGTAGAAGCTAATGCGTTCCCAAGACAGTATTCAGCTTATTGAAATAGATAAATGGAATTCAACTTCAAAATACAGAGATTAACCCCTCTGTAATATATAACTTTACTACAATTATCTAATAGATTTTAGACTCGAATTAATAAAGAAAACACACCATTCAAACAGATCGGGTAGGTGAAATTAACAGCCTATGTATATATAAAATATGTCTCTTATTATATCCTCTATCCTCTCCTATGTAATGTCCCTCTATAATATCCTCGTATCATGTCCTCCTCCCTCTAACTGACGAACATCGAGCTTATATACCCTCCAGACTGCCCACTGTGAGATTCACAGTTTAAAGTGTACAACAGCAACATTCCAACGAGTGCAGAGAACGCTGCACAGTGTGCAGTGTACATCGCACACTCCAGACCATATAATTCCCATTGGGTAAGAACGCTACGCATTGTGTACTGATAACACGAGCGCTGACAGTTGGCCAATGAACCGTGTAAAATGCCTAAAGTTCAATGGATCTGCAATAATTTATGATTCAAATCAATACAGGAAGGCTTAAACTCAAGGACTAGTACTTCAAATTTCCTCTTCTGTGAGGTAAAACCTCTAGAAACCGTGTCAAATTTCACTGACATGTTAGTTTCAAAATGTAAACAGAAACGAAAGTCTGTAGCTATGCAAATGACCCGGATGTAAGTTTACCAACATGGCTGCCACCATTACATCACAGTAGTTTAGCAGAGTTTCTAAACACAGTTTACACACACAATACGGCAATAACATGAATATTACCACATTAGATTAACTTAAGTAAACATGGATTACAATCTTGCATGGATTAAATAATATGACACACGTAAATAAAGGTAAATTTGACTAGAACATGACATGTGCATATACATGTATATAATTGTTTATCTCAAATACTGGGGTAGTACAATACTCTTCTCAAAACATATATTATATAAGGCATGCAGACACAATATAGCGGCATCATTTGTTAATACTTCCGGTGGAAGGTCGTCAATTCCACATGTGCATTAACACTTTCTTTGTTAAATAAAGAAGAACTGAAATCGTGTTATTATTTAAATAGAATAGCATCGACACACATAGAAGTAGATCCATCTTCTACGGTAACATTCATTTGGCATTGTCGTACTCTTATAATGACCTACTCCAATTTTCTCTATCGACTCCCAAAACTTAGACTGGTCCACATTACAATTTTCCAGAAGTTTGTGCATAGAATACCAATATAACCACTTAGCCTTTTGTGATTCCCTATCACAACATGTATGTGCTTGAATATATTCACTGTTGAATCTTAGTTTATCAGTTCGATTACAACAATTTAACCACCTACGAGTACGTTCCAAAATACACATATTAGACCATACGTTAGTTAACATTTCACTCCACCAAGGTTTACCTGCTTTACACATTTTATTACTATAATCACTCTGTATAGTTTTGAAAGGAATAGTGTTTCACAACATATTACACCAGTCCGCATATACGAGATCAATATCATTCTGAGTATGAAACCGTGTTCCTGTTTTTCAATGACATTATTTATCTGTGAGAAAGCTGTATGACTGTTCATGAAATCATTATTTACATTACTAAGATCAAATTGATCACAAGGTGTACTGTGCCATCGTGTGAAATATCTGTCATACAATATGAACTGGTATCACTAACACTATTCCATGACAGCAACGAATGCTCTGGCATACATGTTGGTGCTAAGACACCTATGCCACCAGATGTCATTAGTTTTGATGGGAGAACAATTTCAAAATCAATCACAGTACATTACATTATCATGAGTAGTAATACAGTAATCAACAACAGACGACCTCTTAACAGACACAGAGGTAACATTATTCGAAGAACAACCTATACCATTAAGCATACACATATTTGTGTTTATCAGGAATTCAAGAACAAGTTCATCATACAAGTTGTTGGTAAAATCTATAATATTACGATGTAGATCATCTACATCCGCAATACAGTTTTTCAATTCACAACATCGACTGTGGAAATCCCCATATACATACATCATACCATCATACCATCATATCAAAAGATACCCATAAAAGATGTTTACGTCAACATAACGAGACGAATAGTATGGTGGCAAGTAACAGACACGTAACATGGTGCACTGCTCAAACTTGTGAATCATTTTAAGCCAAAATATACCTTCACATGAATCACTCAAAACAAAAATATCAAAAATATCACATAGTGTATCTTTAATCAAAATTCCTACACCACCAGATCCTGTCCTGTAATTTCTATGGATATGTGTCCGGTTATGACCGAATCAGCGGTAACAATCAACAGTTGAAACACTTGTCATATATTAAATGTGTTTCAACTAAAGCTAATATATCACAGTACGGTAAAATACAAGAAGATCTTAAGTTAGTAAAAGATTGTCTGAATCAGAATTCATATTAAAGCCATGAACATTCCAAAAACCGCTTTATATTAATTACGACCGTCCCTGTTACTACCACGCCGTCAGCCCCCGTTCCGTCTATTGTAGTGCCTGCCACGACTGTCTGTTCTGTTCCATTCGTCGCGATTACCACGGTTACCACCATAGGTTGCCCCACGATCACTACCTGCATATGAGTCGCGTTCCCGATCGGATGACCGTTGGTCCATCTTGCGAATGTGTGCCTTGTCTTGGCGGGGGATATTTAGTCTAGTATGACACTCCAATCAACAATGGGCTTCCGTCCATGGCCGATGCGCTATGGAGCCTCCGTGGTGTAATGGACACGGTTTCCGCCTTGTAGCTCAGGGGTTGTGAGTTCGAGCCATTTTAAGAACCACGGCGATGGTGCCATTAGGCAAGTCCAAATTGCCTCTTCTCTCTCCCTCATGGTGATGAAAACCATCAGGAAATAGGTCTGGAGAGCGATATATATATATATTGTTGCAAAGACTTGAGCTAACATAAGTCTATACAAGAACAGTTCTTTTAATAGCTCGTTGAGTTAAATCTAACTTGTCATATCGTATCACCCTTCCGTGCTTGAAATACTGCTTGAATGCTCACCCTGATTTCCCTATGCCAATAACGACTGGAATGTCGCCATATTACCTATGGTATCTGTGCGAGGAACGTGTACCGGGGTAGAACCATCAACCATTCACTAACAGCTGACGAGTCGCCATATGACCCAAACTGTCGGTGCGGCTTTAAACACCAAATCAAAACAAACACAAGCTTATAGCACTGAACATATTATATCGCTTCGAGATTGGGATCTTTCCGTTATGAAAATATAGATTTAGAAAAAGATTGCACGTGATTAAGCGTCAGATGTTGGTATCGCTGATAGCTATAGCAGACATCAGATCACTTATAATTATGCAATTCATAATATTCATTTGTAACCTATTATACTTTAAAGATATATATTACATAATGAATTAAAAAAAATCTATTTGTGAGGTCTGATCTGTTACTATGCTTGTATAATAGACACTCTTGCATTGCTTTGTATGGTGATACTGATAGTATTGCATGAAACGCTCACTGCAGAACACTGCATGTAGCTCATTAGTGTGTAAACTATTATAGGTGCGTCTACCTGTAAACCATGCTTTGCATGCATGGAATCTTAGTATTATATTTTAATGTTTACATACTAACTGCTGTAAATATCCAATCAACAACAACAACATTAAACCTATGCACGCGTAGTAATTAATATGCATGGTACCATTGCTAGTTCCCAATCGGACTATTTTTATTTCCATTCAGGAAACGTACATGCGACGATTTCCGTTCTATTCTTAGAGCTACTTGTATGCATATTGCAGACTTGTATAAATAATGCAGACTTGTATAAATATTGCAGACTTGTATAAATATTGCAGTCTTGTATAAATATTGCAGACTTGTATAAATATTGCTGTCTTGTATAAATATTGCAGACTTGTATAAATATTGCAGACTTGTATAAATATTGCTGTCTTGTATAAATATATTGCAGACTTGTATAAATATTGCAGACTTGTATACATATTGCTGTCTTGTATAAATATTGCAGACTTGTATAAATATTGCAGACTTGTATAAATATTGCAGACTTGTATACATATTGCTGTCTTGTATAAATATTGCAGACTTGTATAAATATTGCAGACTTATATAAATATTGCAGACTTGTATAAAACTATTGCAGACTTGTATAAATACTGCTCTCTTGTATAAATATTGCTGTCTTGTATAACTATTGCAGACTTGTATAAACTAGTGCAGACTTATATAAATATTGCAGACTTGTATAAATATTGCAGACTTGTATACATATTGCTGTCTTGTATAAATATTGCAGACTTGTATGAATATTGCAGACTTGTATAAATATTGCAGATTTGTATAAAAAGATTGCAGACTTGTATGAATATTGCAGACTTGTATAAATATTGCAGACTTGTATAACATATTGCAGACTTGTATAAAATATTGCAGACTTGTATACATATTGCAGACTTGTATACATATTGCAGAGTTGTATAAAAAATATTGCAGACTTTTATAAATATTGCAGACTTGTATAAATATTGCAGACTTGTATAAAATATTGCAGACTTGTATAAACTATTGCAGACTTGTATACATATTGCAGACTTGCATAACAATATTGCAGACTTGTATACATATTGCAGACTTGTATAAAAATATTGCAGACTTGTATAACAATATTTCAGACTTGTATAAAATATTTCAAACTTGTATACATATTGTCTATCTCTTTGTTTTTGTTCCAGAGATAGGGTAAATGACTCTCTTCTTGATGCACATTTCTGTGACAGTTAGATAAGTGCTTCAAGTCAACTATATTTACATGGCCTGTGTATAACGTTAATTGATATCAAAACATATTTATTAGTGCACTGCTATCATATAATGTATTTCAATTAATCTTGGTATTCACGGTTGTTGGGGCATTACGCCATTACGTTCAGACATATGTTTACCAACTGTATGTCCTTGTATACTTCAGCTATGTGTGGATATGTCACTTTAAAGTCGATACCAGCTCCCTGTGGTATAGCATAGCCCCATGATCTGTAGCATTTATATGAACAGTATATGCATTTTTCATCTGATTTATGTTTTTATGTTCATGGCTGTGCTCGATTCACTCGTCCACTCGACAAACTAGAGCAACAATCAACTGATTGAACGGATGTCATTAAGTTGACCGTTGCTAATTCATGCTGTGCTTCTTATTGTAGATGTGTGTGTTTTGGCGTATAGCTTACAACTCTGAAACGCCTACGTAACACATATATTAATTGAACAAATAATTACTTTTAGCAAATATATACATTCATAAGGGTCCGCCTCCGTGGCTAAGGTCGTTGTATACATGTTAAGATCGCTATACTTGTATACCATTGTTGCCTATCGTCACTGATGATATAGCTCATAATGGTGCTGATGGAGGCGTAAAACCCAAACAAGCAAACGTTTATAAGACTTAATTTATATGACGATTTCTGTAAATTATTATTGCCATGCACTTCCGCAACTGAATGCATGACGGGTGAGAGATGAAACGTGACCATATACAGATTTTTCAACACGGAGCAAGGGTCGATGACTGGCGTACATGAGACCTACTCAATCAATCAGTCATTGACGATGATCAGTAGAGCTAGTCTTATATCACAATCCGGCCAATCTACCCGCGAGCTTGTAGACAGAAGGTAGCTTTAAAGGCGTCGCATACTGCAGGACGAAATTGTTTGAGGACGCCATATTTACATTTACGACTAAACAAAGGGAGTTACTCGACAATTAAAACGTCACTACATGGATTGCGGGAGGAGGGACATATGTGACTGTTAATGTGTTAATGTTATACTTCATCAAGAGAACATTCGGAAACTCCCAAAATGAAACTGTTTTATGCACATTTTTGTATGGAAATCCATTAGCCTCACCTTAGTGATGCAACTATTTTTTAGTGCATTCTTCGCATTTCCAAACCCAACATATGCACATGCGTAAGTGCGTACGCCCAGACACGCCCATGAATGATGCTATTCTCTAACGTTTATCAAACACTGTGCTATTCTCTAACGTTTATCAAACACTGCATTCGAGAGCGGATATTTCTCGCCATGTGTATTCACTAGTTTGTTTAATAATCCAACATAGAAAAGAATCTCAAGTTTGCGTCATCAATCAATTAAAATATATCGGCTTACAGTTAAATAAAGTGTGTGTAAATAGTGACGTAAATTCTGTTCTTATTGAGGAGAATTAATATTTGTAGTGAAATGTTTCGTAGGTTGTTATTGGGTTATTTACTCCTATGCATATAAGAATAGCAAATAAACTCTGCTTTCTGGAAGTATTTTCTATGCGATATCTTATATATAGAGCTTGTTTAGTTTTGTGGAGTCCCGTGCGAGGTTCCACAGGAGCTTGTAAACTAATTTTAATATTTATTTAGACCCATCTCCGCAATTACGTGTAGTATAAATATTTGTAAATCCTGTGTCAGGATTGAAGAGGTGGTTTTCATTTTCGTTGGTGTATTAACCTACATTGGTGTCCATCAATGTTTCGAAGGAGTCCTTGAGACTCCACCCACTTTGATGGACCCCAATGTAGTTTACAGTCAAACCTGTCTTAAGCAATCAGCTCAGGGAATCACAGAACATGGCTGCTTAGCACAGCTGGCTGCTTAATAGAGGTCACATGTATGTATAGCAAAACACCACATTGAAAAGTTTAAACTTTTATTTACGAAGCAAGTTCTAACAATTTATATTAATCATCACTCTCGTTGGCGCGGATGAAAGCGTAAATGTTGTCATTCGGAATTGGTAATATTGAAACTGGTTGCTTAATACAGGTTGACTGCTTCATAGAGGTGACCACTAACACAGGTTTGACTGTATACACCAATGAACACTAAACTCATCACATCAATCCTTAATAATATACTGTTAGATTGATTGAAGCGTGTACGTTGTTTTGGTTTTGGACGTTGCGTCGAATCCACGTTACAGAGCTTCCTTACAGTTAGTGGTGGAGGAGATCTCGCATACGGCATTATTAGATAAACCTCATGTCTGTAACACTCTCATTCCATTTACACTGTCAAGATAGATTTACTTTTGTAACCGGTGAGTTTAGATGAAGAACAAACTCTGGTGTTTTCAGTTATTTTCGTATTCGTTAGACTTAGATATAGAGAGCCTGTAAAATACAATACATACATAATAGTATTATGTACACATCATTCTACTTAATTTCAAATATAAAATACACAATTCAAGCATTTCAAATAAATATTTTACAATGTAAAATATTAAAGATAAAACATTACATTACCAGAGTCTGGCTATCAGCTGACACATATAATTTCTATATGTATAGTAACTAGTTGTATATTACTAGTATAGTTTACTTAGTGTACAAAGGATAGCTTTACAACTTATCCGTTTAACTAGTAGAGTAAGAGTGTGGGATAAGGGTCTTGAACAAGTTAGTTGGAAAGTGCACCTAATTAGTTGAGGTAGTTCACTCATTCACACATCTGACCCGATCTTCACTCACAATCACTCACCCATAATACTTTATACACACTAGTAGTGAAGTATACATAGTATGGGACCAGGCTATATAATTATGATATGATTCAGACCAGTTTTTATTAGGCCATATAGGGGGAACTATTGGGTGGTACGCTTGCAGCAGGGTTTGGAAATATTATAATGTACATGTACTAAATATCAATAATTATTACCCTTTAAGATAAATATGACATGGGTTACACTTGTAATTTCTGATATTTGTTTATGCAATGGATGGCAGTTCTTTGTGTTATCTTACTAAAAAACGATTTACTTGTAATTTCTAATATTTGTTTATGCAATGGATGGCAGTTATTTGTGTTATCTTACTTAAAACGATTTACTTGTAATTTCTAATATTTGTTTATGCAATGGATGGCAGTCCTTTGTGTTATCTTACTACAAAACGATTTACTTGTAATTTCTGATATTTGTTTATGCAATGGATGTCAGTTCTTTGTGTTATCTTACTACATAACGGATGTGTCTTTAATCTGTTGACGAGTTTGATACGGAATCGTTACTCTGTTGCAAAGGCACAATACACAAATATATTTTTGCCCTATGGTCATATAGTAAGTAATGTTTACTAAAGGCAACCAACGGAAATGAAACATGCATGCAGAAACATAGACGATAAACTAGGTAAAACCGACCAGATCACTGCTATGCCCTTGTGGTCCCGACTGGAAGACATTATTCTATCAACACATATTTTTATGTCATGGAGATCGGTCAAATAACACCAGAATGGCACATTGTTTCATCGTGAACAGCAGGAAATGCAATGTTGTCGATTTCGCTGAGCGTTCGAAAGTTGTGTCTTGTGTCTGTGCTCGTTTGCAACGACGTCAATATAGAATGTCGGTATACATTTGTAGAATATTATATCAACAGTTGCCTGTGATGTATTATATATTGGTTTAAACAGTATTTATTCCAATAAATGTACATGTATAACACAACAAATGTTACAAATTACATAAATTGTGAATGGTTTGGATTGGAAAACACGTTTTCAGAAAACTTATATTAATTCCTCTCCAAGAACATAATATTAATGTATTCAATGCATTTCAATTTTTCTAATCAACATATTTGATGATAATAATAATAATATTAGTAATAATAATTATTATAATAATAAAGACTTTATTTAACGAAATAACTCATTTGAACAATTAACTACCATGAGGCAGAAATTAAAACATGAACTAGCAAAATGAAACATGTAAGCAATTTCCAATAATACAGACTGGCACGGGAAATAAGATATAGGCTCCACGTATATACCTATGTACATGCATAAGTATAATGTATCAGTTATTGAGCATACAGTCAAACCTGTCTTAAGCAGCCAGCCAAGGGAATCACAGAAAGTGGCTGTTTAGCACAGGTGGCCGCTCAATAGAGGTACAATGTATAATAAAACAACATATTGGGAATCTGTAAACTGGCTGCTTAACACAGGTCGGCTGCTTAATATAGGGGACCACTAACACAGGTTTGACTGTATATAGTAGTTCTAATTGCTTAATTCTGGTATAAACCCATTCTAAAATGACAGTATTTACAGGATTCCGCTAAACGAAAGATATGCAGATTAGTCTGCATTACATAGATGATTTGAACTGTTAAACTGTTTTTGATTGGTAAAACAAATTATTGAAATCAACGAACAAAGAACATAATTAGAAGTATACAAGAACATGTATTCCAGATTGATGGTTCACTTATGATGGATGACAACTAACGTTATGCTAAATTATGAAGCTATTAACGGCTATGTATAAGCATTAGCTGCTTCAAAGAAGAAGTGTGTGTGGTGTATGGTGTACCATGAGCACGTACCTATGATAAATAGATAGTTAGATAGTTTTATTCTGGTAAAAATAGAATATATGTTGTATGTTCCATTAATGTCAAACCCCTTATTTGGGACGTAGACATGTTTTCCTGGGCAAGCTTAGCCGATCTAAGTGGTTTACCAGTAATAAGCAATGTGTGTGAGGTGCCTTGCTCAATGACACTTCATACGTGACCTGACCGTGTATCGAACCGGGACCGATGGATTCCAAATCCGACGATCTACCACTGGACCACGGATGCCACACGCGTATATGTCATAAAACAAATACAAAATCAATGATGTTTTCCCCAAAACCCTTAACATTGGGAATGGAATAACTGTTACTGAAACGAGTTGAATAAGAGTGTACCTCATTTGCTAACTTAAATTGCTCATTCAAATAGCTGGGTGCACTATTACGCTATGATATTCCGCAATCCCGCCCCAATGACATTCAATCACATGCAACATTACTGTGACATCTGTGATGTAAGGGATGTTAACCTTCTAACTGAGATATGGTGAAATTGTGTCACGTTGGAACCACGAGGATGATATCCTATGGCATTTAAATCCACATTGCTCTATTTTCTCTCCTTCATGGCGATATATTCCACCAGGGACAATGTCTCGAGAGCTATTATTCTAGTGTTGCAAGGACGTGTTTCGCAATCGAGATACAATAAAATTGTATAAAAAACAAACTAGGATAATTTCAGCTCTCGGCGTTATATGTATGTATGTATGTATGTATTAGGTAACAGCATATCACTTTCGAGACGCAAGTATTCCGAACTTTTCGAAGCTAATTCGATTATTTTTTCTCTAGCCCCATTCCATTATTTATTGTCTGCAACCAGGCGATGCTCTACCGACATTGATTGTGAAATACGAACACTAATTGTGTTACATGAATCATCACACTGTCGTGAAGCGTGACACATGTAAGTGTGACATATTGCATGACAAGAACCATTTTAACGAACGCATGGCATACATTAAAATTTGACTTACGAAATTTAATCATGGGATAAAACTGTCTAGAACAGTTAGTATGTTAAAAGAATTCCACGTATGCTTGGCATAAGTGGTACCGTCTATCGCCACCCCCTGGTTAATCGCAAGTTCGATCCCCCGTCAGACCCTAATAAAATTAACAGTCTTTCAGATGGGACGTTAAACCGAGGTCTCATGTCGGTGCTTTACACCGTGCACGTAAAAGAACCAGAGGAGAATCTGGAATGTGTCTCTGTCTGTATCATTGCACTACCTTCCAAAAATCTAAAATGACTAATCTCTTCAGGAGGCGTCGCTCATATGGGCAACCGGTAGCGACGATAGATAAACGTAAAGCACACACACCTACCGCCACCCCCTGGTTAATCAGGGCGACGCCTCCAGACGTATATTATACATTTTTTTGTAGAATAGAGTAAGATACGGAATGCACGCCAAGTCCAGAAGCATTGCTGGTTCTTTTACATGCCCGGTGTATAGCATCTATGCGTGATACCTCGGTTTGTATGTCCTATCTGTATGTCAATGGTTATACACGGGAGCCCATCCGTTCCTGAAACACTGCTAGAACGGGCACGTACCCGGGTTCTTCCTATTCCAATAAAAGCTGCAGAATCACCATATAGCCAAAGTTGTTGGTGCGCTTTAAACCGAAACACAAATACTGAAATGCATCATGCCACGAATAATAGGAATGCTGTGTTATACCCTCTTAAGTCTTTGGGTGCAATATATTGTTCACACTGTCCGAGTCAATATTTCCTGTCCACGCTGTCACTTCGTCGGCTATAGAGGGATTTCACAACTAATTTGTTTTTGTTTTTTACGTTTATTTATCGTCGCTACTGGTTGCCCATATGAGCGACGCCTCCTGAAGATATTAGTCATTTTAGATTTTGTAGGATAGTGCAATGATACAGAGAGAGACCCATTCCAGAGTCTCCTCTGGTTCTGTTACGTGCACGGTGTAAAGCACAGACACGAGACCTCGGTTTAACGTCCCATCTGAAAGACTGTTAATTCTATTAGGGTCAGACGGAGGAGCGAATCTGCGTGCCACAACTGTTGGCCTATAGAGGTGATGTATCGTACACATGACCCAGGTCCGTAGCTTCAAGGTCAATGTCACACTTCGAGGGCATTCATCACCTTGTGTGATATTTCTTGTTTTAAATATTTTAATAATATTTTGATACTTCAAATACCTTCCGGAGGTGGACTCAATGTATGTATACAATATATTTAACCCGGTGTGATATATAGGATGAACTGTAGCAATGTGCCGCTAAACCAAACACTGGAAAGGAACCCGCCTCCATTGTCGAGTGGTTAAGGTCGCTGACATGTATACCACTGTAACATATCATCACGAATGGTCACGGGTTCGTGTCTCATTTATGTGAACAGGTTTTTTAGTTTCGCAGTTTCTTATGGAGGTTGGTGCACCAAGTACATGTTAACCGCTGGAAATGGTGCCGATGCGTGCGTAAAACCCGAACAAACAAACCAACTTCTGGAAAGGAATTAATATAAGTTGTTACAACTTGTTTTCCAATCCAATAATTAAATTAGAAAATTTATAATTGAAACTAAACTGAACTAAACCAAACTCACTCACTCACTCACTCACTCACTCACTCACTCACTAACTCACTCATTCACTCACTCACTCACCCACCCACTCACTCACTCACTCACTCACACAACATTCCAACACAACGAAACTCACACAAGTTCTAATATGACGCCATTTGTGTGGCTATTAGTTAAATTTACTAGTCGCCGGTTCTACCATTCGGGAAGCCAGCGAGAATATATGGATATGTTCCACATTCTTTACATGTAGTTCGTATGTTTATATACTCTAAATTCCTCTCTGTGATACTCGGTGTGTTAGCCGCAAGGTGAATTATTGAAGCTAATAATAGGCCAGACTATGCACATAGTGAGACAAATATATATACATTGCAATACTATAGGCATTATAAACTAGGGTTTGGAACCCGCACCGCTACCGTAACGTTACCTAGCAACACCAAGCCGCTGATACACCCATGAGGTGGAATTAGAGACGGTGACCGCTTCGGTCATGTATGTATGTATGTTCCATTAATGTCAAACCCCTTGTGGGGACCTAGACATGTTTGTCTGGGCATGCTTAGCCGACCTAAGCGGTTAACCAGTACTAAGCAATGTGTGCGAGATGCCTTGCTCAATGACACTACATACGTGGCCTGAACGATTATCGAACTCGGGACCGTTCGATTCCAAATTCGACGTTCTACCACTGGACCACGGACGCCACATAATGCACTAAAAGGAACTCTTAAGGTGCCAATCCACCCAATTCGTACACACTACACATACTTACGTTCGAATGTTCGCGGTTGCAGCCGCGGCGTCTTATAATTATCTTGATGCGGCTCTACGCTGCCAAGTTCTGGTTCTAGTAACACAATCAGCTTTATTACCACTCCCTGTTTGTCACGACAGATACATCAAATACCTTGCGCACTTTACCACCATGGAAGTTCGTCGAACTATTGCTTATTTCTTGTGTTAACTACATGATTTGACGAGGAGATGAAATATTGTCATTGTGTATTATATCATCAGTGTAGTAACCATTCCCAGATAATGAAATGTGACAATGTGACAAAGTGACAATGTGACAATGTGACAATGTGACAGTGAACGAATAGTATTTACGTCACATCTATTTTACTCTTTTGGCATTCTTTGAAAAGGACAAGTCTTGTAATGGCACTACTACAATCTAATACCATAGATAGACTGCAATCTAATACCATAGATAGACTGCAATCTAATACCATATATAGACTGCAATATAATGCCATAGATAGGCTGCAATCTAATGCCATAGATATACTGCAATATAATACCATAGATAGACTGCAATATAATACCATAGATATACTGTAATCTAATACCATAGATATACTGCAATATAATACCATAGATATACTGCAATCTAATACCATAAATATACTGCAATCTAATACCATATATAGACTGCAATATAATACCATAGACAGACTGCAATCTAATACCATAGATAGACTGCAATCTAATACCATAGATATACTGTAATCTAATAACATAGATATACTGCAATCTAATAGTATATAGATATACTGCAATTTAATACCATAGATAAATTGCAATCTAATATTATAGATATACTGCAATCTAATACCATAGATATACTGCAATATAATACCATATATAGACTGCAATCTAATACCATATATAGACTGCAATCTAATACCATATATATACTGCAATCTAATACCATAGATATACTGCAATCTAATACCATAGATAGACTGCAATCTAATACCATATATATACTGCAATATAATACCATATATATATTACAATCTAATATCATAGATAGACTGCAATCTAATACCATAGATAGACTGTAATCTAATACCATAGATAGACTGCAATCTAATACCATAGATAGACTGCAATATAATACCATAGATAGACTGCAATATAATACCATAGATAGACTGCAATCTAATACCATAGATAGACTGCAATATAATACCATAGATAGACTGCACTCTAATACCATAGATAGACTGCACTCTAATACCATAGAAATATTACAATCTAATACCATAGATAGACTGCAATCTAATACCATAAATAGACTGCAATCTAATACCATAAATAGACTGCAATCTAATACCATAGATAGACTGCACTCTAATACCATAAATAGACTGCAATCTAATACCATAAATAGACTGCAATCTAATACCATAGATAGACTGCACTCTAATACCATATATATATTACAATCTAATACCATAGATAGACTGCAATGTAATACCATAAATAGACTGCAATCTAATACCATAAATAGACTGCAATCTAATACCATAGATATACTGCAATCTAATACCATAGATATATTACAATCTAATACAATATATAGATTTCAATCTAATACCATAGATAAACTGCAATCTAAGACCATATATAGACTGCAATCTAATACCATATATATTACAATCTAATACCCTATATAGACTACAATCTAATACCATAAATATACTGCAATCTAATACCATAGATAGACTGCAATCTAATACCATATATAGATTACAATCTAATACCATAGATATACATACTACAATCTAATACCATAGATAGACTGCAGTCTAATACCATAGATAGACTGCAATATAATACCATAGATAGACTGCAATCTAATACCATATATATATATTACAATCTAATACCATATATATACTGAATAGAGGAAATGTGTTCTTCCGCGTGTGATCGAATTACATTTCACTGAATGAATATAAAATAAATTCAATATTTTGTCAAGAGTGGAGTTAGCGATAGTAATAAGATTCCAGTATTCATTGGTTAAATATACTTCTAACACGGTTTGGTATTTTGGCTGTATACGCAGAGAAGGAATTGACCGTGTTTAAATATGCAATAAATCATTTTTCGTCAGTATCGTCAAACCTGACGTCATATTTGTAGTTTTGTGACTTCATTTACCCACTCTAAAACGCACAAAATATGTTTGATATGTTATATTTATATTTCGGGTTTTACGCCTGCATCAGCACCATTGTTGGGCTATATCGCCGGCGGGTAGTTTACCTAACAACACCTTTCCTGGGCAGGCTCCAGCGGTTAACCAGTAATTGGGTGCACCAACCTCCGTAAGAAACTGCCAACTGTTTCATATAAATGAAACACGGTCTGAGCGGGGCTCGAACCCGTGACCATCAGTGATGATAGGTTACAGTGGTATACAAGTCAGCGACCGTAACCACTCGACCACAGAGGCGGACAAAATAAGTTTGATCATTTTTTGATACTTTGGTCGTGTTGGAATCGAAATAATAGTTGTGTTTGTGAATACAACGTCATTTGAGAAGTGCGTCCATGTTGTTTTTTTTGTTTTGTTTTTTGTTTTTTTTGTTTTGTTTTTTGTTTTTTTTAATTCCTTTTATTTATTTCTCTATCAACATAAATACATGTTAACAATGCAATGTACTAACATAAATTAATGTATTTTAAATAGTATGTCCATGTTTTAGCCGTCAATAAATAACTGAAAGACACACGTTATTTCGTCAATCAAATCGATAACACACATTAACGAACATAATTTAATTAGTTTTCTAGGCTGCCTTTTTTGGAAGCTAAACTCGCGCAAGAACATTTAGATGACGCAGCAAATCACGTTACTTTTAATCATAATTATGTTATTAATATATACAGGTATACTATGCTCACAAGAGACACTTAAGAGCAGTAAGAGCAAAGACTAATGGGTTGAAAAACATTAGAAATTGGCCTTAGCCCTTCCCATGAGAGTTCATGTTGTCGCGCCAACACAGTAAGGTACTGACGTTCGTTATTTGCTTCATGAGGTTTAAAGTATCGCCGGCAGCTTAGGTCATATGGTGATTCTCCAGCTATTATTGGTGGAGGAAGACCCCGTGTGACTTCTGATCAGTATTTTAGGCACGGACGAACACCCGGGTAGAACCTCCGACCTTCCGAAAGCCAGCTGTATAGGTTCCTAACATGAAATAGTTGGACACCTCAGTTGCATTCGAACATACACATTGATGATGGGCTGGTGATTTTTGTTTCATAAACTCAATACCTTAAGCACTACCTCGCTCAGGCCGTGTCTCATTTATATGAAAAAGTTGGCAGTTTCTTACGGAGGTTGGTGTATCCAAGTACTGGTTAACCGCTGGAGCCTGTCCAGGAACGGTGTTGTTAGTTAAACTGCCCGCCGGCGATATAGCCTGAAATGGTGCTGATGCAGGCGTAAAACCCGAAATATAACATATAACATAACACTACCTTAAGCACTCTGTAAAGGAGGTCCTCGAGAGTATGTTGAACTACTGGCTATGTTGACAGACATAGTGTATGCAATTGAATAAGAATCTTATTTAGCTATTCGGATGGTAAGTGTCGTTTGAATGACAAAACTAGTCAATTTTCACTTCATCATTCGTATAGTCGATGCTAGGTTCCATTCCCTCGGTATTAGACCCGATGGTGCACATTTCGGAAGAAATATAAATATACTTGAGTGGCTAACGTGATAACAACCTAGAAGCCATTGGACTGTTAAATAAACCTTTGAATTACTGTTGCACATATAACTATATTTGCGTTCTCATTGAGAGATTTGCGGCCATGTATAAGCAAATTGGCACAAATTGAATGAAAAAGGTCTAGTTTCATTGAAAATGGTAATTCTCTGAACTGTATATTTGCTATATGAAGGAAAAGATGTTCCGAGTATTCGGTTTGGGAGCCACAGTCAACGTTTTGATTATCTCTTACGTAATTATTGAACAGGTCAGTGTTTTGGTTTCTGAATTTGTTTCTGAGACGGCCATGAAGTAATCACATCACTAATACTAGAGGACATAGAAAACGCACACGTCAGATAAGTGTGTTTTAACATGAAAAACAATAACTATATAAATTCATAATTTTAAACATTTTGGAATATTTTTAGCTGTTCAGTTTGTGTTTTGTAATAAAGATGTGATATATCTTTGATGGAATCCTTCGTATTTCGTTTTCATGTAATAATAATCATATAATGTACGTGTGCGTTTTTCTATGTAGGTGTTCGTTTTCTATGTCCTCTAGTATATAATGTAGGTGTTCATTTTCTATGTCCTCTAGTATATAATGTAGGTGTGCGTTTTCTATGTCCTCTAGTATATAATGTAGGTGTTCGTTTTCTATGTCCTCTAGTATATAATGTAGGTGTTCGTTTTCTATGTCCTCGAGTATATAATGTAGGTGTTCGTTTTCTATGTCCTCTAGTATATAATGTAGGTGTTCGTTTTCTATGTCCTCTAGTATATAATGTAGGTGTTCGTTTTCTATGTCCTCTAGTATATAATGTAGGTGTTCGTTTTCTATGTCCTCTAGTATATAATGTAGGTGTTCGTTTTCTATGTCCTCTAGTATATAATGTAGGTGTGCATTTTCTATGTCCTCTAGTATATAATGTACGTGTGCGTTTTCTATGTCCTCTAGTATATAATGTAGGTGTGCGTTTTCTATGTCCTCGAGTATATAATGTAGGTGTGCGTTTTCTATGTCCTCTAGTATATACTGTAGGTGTTCGTTTTCTATGTCCTCTAGTATATAATGTAGGTGTGCGTTTTCTATGTCCTCTAGTATATACTGTAGGTGTTCGTTTTCTATGTCCTCTAGTATATAATGTAGGTGTTCGTTTTCTATGTCCTCTAGTATATAATGTAGGTGTGCGTTTTCTATGTCCTCTAGTATATAATGTAGGTGTTCGTTTTCTATGTCCTCTAGTATATAATGTAGGTGTTCGTTTTCTATGTCCTCTAGTATATAATGTAGGTGTGCGTTTTCTATGTCCTCTAGTATAGTACTGAATCGTTTAAAGGAGAGGGATCTACATACGTATTGTATACGTTCTTCTCCATCCTGTTAACACACTTTATATTATAAATGACAATGTATATAGTTACATATATTGTAATAACATAATGTTTAAATTAAAAACGTTCAGAATGACGGTATGTTAATCTTTAACATGGCTTTGAACCATACCGTAAGCAATGAATTTAAAACTAACATTTTATAGTTCACGGTTTCCAAAATTGGAATACCATGATTTCATCTTCACTCATAAATTTATATAATGTTTCATATAAATGATTTTATGTTCAATCATGTGCATGTAGAATTAATTGTTCGACTTTCAGTTCTTGGAATGTCATGTCATATTCTGATACAAACCGATCGAGAGTGAATGTGCTTACATTTTGATCCGAATGGTTCTACTCACTAGTCCGCCTCCGTGGTCGAGTGGTTAAGGTCTTGTATACCACTGTAACCTATCATCACTGATGGTCACGGGTTCGAGCCCCGCTCAGGCCGTGTCTCATTTATATGAAAAAGTTGGCAGTTTCTTATGGAGGTTGGCGCACCCAAATACTGGTTAACCACTGGAGCCTGCCCAGGAAAGTGGTTGTTAGGTAAACTGCCCGTCGGCGATATAGCCCAAAATGGTGCTGATGCAGGCGTAAAACCCGAAATATAACATATAACATTTAATATAACAATATAATCACTTACACGAATAGAATTAAACCCCAAACTTCTGAGTAACAATCTTGCTGCAACTGTTTTCTTTACTATTACGTATGTTTAGATTTCATTCCCAAAACAGCAGCAGCATAAGTATTACAACCGAATTCTTTATATCCACCAATAGTTAACAACTCCGAACTTTCCAAGAGAAGACGTTTTTTTGCTCACATGCTCACTTGTATTGTTTGTGTATACTTTGATTAAAGAGGCATGCCTGGCATGAAAGGAGAAATTATACTGTGTGTGTGTTTTACGTTTATTTATCAGGCGTAAAACCCGAAATATAACATATAACATATAATATATAACATATAATATATATAAACATATAATATGTATAATATATAACATATTATATATAACATATAATATATAACATATAATATATAGCATATAACATATATATATATAACATATATATATATAACATAGAATATATAACATATAACATATATATATATAACATATAATATATAACATATAATATACACACGAATGAGAGACAAGAAGACACCATTTACATGAATTCGCATACTGATTAATATTAGTAATATGAGTGGTGATGAAGAACTATCCAGCATAGAGTGGACATTATGGAGGCCTATGTCGGCTATAGTGTGCTGTCCTGACAGCGTGGACATAATAACATTATTCATATCGTGTTGTTGTGCTGACTTGGCCGGCGCCAACTAAACATGACATATTTTAGGAGTATATTCGACATTTTCTGACATAACAGACCGACAGCTCAATAAATAAATAATTAGTTCTGGAAACTAAATTTTGTCGAGCTGTCATATTGCCATGTTGGCGAAAGGCCAAAGCAACTTGACATTGCAAACATCAGCCATTATCTAACACTATTTTAGTAACCACTTGAACACTAAAATGATGACATTGCATAAATATTCAGTGGTTCTCATCACGTAAGGTGGAACTATTTTCAGTATTTATAAAATGAAATTCATATAATATCCTTTTTGGCAGAAGTACGTATAAAGTACGATATTCCTGTTACTTTGAATAGAACTATTATCTAGAGTTCGATGTTCAGCCGATAAATGTATCTAAATATATTTATTTAGCAACAAGTAAAAGAAATGATGTTAATTAAATATATGAATGTTACTACTTGTAAAATATTGATTTGTGAGACACTGAATAGTGAATACCAACTATATTGTTAAACAACAATATATTGCGTAAATGTTAATGCTATGCTTACTCACACCTTATATAATATCATGCTTTTCTGTAACTGTGTATGTAACCGCCAAACATGTTTCTTGGCGATGGACATGTACATGTTTATGCCAATAAAAAAACGTTGACTTGTTAAAAAATTGCATTGTATGCCAGTGTTCCGTCTGTTATTCCAATAATATTAATATATTTAAAAAGTGATGTATACACATTTATTTCATTGTCGTTATGATTTGTTACGTAGAATTGAAGCTAACTTAGTTATAATAAGATTATATATTTTTCAACAATGTTCTTGAAAGTAGATTCAAAATGCTATAAAGAATGACTTTATTTACTTAAAACTTGTGTAATACTGATTTTAAATCAATTAGTTTAGAAGGTGACAAGCAGTTTAATTTTGAAATAGAAAATATGTACCATATAATAGTTGTATGTAGGCGTAAAGAAACAGAAACATGGTTTTAATGACTGTTGCAACATTGCAGCAATAAAACATTAATGTAATTTAATATAATACTATTGTATTGAACGGGTTTCACAATGAGGATAACTGTGGGTAGATGTGCAGTGTAGATCGATGTAGTAACTGTGAGCAGATGTGCAGAGTAGATCGATGTAGTAACTGTGGGTAGATGTGCAGTGTAGATCCATGTAGTTAATGTGAGTAGATGTGCAGTGTAGATCGATGTAGTAACTGTGAGCAGATGTGCAGAGTAGATCGATGTAGTAACTGTTACTAGATGTGCAGTGTAGATCCATGTAGTTAATGTGAGTAGATGTGCAGAGTAGATCGGTGTAGTAACTGTGAGTAGATGTGCAGTGTAGATCGATGTAGTAACTGTGAGCAGATGTGCAGAGTAGATCGATGTAGTAACTGTGAGTGGATGTGCAGTGTAGATCCATGTAGTAACTGTGAGTGGATGTGCAGTGTAGGTCGATGTAGTAACTGTTAGTAGATGTGCAGTGTAGATTGATGTAGTAACTGTAGTAGATGTGCAGTGTATTCGATGTAGTAACTGTGAGTGGATGTGCAGTGCGATTGATGTAGTAACGGTGAGTAGATGTGCAGTGCAGATTGATGTAGTAACGGTGAGTAGATGTGCAGTGTAGATCGATGTAGTAACTGTTAATAGATGTGCAGTGCATAGTGAGTAGATGTGCATTGTATATCGATGTAGTAACTGTGAGTAGATGTGCAGTGTAGATCGATGTAGTAACTGTGAGTAGATGTGCAGTGTAGATTGATGTAGTAACTGTGAGTAGATGTGCACAGTGTAGATCGATGTAGTAACTGTGGGTAGATGTGCAGTGTAGGTCGATGTAGTAACTGTGAGTAGATGTGCAGTGAAGATCGATGTAGTAACTGTGAGTAGATGTGCAGTGTAGATCCATGTAGTAACTGTGGGTAGATGTGCAGTGTAGGTCGATGTAGTAACTGTGAGTAGATGTGCAGTGTAGATCGATGTAGTAACTGTGAGTAGATGTGCAGTGTAGTCGATGTAGTAACTGTGGGTAGATGTGCAGTGTAGATCGATGTAGTAACTGTGAGTAGATGTGCAGTGTAGGTCGATGTAGTAACTGTGAGTAGATGTGCAGTGTAGATTGATGTAGTAACTGTGAGTAGATGTGCAGTGTAGATCGGTGTAGTAACTGTGAGTAGATGTGCAGTGTAGATCGATGTAGTAACTGTGGGTAGATGTGCAGTGTAGATCGATGTAGTAACTGTGAGTAGATGTGCAGTGAAGATCGATGTAGTAACTGTGAGTAGATGTGCAGTGTAGATCGATGTAGTAACTGTGAGTAGATGTGCAGTGTAGATCCATGTAGTAACTGTGAGGATGTGCAGTGTAGTGATGTAGTAACTGTGGTAGATGTGCAGTGTATCGATGTAGTAACTGTGAGTAGATGTGCAGTGTAGATCGATGTAGTAACTGTGAGTAGATGTGCAGTGTAGATGATGTAGTAACTGTGAGTAGATGTGCAGTGTAGATTGATGTAGTAACTGTGAGTAGATGTGCAGTGTAATCGGTGTAGTAACTGTGAGTAGATGTGCAGTGTAGATCGATGTAGTAACTGTGAGTAGATGTGCAGTGTAGATCCATGTAGTAACTGTGAGTAGATGTGCAGTGTAGATCCATGTAGTAACTGTGAGTAGATGTGCAGTGTAGATCGATGTAGTAACTGAGTGGATGTGCAGTGTAGATTGATGTAGTAACTGTGAGTAGATGTGCAGTGTATATCGATGTAGTAACTGTGAGTAGATGTGCAGTGTAGATCGGTGTAGTAGATGTGCAGTGCAGATTGATGTAGTAACTGTGAGTAGATGTGCAGTGTAGAACCATGTAGTAACTGTGAGTAGATGTGCAGTGTAGATTGATGTAGTAACTGTGAGTAGATGTGCAGTGTAGATCGATGTAGTAACTGTGAGTAGATGTGCAGTGTAGGTCGATGTAGTAACTGTGAGTAGATGTGCAGTGTAGATCGATGTAGTAACTGTGAGTAGATATGCAGTGTAGATCGATGTAGTAACTGTGAGTAGATGTGCAGTGTAGATCGATGTAGTAACTGTGAGTAGATATGCAGTGTAGATCGATGTAGTAGATGTGCAGTGCAGATTGATGTAATAACTGTGAGTAGATGTGCAGTGTAGATCGATGTAGTAACTGTGAGTAGATGTGCAGTGTAGATCGATGTAGTAAATGTGAGTGGATGTGCAGTGTAGATCGGTGTAGTAGATGTGCAGTGCAGATTGATGTAGTAACTGTGAGTAGATGTGCAGTGTAGATCGGTGTAGTAACTGTGAGTAGATTTGCAGTGTAGAACGATGTAGTAACTGTGAGTAGATGTGCAGTGTAGATCGATGTAGTAACTGTGAGTAGATGTGCAGTGTAGATCGATGTAGTAACTGTTAGTTGATGTGCAGTGCAGATTGATGTAGTAACTGTTAGTAGATGTGCAGTGTAGATCGGGGTAGTAACTGTAAGTAGATGTGCAGTGTAGATCGGTGTAGTAACTGTGAGTAGATTTGCAGTGTAGAACGATGTAGTAACTGTGAGTAGATGTGCAGTGCAGATTGATGTAGTAACTCTGAGTAGATATGCAGTGTAGATCGATGTAGTAACTGTGAGTAGATGTGCAGTGTAGATCGATGTAGTAACTGTGAGTAGATGTGCAGTGTAGATCGATGTAGTAACTGTGAGTAGATGTGCAGTGTAGATTGGTGTAGTAGATGTGCTGTGCAGATCGATGTAGTAACTGTGAGTAGATGTGCAGTGTAGATTGATGTAGTAACTGTGAGTAGATGTGCAACGTAGATCGATGTAGTATATGTGAGTGGATGTGCAGTGTCGATCGATGTAGTAACTGTGAGTAGATGTGCAGTGTAGATCGATGTAGTAACTGTTAGTAGATGTGCAGTGTAGATCGGGGTAGTAACTGTAAGTAGATGTGCAGTTTAGATCGGTGTAGTAACTGTGAGTAGATGTGCAGTGTAGATCGGTGTAGTAACTGTGAGTAGATGTGCAGTTTAGATCGGTGTAGTAACTGTAAGTATGTGCAGTTAGATCTGTAGTAACTGTGAGTAGA
Source organism: Archivesica marissinica (assembly GCA_014843695.1). Classification (NCBI taxonomy): domain Eukaryota; kingdom Metazoa; phylum Mollusca; class Bivalvia; order Venerida; family Vesicomyidae; genus Archivesica; species Archivesica marissinica. The sequence goes on from CM026387.1 coordinate 27,122,711, forward strand.
TGTGCAGTGTAGATCCATGTAGTAACTGTGAGTGGATGTGCAGTGTAGATCGATGTAGTAACTGTGAGTAGATGTGCAGTGTAGATCGGTGTAGTAACTCTTAGTAGATGTGCAGTGTAGACCATGTAGTAACTGTGAGTAGATGTGCAGTGTAGATTGATGTAGTAACTGTGAGTAGATGTGCAGTGTAGATCCATGTAGTAACTGTGAGTAGATTGCAGTGTAATCGATGTAGTAACTGTGAGTAGTTGTGCAGTGTAGATCGGTGTAGTAACTGTGAGTAGATGTGCAGTGTAGATCGATTAGTAACTGTGAATGGATGTTCAGTGTAGATCTGTGTAGTAACTGTGAGTAGATGTGCAGTGTAGATCGGTGTAGTAACTGTAAGTAGATGTGCAGTGTAAATCAATTAGTAATTGTAAGTAGATGTGCAGTGTAGATCGGTGTAGTAACTGTGAGTAGATGTGCAGTGTAGATCTGTGTAGTAACTGTAAGTAGATGTGCAGTGTAAATCAATTGGTAACTGTAGGTAGATGTGCAGTGTAGATCGGTGTAGTAACTGTGAGTAGATATGCAGTGTAGAACCATGTAGTAACTGTGAGTAGATGTGCAGTGTAGATCGATGTAGTAACTGTGAGTAGATATGCAGTGTAGAACCATGTAGTAACTGTGAGTAGATATGCAGTGTAGATCGATGTAGTAACTATGAGTAGATGTGCAGTGTAGATCGATGTAGTAACTGTGAGTAGATGTGCAGTGTAGATCGATGTAGTAACTGTGAGTAGATGTGCAGTGTAGATCGATTAGTAACTGTGAATGGATGTGCAGTGTAGGTCGATGTAGTAACTGTGAGTAGATGTGCAGTGTAGATCGGTGTAGTAACTGTAAGTAGATGTGCAGTGTAGATCAATTAGTAACTGTAAGTAGATGTGCAGTGTAGATTGATGTAGTAACTCTAAGTAGATAGGCAGTGTAGATCGATGTAGTAACTGTGAGTAGATGTGCAGTGTATATCGATGTAGTAACTGTTAGTTGATGTGCAGTGCAGATTGATGTAGTAACTGTGAGTAGATGTGCAGTGTAGATCGATGTAGTAACTGTTAGTTGATGTGCAGTGCAGATTGATGTAGTAACTCTGAGAAGATATGCAGTGTAGATCGATGTAGTAACTGTGAGTAGATGTGCAGTGCAGATTGATGTAGTAACTGTGAGTAGATGTGCAATGTAGATCGATGTAATATATGTGAGTGGATGTGAAGTGTATATCGGTGTAGTAACTGTGAGTAGATGTGCAGTGTAGATCGATGTAGTAACTGTTAGTAGATGTGCAGTGTAGATCGGTGTAGTAACTGTAAGTAGATGTGCAGTTTAAATCGGTGTAGTAACTGTGAGTAGATGTGCAGTGTAGATCGATGTAGTAACTGTGAGTAGATGTGCAGTGTAGATCGGTGTAGTAACTCTGAGTAGATGTGCAGTGTGAACCATGTAGTAACTGTGAGTAGATGTGCAGTGTAGATTGATGTAGTAACTGTGAGTAGAGTGCAGTGTAGATCGATGAAGAGTAGATGTGCAGTGTAGATCGTGTAGTAACTGTGAGTAGATGTGCAGTGTAGATCGATTAGTAACTGTGAAGATGTGCAGTGTAGATCGTGTAGTAACTGTGAGTAGATGTGCAGTGTAGATCGAAAACAGTAGATGTGCAGTGAGATCGATGTAGTAACTGTGAGTAGATGTGCAGTGTAGATGTGTATAACTGTGAGTAGATGCAGTGTAGATCGATGTAGTAACTGTGAGTAGATGTGCAGTGTAGATCGATGTAGTAACTGTGAGTAGATGTGCAGTGTAGATCGATGTAGTAACTGTGAGTAGATGTGCAGTGTAGATCGGTGTAGTAACTGTGAGTAGATGTGCAGTGTAGATTGATGTAGTAACTGTGAGTAGATGTGCAGTGTATATCGATGTAGTAACTGTGAGTAGATGTGCAGTGTAGATCCATGTAGTAACTGTGAGTGGATGTGCAGTGTAGATTGATGTAGTAACTGTGAGTAGATGTGCAGTGTAGATCGGTGTAGTAACTGTGAGTGGATGTGCAGTGTAGATTGATGTAGTAACTGTGAGTAGATGTGCAGTGTAGATCGATGTAGTTAATGTGAGTAGATGTGCAGTGTAGATCGGTGTAGTAACTGTGAGTAGATGTGCAGTGCAGATTGATGTAGTAACTGTGAGTAGATGTGCATTGTAGGTCGATGTAGTAACTGTGAGTAGATGTGCAGTGCAGATTGATGTAGCAACTGTGAGTAGATGTGCAGTGTAGATCGATGTAGTAACTGTGAGTAGATGTGCAGTGTAGATCGGTGTAGTAGATGTGCAGTGCAGATTGATGTAGTAACTGTGAGTAGATGTGCAGTGTAGAACCATGTAGTAACTGTGAGTAGATGTGCAGTGCAGATTGATGTAGTAACTCTGAGTAGATATGCAGTGTAGATCGATGTAGTAACTGTGAGAAGATGTGCAGTGTAGATCGATGTAGTAACTGTGAGTAGATGTGCAGTGTAGATCGGTGTAGTAGATGTGCAGTGCAGATTGATGTAGTAACTGTGAGTAGATGTGCAGTGTAGATCGATGTAGTAACTGTTAGTTGATGTGCAGTGCAGATTGATGTAGTAACTCTGAGTAGATATGCAGTGTAGATCGATGTAGTAACTGTGAGTAGATGTGCAGTGTAGATCGATGTAGTAACTGTGAGTAGATATGCAGTGTAGATCGATGTAGTAACTGTGAGTAGATGTGCAGTGTAGATCGATGTAGTAACTGTGAGTAGATGTGCAGTGTAGATCGGTGTAGTAACTGTGAGTAGATGTGCAGTGTAGATCCATGTAGTAACTGTGAGTAGATGTGCAGTGTAGATCCATTAGTAACTGTGAGTAGATGTGCAGTGTAGATCCATGTAGTAACTGTGAGTAGATGTGCAGTGTAGATCGATGTAGTAACTGTGAGTAGATGTGCAGTGTAGATCGTAGTAACTGTGAGTAGATGTGCAGTGTAGATCGTGTAGTAACTGTGAGTAGATGTGCAGTGTAGATCGATGTAGTAACTGTGAGTAGATGTGCAGTGTAGATCGTGTAGTAACTGTAGTAGATGTGCAGTGTAATCATTAGTAACTGTAGTAGATGTGCAGTGTAGATCGGTGTAGTAACTGTGAGTAGATGTGCAGTGTAGATTGATGTAGTAACTGTGAGTAGATGTGCAGTGTAGATCGATGTAGTAACTGTGAGTAGATGTGCAGTGTAGATCGATGTAGTAACTGTGAGTAGATGTGCAGTGTAGATCGATGTAGTAACTGTGAGTAGATGTGCAGTGTAGATCGATGTAGTAACTGTAGTGATGTGCAGTGCAGATTGATGTAGTAACTTGAGTAGATTGCAGTGAGATCGATGTAGTAACTGTGAGTAGATGTGCATGTAGATTGATGTAGTAACTTGAGTAGATGTGCAGAGATCGATGTGAGTGATGTGCAGGTAATGTGTAGTAACTGTGAGTAGATGTGCAGTGTAGATCGATTAGTAACTGTGAGTAGATGTGCAGTGTAGATCGGTGTAGTAACTGTGAGTAGATGTGCAGTGTAGATCGATGTAGTAACTGTGAGTAGATGTGCAGTGTAGATCGGTGTAGTAACTCTTAGTAGATGTGCAGTGTAGAACCATGTAGTAACTGTGAGTAGATGTGCAGTGTAGATTGATGTAGTAACTGTGAGTAGATGTGCAGTGTAGATCCATGTAGTAACTGTGAGTAGATGTGCAGTGTAGATCGATGTAGTAACTGTGAGTAGATGTGCAGTGTAGATCGATGTAGTAACTGTTAGTTGATGTGCAGTGCAGATTGATGTAGTAACTCTGAGTAGATATGCACTGTAGATCGATGTAGTAACTGTGAGTAGATGTGCAGTGCAGATTGATGTAGTAACTGTGAGTAGATGTGCAGTGTAGATTGATGTAGTAACTGTTAGTAGATGTGCAGTGTAGATCGGTGTAGTAACTCTTAGTAGATGTGCAGTGTAGAACCATGTAGTAACTGTGAGTAGATGTGCAGTGTAGATCGATGTAGTAACTGTGAGTAGATGTGCAGTGTAGATCCATGTAGTAACTGTGAGTAGATGTGCAGTGTAGATCGATGTAGTAACTGTGAGTAGATGTGCAGTGTAGATCGATGTAGTAACTGTTAGTTGATGTGCAGTGCAGATTGATGTAGTAACTCTGAGTAGATATGCAGTGTAGATCGATGTAGTAACTGTGAGTAGATGTGCAGTGTAGATTGATGTAGTAACTGTGAGTAGATGTGCAATGTAGATCGATGTAGTATATGTGAGTAGATGTGCAGTGTAGATCGGTGTAGTAACTGTGAGTAGATGTGCAGTGTAGATCGATGTAGTAACTGTTAGTAGATGTGCAGTGTAGATCGGTGTAGTAACTGTAAGTAGATGTGCAGTTTAGATCGGTGTAGTAACTGTGAGTAGATGTGCAGTGTATATCGATGTAGTAACTGTGAGTAGATGTGCAGTGTAGATCGGTGTAGTAACTCTTAGTAGATGTGCAGTGTAGAACCATGTAGTAACTGTTAGTAGATGTGCAGTGTAGATTGATGTAGTAACTGTGAGTAGATGTGCAGTGTAGATCCATGTAGTAACTGTGAGTAGATGTGCAGTGTAGATCGATGTAGTAACTGTGAGTAGATGTGCAGTGTAGATCGATGTAGTAACTGTGAGTAGATGTGCAGTGTAGATTGATGTAGTAACTGTGAGTAGATGTGCAGTGTAGATCGATGTAGTAACTGTGAGTAGATGTGCAGTGTAGATCGGTGTAGTAACTCTTAGTAGATGTGCAGTGTAGAACCATGTAGTAACTGTGAGTAGATGTGCAGTGTAGATTGATGTAGTAACTGTGAGTAGATGTGCAGTGTAGATCCATGTAGTAACTGTGAGTAGATGTGCAGTGTAGATCGATGTAGTAACTGTGAGTAGATGTGCAGTGTAGATCGATGTAGTAACTGTTAGTTGATGTGCAGTGCAGATTGATGTAGTAACTGTGAGTAGATGTGCAGTGCAGATTGATGTAGTAACTGTGAGTAGATATGCAGTGTAGATCGATGTAGTAACTGTGAGTAGATGTGCAGTGCAGATTGATGTAGTAACTGTGAGTAGATGTGCAGTGTAGATCGATGTAGTAACTGTTAGTAGATGTGCAGTGTAGATCGGTGTAGTAACTGTAAGTAGATGTGCAGTTTAGATCGGTGTAGTAACTGTGAGTAGATGTGCAGTGTAGATCGGTGTAGTAACTCTTAGTAGATGTGCAGTGTAGAACCATGTAGTAACTGTGAGTAGATGTGCAGTGTAGATTGATGTAGTAACTGTGAGTAGATGTGCAGTGTAGATCGATGTAGTAACTGTGAGTAGATGTGCAGTGTAGATCGATGTAGTAACTGTGAGTAGATGTGCAGTGTAGATCGATGTAGTAACTGTGAGTAGATGTGCAGTGTAGATCGATTAGTAACTGTGAATGGATGTGCAGTGTAGATCGGTGTAGTAACTGTGAGTAGATGTGCAGTGTAGATCGGTGTAGTAACTGTAAGTAGATGTGCAGTGTAAATCAATTAGTAACTGTAAGTAGATGTGCAGTGTAGATCGGTGTAGTAACTGTGAGTAGATGTGCAGTGTAGATTGATGTAGTAACTCTGAGTAGATATGCAGTGTAGATCGATGTAGTAACTGTGAGTAGATGTGCAGTGTAGATCGATGTAGTAACTGTGAGTAGATGTGCAGTGTAGATCGATGTAGTAACTGTGAGTAGATGTGCAGTGTAGATCGATGTAGTAACTGTGAGTAGATGTGCAGTGTAGATCGATGTAGTAACTGTTAGTAGATGTGCAGTGCAGATTGATGTAGTAACTCTGAGTAGATATGCAGTGTAGATTGATGTAGTAACTGTGAGTAGATGTGCAATGTAGATCGATGTAGTATATGTGAGTGGATGTGCAGTGTAGATCGGTGTAGTAACTGTGAGTAGATGTGCAGTGTAGATCGATGTAGTATATGTGAGTGGATGTGCAGTGTAGATCGGTGTAGTAACTGTGAGTAGATGTGCAGTGTAAATCAATTAGTAACTGTAAGTAGATGTGCAGTGTAGATCGGTGTAGTAACTGTGAGTAGATGTGCAGTGTAGATTGATGTAGTAACTGTGAGTAGATGTGCAGTGTAGATCCATGTAGTAACTGTGAGTAGATGTGCAGTGTAGATCGATGTAGTAACTGTGAGTAGATGTGCAGTGTAGATCGATGTAGTAACTGTGAGTAGATGTGCATAAAAAGTGAGTAGATTGCAGTGTAGATCGATGTAGTAACTGTGAGTAGATGTGCAGTGTAATCGGTGTAGTAACTGTGAGTAGATGTGCAGTGTAGATCGATTAGTAACTGTGAATGGATGTGCAGTGTAGATCGGTGTAGTAACTGTGAGTAGATGTGCAGTGTAGATCGATGTAGTAACTGTGAGTAGATGTGCAGTGTAGATCGATGTAGTAACTGTGAGTAGATGTGCAGTGTAGATCGGTGTAGTAACTGTTAGTAGATGTGCAGTGTAGATCGATGTAGTAACTGTGAGTAGATGTGCAGTGTAGATCGATGTAGTAACTGTGAGTAGATGTGCAGTGTAGATCGATGTAGTAACTGTGAGTAGATGTGCAGTGTAGATCGATGTAGTAACTGTGAGTAGATGTGCAGTGTAGATCGATGTAGTAACTGTGAGTAGATGTGCAGTGTAGATCGATGTAGTAACTGTTAGTAGATGTGCAGTGCAGATTGATGTAGTAACTCTGAGTAGATATGCAGTGTAGATCGATGTAGTAACTGTGAGTAGATGTGCAGTGCAGATTGATGTAGTAACTGTGAGTAGATGTGCAGTGTAGATCGGTGTAGTAACTGTAAGTAGATGTGCAGTTTAGATCGGTGTAGTAACTGTGAGTAGATGTGCAGTGTAGATCGATGTAGTAACTGTGAGTAGATGTGCAGTGTAGATCGGTGTAGTAACTCTTAGTAGATGTGCAGTGTAGAACCATGTAGTAACTGTGAGTAGATGTGCAGTGTAGATTGATGTAGTAACTGTGAGTAGATGTGCAGTGTAGATCCATGTAGTAACTGTGAGTAGATGTGCAGTGTAGATCGATGTAGTAACTGTGAGTAGATGTGCAGTGTAGATCGGTGTAGTAACTCTTAGTAGATGTGCAGAGTAGATCGATGTAGTAACTGTGAGTAGATGTGCAGTGTAGATCGGTGTAGTAACTCTTAGGAGATGTGCAGTGTAAATCGATGTAGTAACTGTGAGTAGATGTGCAGTGTAGATCGGTGTAGTAACTGTGAGTAGATGTGCAGTGTAGATCGGTGTAGTAACTGTAAGTAGATGTGCAGTGTAAATCAATTAGTAACTGTAGTAGATGTGCAGTGTAGATCGGTGTAGTAACTGTGAGTAGATGTGCAGTGTAGATTGATGTAGTAACTCTGAGTAGATATGCAGTGTAGATCGATGTAGTAATTGTGAGTAGATGTGCAGTGTAGATCGATGTAGTAACTGTGAGTAGATGTGCAGTGTAGATCGATGTAGTAACTGTTAGTAGATGTGCAGTGCAGATTGATGTAGTAACTCTGAGTAGATAGGCAGTGTAGATCGATGTAGTATATGTGAGTGGATGTGCAGTGTAGATCGTTGTAGTAACTGTGAGTAGATGTGCAGTGTAGATCGATGTAGTAACTGTTAGTTGATGTGCAGTGCAGATTGATGTAGTAACTCTGAGTAGATATGCAGTGTAGATCGATGTAGTAACTGTGAGTAGATATGCAGTGTAGATTGATGTAGTAACTGTGAGTAGATGTGCAATGTAGATCGATGTAGTATATGTGAGTGGATGTGCAGTGTAGATCGGTGTAGTAACTGTGAGTAGATGTGCAGTGTAGATCGATGTAGTATATGTGAGTGGATGTGCAGTGTAGATCGGTGCAGTAACTGTGAGTAGATGTGCAGTGTAAATCAATTAGTAACTGTAAGTAGATGTGCAGTGTAGATCGGTGTAGTAACTGTGAGTAGATGTGCATTGTAGATTGATGTAGTAACTGTGAGTAGATGTGCAGTGGAGATCCATGTAGTAACTGTGAGTAGATGTGCAGTGTAGATCGATGTAGTAACTGTGAGTAGATGTGCAGTGTAGAACCATGTAGTAACTGTGAGTAGATGTGCAGTGTAGATTGATGTAGTAACTGTGAGTAGATGTGCAGTGTAGATCGATGTAGTAACTGTGAGTAGATGTGCAGTGTAGATCGGTGTAGTAACTGTGAGTAGATGTGCAGTGTAGATCGATTAGTAACTGTGAATGGATGTGCAGTGTAGATCGGTGTAGTAACTGTGAGTAGATGTGCAGTGTAGATCGGTGTAGTAACTGTAAGTAGATGTGCAGTGTAGATCAATTAGTAACTGTGAGTAGATGTAAAGTGTAGTTCGGTGGAGTAAATGTGAGTAGATGTGCAGTGTAGATCGATTAGTAACTGTGAGTAGATGTGCAGTGTAGATCGGTGTAGTAACTGTGAGTAGATGTGCAGTGTAGATCGATGTAGAAACTGTGAGTAGATGTGAAGTGTAGATCGGTGTAGTAACTGTGAATAGATGTGCAGTGCAGATTGATGTAGTAACTGTGAGTAGATGTGCAGTGTAGATTGATGTAGTAACTGTGAGTAGATGTGCAGTGTAGATCGATGTAGTAACTGTGAG
>CM026387.1:27132513-27202001 GCA_014843695.1 Archivesica marissinica
GTGCAGTGTAGATCGATGTAGTAACTGTGAGTAGATGTGCAGTGTAGATCGGTGTAGTAGATGTGCAGTGCAGATTGATGTAGTAACTGTGAGTAGATGTGCAGTGTAGATCGATGTAGTAACTGTTAGTTGATGTGCAGTGCAGATTGATGTAGTAACTCTGAGTAGATATGCAGTGTAGATCGATGTAGTAACTGTGAGTAGATGTGCAGTGTAGATCGATGTAGTAACTGTGAGTAGATGTGCAGTGTAGATCGATGTAGTAACTGTGAGTAGATGTGCAGTGTAGATCGATGTAGTAACTGTGAGTAGATGTGCAGTGTAGATCGGTGTAGTAGATGTGCAGTGCAGATTGATGTAGTAACTGTGAGTAGATGTGCAGTGTAGATCGATGTAGTAACTGTGAGTAGATGTGCAGTGTAGATCGATGTAGTAACTGTTAGTTGATGTGCAGTGCAGATTGATGTAGTAACTCTGAGTAGATATGCAGTGTAGATCGATGTAGTAACTGTGAGTAGATGTGCAGTGTAGATTGATGTAGTAACTGTGAGTAGATGTGCAATGTAGATCGATGTAGTAACTGTGAGTAGATGTGCAGTGTAGATCGATGTAGTAACTGTTAATAGATGTGCAGTGTAGATCGGGGTAGTAACTGTAAGTAGATGTGCAGTTTAGATCGGTGTAGTAACTGTGAGTAGATGTGCAGTGTAGATCGATGTAGTAACTGTGAGTAGATGTGCAGTGTAGATCGGTGTAGTAACTCTTAGTAGATGTGCAGTGTAGAACCATGTAGTAACTGTGAGTAGATGTGCAGTGTAGATTGATGTAGTAACTGTGAGTAGATGTGCAGTGTAGATCCATGTAGTAACTGTGAGTAGATGTGCAGTGTAAATCGATGTAGTAACTGTGAGTAGATGTGCAGTGTAGATCGGTGTAGTAACTGTGAGTAGAGGTGCAATGTAGATCGATTAGTAACTGTGAATGGATGTGCAGTGTAGATCGGTGTAGTAACTGTGAGTAGATGTGCAGTGTAGATCGGTGTAGTAACTGTAAGTAGATGTGCAGTGTAAATCAATTAGTAACTGTAAGTAGATGTGCAGTGTAGATCGGTGTAGTAACTGTGAGTAGATGTGCAGTGTAGATTGATGTAGTAACTGTGAGTAGATGTGCAGTGTAGATCCATGTAGTAACTGTGAGTAGATGTGCAGTGTAGATCGATGTAGTAACTGTGAGTAGATGTGCAGTGTAGATCCATGTAGTAACTGTGAGTAGATGTGCAGTGTAGATTGATGTAGTAACTGTGAGTAGATGTGCAGTGTAGATCGATGTAGTAACTGTGAGTAGATGTGCAGTTAGATCGGTGTAGTAACTGTGAGTAGATGTGCAGTGTAGATCGATGTAGTAACTGTGAGTAGATGTGCAGTGTAGATCGATGTAGTAACTGTGAGTAGATGTGCAGTGTAGATCGTGTAGTAACTGTGAGTAGATGTGCAGTGTAGATCGATGTAGTAACTGTGAGTAGATGTGCAGTGTAGATCGGTGTAGTAACTGTGAGTAGATGTGCAGTGTAGATCGGTGTAGTAACTGTAAGTAGATGTGCAGTGTAGATCAATTAGTAACTGTAAGTAGATGTGCAGTGTAGATCGGTGTAGTAACTGTGAGTAGATGTGCAGTGTAGATTGATGTAGTAACTGTGAGTAGATGTGCAGTGTAGATCGATGTAGTAACTGTGAGTAGATGTGCAGTGTAGATCGATGTAGTAAATGTGAGTAGATGTGCAGTGTAGATCGGTGTAGTAACTGTGAGTAGATGTGCAGTGTAGATCGATGTAGTAACTGTGAGTAGATGTGCAGTGTAGATCGATGTAGTAACTGTGAGTAGATGTGCAGTGTAGATCGATATAGTAAATGTGAGTAGATGTGCAGTGTAGATCGGTGTAGTAACTGTGAGTAGATGTGCAGTGTAGATCGATTAGTAACTGTGAATGGATGTGCAGTGTAGATCGGTGTAGTAACTGTTAGTTGATGTGCAGTCTAGATCGATGTAGTAACTGTGGGTAGATGTGCAGTTTAGATCGGTGTAGTAACTGTAAGTAGATGTGCAGTGTAGATCAATTAGTAACTGTAAGTAGATGTGCAGGGTAGATTGATGTAGTAACTCTGAGTAGATAGGCAGTGTAGATCGATGTAGTAACTGTGAGTAGATGTGCAGTGTATATCGATGTAGTAACTGTTAGTTGATGTGCAGTGTAGATCGATGTAGTAACTCTGAGTAGATATGCAGTGTAGATCGATGTAGTAACTGTGAGTAGATGTGCAGTGTAGATTGATGTAGTAACTGTGAGTAGATGTGCAATGTAGATCGATGTAATATATGTGAGTGGATGTGCAGTGTAGATCGGTGTAGTAACTGTGAGTAGATATGCAGTGTAGATCGATGTAGTAACTGTGAGTAGATGTGCAGTGTAGATCGGTGTAGTAACTGTGAGTAGATGTGCAGTGTAGATCGTGTAGTAACTGTAGTAGATGTGCAGTGTAAATCAATTAGTAACTGTAAGTAGATGTGCAGTGTAGATTGATGTAGTAACTGTGAGTAGATGTGCAGTGTAGATCGACGTAGTAACTGTGAGTAGATGTGCAGTGTAGATTGATTAGTAACTGTGAATTGATGTGCAGTGTAGATCGGTGTAGTAACTGTGAGTAGATGTGCAGTGTAGATCGGTGTAGTAAGTGTAAGTAGATGTGCAGTGTAAATCAATTAGTAACTGTAAGTACATGTGTAGTGTAGATTGATGTAGTAACTGTGAGTAGATGTGCAGTGTAGATCGATGTAGTAACTGTGAGTAGATGTGCAATGTAGATCGATGTAGTAACTGTGAGTAGATGTGCAGTGTAGATCGATGTAGTAACTGTTAGTTGATGTGCAGTGCAGATTGATGTAGTAACTCTGAGTAGATATGCAGTGTAGATCGATGTAGTAACTGTGAGTAGATGTGCAGTGTAGATTGATGTAGTAACTGTGAGTAGATGTGCAATGTAGATCGATGTAGTATATGTGAGTGGATGTGCAGTGTAGATCGGTGTAGTAACTGTGAGTAGATGTGCAGTGTAGATCGATGTAGTATATGTGAGTGGATGTGCAGTGTAGATCGGTGTAGTAACTGTGAGTAGATGTGCAGTGTAAATCAATTAGTAACTGTAAGTAGATGTGCAGTGTAGATCGGTGTAGTAACTGTGAGTAGATGTGCAGTGTAGATTGATGTAGTAACTGTGAGTAGATGTGCAGTGTAGATCCATGTAGTAACTGTGAGTAGATGTGCAGTGTAGATCGATGTAGTAACTGTGAGTAGATGTGCAGTGTAGAACCATGTAGTAACTGTGAGTAGATGTGCAGTGTAGATTGATGTAGTAACTGTGAGTAGATGTGCAGTGTAGATCGATGTAGTAACTGTGAGTAGATGTGCAGTGTAGATCGATGTAGTAACTGTGAGTAGATGTGCAGTGTAGATCGGTGTAGTAACTGTGAGTAGATGTGCAGTGTAGATCGGTGTAGTAACTGTGAGTAGATGTGCAGTGTAGATCGATGTAGTAACTGTGAGTAGATGTGCAGTGTAGATCGATGTAGTAACTGTGAGTAGATGTGCAGTGTAGATCGGTGTAGTAACTGTTAGTAGATGTGCAGTGTAGATCGATGTAGTAACTGTGAGTAGATGTGCAGTGTAGATTGATGTAGTAACTGTGAGTAGATGTGCAGTGTAGATCGATGTAGTAACTGTGAGTAGATGTGCAGTGTAGATTGATGTAGTAACTGTGAGTAGATGTGCAGTGTAGATCGATGTAGTAACTGTGAGTAGATGTGCAGTGTAGATCGATGTAGTAACTGTGAGTAGATGTGCAGTGTAGATCGGTGTAGTAACTGTGAGTAGATGTGCAGTGTAGATCGATGTAGTAACTGTGAGTAGATGTGCAGTGTAGATTGATGTAGTAACTGTGAGTAGATGTGCAGTGTAGATCGATGTAGTAACTGTGAGTAGATGTGCAGTGTAGATCGATGTAGTAACTGTGAGTAGATGTGCAGTGTAGATCGGTGTAGTAACTGTGAGTAGATGTGCAGTGTAGATTGATGTAGTAACTCTGAGTAGATAGGCAGTGTAGATCGATGTAGTAACTGTGAGTAGATGTGCAGTGTAGATCGATGTAGTAACTGTGAGTAGATGTGCAGTGTAGATCGATGTAGTAACTGTGAGTAGATGTGCAGTGTAGATCGATGTAGTAACTGTGAGTAGATGTGCAGTGTAGATCGATGTAGTAACTGTTAGTTAATGTGCAGTGCAGATTGATGTAGTAACTCTGAGTAGATATGCAGTGTAGATCGATGTAGTAACTGTGTGTCGATGTGCAGTGTAGATTGATGTAGTAACTGTGAGTAGATGTGCAATGTAGATCGATGTAGTATATGTGAGTGGATGTGCAGTGTAGATCGGTGTAGTAACTGTGAGTAGATGTGCAGTGTAAATCGATGTAGTAACTGTAAGTAGATGTGCAGTGTAGATCGGTGTAGTAACTGTGAGTAGATGTGCAGTGTAGATTGATGTAGTAACTGTGAGTAGATGTGCAGTGTAGATCCATGTAGTAACTGTGAGTAGATGTGCAGTGTAGATCGATGTAGTAACTGTGAGTAGATGTGCAGTGTAGAACCATGTAGTAACTGTGAGTAGATGTGCAGTGTAGATTGATGTAGTAACTGTGAGTAGATGTGCAGTGTAGATCGATGTAGTAACTGTGAGTAGATGTGCAGTGTAGATCGGTGTAGTAACTGTGAGTAGATGTGCAGTGTAGATCGGTGTAGTAACTGTAAGTAGATGTGCAGTGTAGATCAATTAGTAACTGTAAGTAGATGTGCAGTGTAGATCGGTGTAGTAACTGTGAGTAGATGTGCAGTTTAGATCGATTAGTAACTGTGAATGGATGTGCAGTGTAGATCGGTGTAGTAACTGTAAGTAGGTGTGCAGTGTAGATCGATGTAGAAACTGTGAGTAGATGTGCAGTGTAGATTGATTAGTAACTGTGAATTGATGTGCAGTGTAGATCGATGTAGTAACTGTGAGTAGATGTGCAGTGTAGATCGATGTAGTAACTGTTAGTTAATGTGCAGTGCAGATTGATGTAGTAACTCTGAGTAGATATGCAGTGTAGATCGATGTAGTAACAGTGTGTCGATGTGCAGAGTAGATTGATGTAGTAACTGTGAGTAGATGTGCAATGTAGATCGATGTAGTATATGTGAGTGGATGTGCAGTGTAGATCGGTGTTGTAACTGTGAATAGATGTGCAGTGTAGATCGATGTAGTATATGTGAGTGGATGTGCAGTGTAGATCGGTGTAGTAACTGTGAGTAGATGTGCAGTGTAAATCGATGTAGTAACTGTAAGTAGATGTGCAGTGTAGATCGGTGTAGTAACTGTGAGTAGATGTGCAGTGTAGATTGATGTAGTAACTGTGAGTAGATGTGCAGTGTAGATCCATGTAGTAACTGTGAGTAGATATGCAGTGTAGATCGATGTAGTAACTGTGAGTAGATGTGCAGTGTAGAACCATGTAGTAACTGTGAGTAGATGTGCAGTGTAGATTGATGTAGTAACTGTGAGTAGATGTGCAGTGTAGATCGATGTAGTAACTGTGAGTAGATGTGCAGTGTAGATCGGTGTAGTAACTGTGAGTAGATGTGCAGTGTAGATCGATTAGTAACTGTGAATGGATGTGCAGTGTAGATCGGTGTAGTAACTGTGAGTAGATGTGCAGTGTAGATCGGTGTAGTAACTGTAAGTAGATGTGCAGTGTAGATCAATTAGTAACTGTAAGTAGATGTGCAGTGTAGATCGGTGTAGTAACTGTGAGTAGATGTGCAGTTTAGATCGATTAGTAACTGTGAATGGATGTGCAGTGTAGATCGGTGTAGTAACTGTAAGTAGGTGTGCAGTGTAGATCGATGTAGAAACTGTGAGTAGATGTGCAGTGTAGATTGATTAGTAACTGTGAATTGATGTGCAGTGTAGATCGGTGTAGTAAGTGTAAGTAGATGTGCAGTGTAAATCAATTAGTAACTGTAAGTAGATGTGTAGTGTAGATTGATGTAGTAACTGTGAGTAGATGTGGAGTGTAGATCGATGTAGTAACTGTGAGTAGATGTGCAGTGTAGATCGGTGTAGTAAGTGTAAGTAGATGTGCAGTGTAAATCAATTAGTAACTGTAAGTAGATGTGTAGTGTAGATTGATGTAGTAACTGTGAGTAGATGTGCAGTGTAGATCGATGTAGTAACTGTGAGTAGATGTGCAGTGTAGATCGATGTAGTAACTGTGAGTAGATGTGCAGTGTAGATCGATGTAGTATCTGTTAGTTGATATGCAGTGTAGATCGATGTAGTAACTGTGAGTAGATGTGCAGTGTAGATTGATGTAGTAACTGTGAGTAGATGTGCAATGTAGATCGATGTAGTATATGTGAGTGATGTGCAGTGTAGATCGGTGTAGTAACTGTGAGTAGATGTGCAGTGTAGATCGATGTAGTAACTGTGAGTAGATGTGCAGTGTAGATCGATGTAGTAACTGTGAGTAGATGTGCAGTGTAGATCGATGTAGTAACTGTGAGTAGATGTGCAGTGTAGATCGGTGTAGTAACTGTGAGTAGATGTGCAGTGTAGATCGATGTAGTAACTGTGAGTAGATGTGCAGTGTAGATCGATGTAGTAACTGTGAGTAGATGTGCAGTGTAGATCGATGTAGTAACTGTGAGTAGATGTGCAGTGCATAGTGAGTAGATGTGCAGTGTAGATCGATGTAGTAACTGTGAGTAGATGTGCAGTGTAGATCGATGTAGTAACTGTGAGTAGATGTGCAGTGTAGATCGATGTAGTAACTGTGAGTAGATGTGCAGTGTAGATCGGTGTAGTAACTGTGAGTAGATGTGCAGTGTAGATCGATTAGTAACTGTGAATGGATGTGCAGTGTAGATCGGTGTAGTAACTGTGAGTAGATGTGCAGTGTAGATCGATGTAGTAACTGTGAGTAGATGTGCAGTGTAGATCGGTGTAGTAACTCTTAGTAGATGTGCAGTGTAGAACCATGTAGTAACTGTGAGTAGATTTGCAGTGTAGATTGATGTAGTAACTGTGAGTAGATGTGCAGTGTAGATCGATGTAGTAACTGTAAGTAGATGTGCAGTGTAGATTGATGTAGTAACTGTGAGTAGATGTGCAGTTTAGATCGGTGTAGTAACTGTGAGTAGATGTGCAGTGTAGATCCATGTAGTAACTGTGAGTAGATGTGCAGTGTAGATCGATGTAGTAACTGTGAGTAGATGTGCAGTGTAGATCGTTGTAATCACTGTGAGTAGATGTGCAGAGTAGATCGATTAGTAACTGTGAATGGATGTGCAGTGTAGATCGGTGTAGTAACTGTGAGTAGATGTGCAGTGTAGATCGGTGTAGTAACTGTAAGTAGATGTGCAGTGTAAATCAATTAGTAACTGTAAGTAGATGTGCAGTGTAGATCGGTGTAGTAACTGTGAGTAGATGTGCAGTGTAGATTGATGTAGTAACTCTGAGTAGATAGGCAGTGTAGATCGATGTAGTAACTGTGAGTAGATGTGCAGTGTAGATCGATGTAGTAACTGTGAGTAGATGTGCAGTGTAGTTCGGTGTAGTAACTGTGAGTAGATGTGCAGTGTAGATCGATGTAGTAACTGTGAGTAGATGTGCAGTGTAGATCGATGTAGTAACTGTTAGTTGATGTGCAGTGCAGATTGATGTAGTAACTCTGAGTAGATATGCAGTGTAGATCGATGTAGTAACAGTGTGTCGATGTGCAGTGTAGATTGATGTAGTAACTGTGAGTAGATGTGCAATGTAGATCGATGTAGTATATGTGAGTGGATGTGCAGTGTAGATCGGTGTAGTAACTGTGAATAGATGTGCAGTGTAGATCGATGTAGTATATGTGAGTGGATGTGCAGTGTAGATCGGTGTAGTAACTGTGAGTAGATGTGCAGTGTAAATCGATGTAGTAACTGTAAGTAGATGTGCAGTGTAGATCGGTGTAGTAACTGTGAGTAGATGTGCAGTGTAGATTGATGTAGTAACTGTGAGTAGATGTGCAGTGTAGATCCATGTAGTAACTGTGAGTAGATGTGCAGTGTAGATCGATGTAGTAACTGTGAGTAGATGTGCAGTGTAGAACCATGTAGTAACTGTGAGTAGATGTGCAGTGTAGATTGATGTAGTAACTGTGAGTAGATGTGCAGTGTAGATCGATGTAGTAACTGTGAGTAGATGTGCAGTGTAGATCGGTGTAGTAACTGTGAGTAGATGTGCAGTGTAGATCGATTAGTAACTGTGAATGGATGTGCAGTGTAGATCGGTGTAGTAACTGTGAGTAGATGTGCAGTGTAGATCGGTGTAGTAACTGTAAGTAGATGTGCAGTGTAGATCAATTAGTAACTGTAAGTAGATGTGCAGTGTAGATCGGTGTAGTAACTGTGAGTAGATGTGCAGTTTAGATCGATTAGTAACTGTGAATGGATGTGCAGTGTAGATCGGTGTAGTAACTGTAAGTAGGTGTGCAGTGTAGATCGATGTAGAAACTGTGAGTAGATGTAAAGTGTAGATCGGTGGAGTAACTGTGAGTAGATGTGCAGTGTAGATTGATGTAGTAACTGTGAGTAGATGTGCAGTGTAGATCGGTGTAGTAACTGTGAGTAGATGTGCAGTGTAGATCGATGTAGAAACTGTGAGTAGATGTGAAGTGTAGATCGGTGTAGTAACTGTGAGTAGATGTGCAGTGTAGATTGATGTAGTAACTGTGAGTAGATGTGCAGTGTAGATCGTTGTAGTAACTGTGAGTAGATGTGCAGTGTAGATCGGTGTAGTAACTGTGAGTAGATATGAAGTGTAGATCGGTGGAGTAACTGTGAGTAGATTTGCAGTGTAAATTGATGTAGTAACTGTGAGTAGATGTGCAGTGTATATCGATGTAGTAACTGTGAGTAGATGTGCAGTGTAGATTGATGTAGTAACTGTGAGTAGATGTGCAGTGTAGATTGATGTAGTAACTGTTAGTTGATGTGCAGTGTAGCTCCATGTAGTAACTGTGAGTAGATGTGCAGTGTATATCGATGTAGTAACTGTAAGTAGATGTGCATTGTAGATCCATGTAGTAACTGAGTGGTTGTGCAGTGTATATCGGTGTAGTAACTGTGAGTAGATGTGCAGTGTAGATCGATATAGTAACTGTTAGTGGGTGTGCAGTGTAGATCGATGTAGTAACTGTGAGTAGATGTGCAGTGTAGATTGATGTAGTAAATGTGAGAATATGTGCAGTGTAGATCGGTGTATTAAATGTGAGTAGATGTGCAGTGTAGATCGGTATAATAAATGTGAGTAGATGTGCAGTGTAGATCGGTATAATAAATGTGAGTAGATGTGCAGTGTAGATCGGTATAATAAATGTGAGTAGATGTGCAGTGTTGATTGATGTAGTAACTGTGAGTAGATGTGCAGTGCAGATTGATGTAGTAACTGTGAGTAGATGTGCAGTGTAGATTGATGCAGTATCTGTAAGTAGATGTGCAGTGTAGATCGATGTAGTAACTGTGAGTAGATGTGCAGTGTAGATCGGTGTAGTAACTGTTAGTAGATGTGCCGTGTAGATTGATGTAGTAACTGTAAGTAGATGTGCAGTGTATATCGATGTAGTAACTGTGAGTAGATGTGCAGTGTAGATCGGTGTAGTAGCTGTTAGTAGATGTGCAGTGTAGATCGATGTAGTAACTGTTAGTAGATGTGCAGTGTAGATAGGTGTAGTAACTGTTAGTAGATGTGCAGTGTAGATCGATGTAGTAACTGTGAGTAGATGTGCAGTGTAGATCGATGTAGTAACTGTTAGTTGATGTGCAGTGTAGATCGATGTAGTAACTGTTAGTTGATGTGCAGTGTAGATCGATGTATTAACTGTGAGTAGATGTGCAGTGTAGATCGATGTAGTAACTGTTAGTAGATGTGCAGTGTAGATCGGTGTAGTAACTGTTAGTAGATGTGCAGTGTAGATCGATGTAGTAACTGTTAGTAGATGTGCAGTGTAGATAGGTGTAGTAACTGTTAGTAGATGTGCAGTGTATATCGATGTAGTAACTATTAGTAGATGTGCAGTGTAGATCGGTGTATAAACTGTGAGTATATGTGAAATGTAGATTGGTGTAGTAACTGTGAGTAGATGTGCAGTGTAGATCGGTGTAGTAACTGTTAGTAGATGTGCAGTGTAGATCGAGGTAGTAACTGTTAGTAGATGTGCAGTGTAGATCGGTGCAGTAACTCTTAGTAGATGTGCAGTGTAGATCGATGTAGTAACTGTGAGTAGATGTGCAGTCTACATCGGTGTAGTAACTGTGAGTAGATGTGCAGTGTAGATCGATGTTGTAACTGTGAGTAGATGTGCAGTGTAGATCGATGTAGTAACTGTGAGTAGATGTGCAGTGTACATCGGTGTAGTAACTGTGAGTAGATGTGAAGTGTAGATCGATGTTGTAACTTTGAGTAGATGTGAAGTGTAGATCGATGTTGTAACTGTGAGTAGATGTGCAGTGTAGATCGGTGTAGTAACTGTGAGTAGATGTGCAGTGTAGATTGATGTAGTAACTGTGAGTAGATGTGCAGTGTAGATTGATGTAGTAACTGTGAGTAGATGTGCAGTGTAGATTGGTGTAGTAACTGTAAGTAGATGTGCAGTGTAGATTGATGTAGTAACTGTGAGTAGATGTGCAGTGTAGATTGATGTAGTAACTGTGAGTATATGTCCAGTGTAGAACCATGTAGTAACTGTGAGTAGATGTGCAGTGTAGATTGATGTAGTAACTGTGAGTAGATGTGCAGTGTAGATCCATGTAGTAACTGTTAGTAGATGTGCAGTGTAGATCCATGTAGTAACTGTGAGTAGATGTGCAGTGTAGATCGATGTAGTAACTGTGAGTAGATGTGCAGTGTAGATCGATATAGTAACTGTTATTAGATGTGCAGTGTAGATCCCTGTAGTAAATGTGAGTAGATTTGCAGTGTAGATCGATGTAGTAACTGTGAGTAGATTTGAAGTGTAGATCATCAACATTTACATATTTTCGAAATATAATTTGAATATTTATTTTGTTTTTATTTGTGCTCTTTCCTGCTTGCCAGTTCTAGCGTGTATACTATCAACAAGCACCTGTTAATGGCCGCGATGACGTCATTTGCACACACATTGGAATGCAGAGGGTGGGGGGAGGGGGTTGGAAAACATGGAGATTGAAGATATATTTTAGCACGATCTATATACTATTCTTTAGATAAAATGAAAAACTTTCCCATAAACTATTTAGGCCATGAAAAGTGTGCTTAGAATATTCATTGCTATTGTTATTACCACTAACTCTGTGCAATATTCTATACATTATACACATGCATTATATAGAGATATTTAACATGTCTTTACACAAGTATACATATATTGCCATCTAAGCTTCCTGGCAGTACTTCGAGCAATTCAATGTCCACCCAGAAAATAAAATGAAGAATTTGATTAGTAAATCTTGATCTAACATATTCTCTATTTGTATGCTTTTTCGTTTGCAATAACTACACTGATTGCAAACGCGACATTAATGTGATGAGCACTTTTCAATGCTTAATTGAACCGGGTATTGTTTGCTAATCCGTCATGTGTGGCTCATTTGTTAGCAATTTCTTCCACTAATCCGTCATATTCCAGACTAACTACTTCCATGTCGCCACGTCGTTTTCAAGTGGAATCTCGCGTTTTCGTTTGAACATTGTCAATGTCGCCCTTTGCATTGGAAGCACCACTACTCCCACTGCTAGTATGCGACTTTGATCAAATGCAAGTCGAGACTACTACATAATATACGGGATTGATTTGTAGTAGCAACATCGAAGCATTGACGACCAGTTCCTCTAAAGGCAGCGTGCACACTTTGTTGTTAGGTTTGTGATGTGTTAGTTGGTTGATTAATACCATCAAGTTTGATGAGCGTGAACATCGGTGCATCACAGTATTATTAGCAGAATACTCACCATTCCGTGCAGGCACATGGCATAGAATTAATTGGTTGAATTAAGCTCACGATTTGGCTGAGTATTGGCACACTATCATGTTGTTGATATCTAGGTGGACACAAGTTGTTCAGTGTTTATGTATACACTAAGCGTAATTTCTAAACGGCCACCTTGTGTTTTATGGTATGCTGTATAGTCATCTGGAATTAAGTGTACTAAATGACAATATGAACATATTTATATTGTATGATTAATAGTTGGGTCCAAGTCTTATTAACTCTTTCACCGCCAATGTCGCATAAAAGCGACTTTGTAAAAAAGTATAGAACCCGATCGGACAGAACATAACATGCCGTCTGATCAGGCTATAATGCTGATTGCTCTTCAGACAGTGGAGCTGAAGAACATGTCCGAATAGCAAACAACATAGATCCTGATCAGACGCGGCGTTACGCCGCGGCTGATCTGGATTTATGTTGTTTGCACATGCTCTGAATTTATTCGGCGCTGAAAGAGTTAAACAGCAGATGATCGATTATCAAATGTGTCGAGTATACATGAATATTATGTAACATATGTCCATCTTTGTTTGGATGTTGGACAAATCGCAAAGTTTATTGACATTATGTTCGAGTTGAATAAACTATGGGGCTTACGTGACCGAGTGGTTAATGCTGTTGACTTCGTATCACCTGCTCATCATCGCTGTACGTTCGAACCCATTGGTTGTGTCGAATTCTTTCATATGAGGAAGTTATCCAACTGTCATGCGGTAGTCCGTGGTCGGCTGGATAGTCGCCATATGACGTTAGTAAGCCGTTGGTGCAACCTTAAACCTAGAAACAAACATAAAACGCATGTAGAGTTGTGGGATCTCCGCAATACCTAACGATAGCAAGTTCGTGTACAGTTGTGGGATCTCCGCAATACTTAACGAGAGCAAGTTCGTGTACAGTTGTGGGATCCCCGCAATACTTAACGAGAGCAAGTTCGTGTACAGTTGTGGGATCTCCGCAATACTTAACGAGAGCAAGTTCGTGTACAGTTGTGGGATCTCCGCAATACTTAACGAGAGCAAGTTCGTGTACAGTTGTGGGATCCCCGCAATACTTAACGAGAGCAAGTTCGTGTACAGTTGTGGGATCTCCGCAATACTTAACGAGAGCAAGTTCGTGTACAGTTGTGGGAACTCCGCAATACTTAACGAGAGCAAGTTCGTGTACAGTTGTGGGATCTCCGCAATACTTAACGAGAGCAAGTTCGATTTCGTCTCAATTACCCTTGGCTGGATTTGTAATATCCACTGTTGATGTCAACCTGTCTTCCTTAACGTTAATAACGATCTGTATTTGTAGGTCCACTTTTACAATGTGTGTTTCAATAGCTCTGTATTTGTAGGTCCACTTTTACAATGTGTGTTTCAATAGCTCTGTATTTGTAGGTCCACTTTTACAATGTGTGTTTCAATAGCTCTGTATTTGTAGGTCTACTTTTACAATGTGTGTTTCAATAGCTCTGTATTTGTAGGTCCACTTTTACAATGTGTGTTTCAATAGCTCTGTATTTGTAGGTCCACTTTTACAATGTGTGTTTCAATAGCTCTGTATTTGTAGGTCCACTTTTACAATGTGTGTTTCAATAGATCTGTATTTGTAGGTCCACTTTTACAATGTGTGTTTCAATAGCTCTTAACAGTTTGCTGAAAGTATATAACTATATATTAAAACACTATCGTGACGTCATATTGTTGACTTGCAGTCCATTATTAGTAATATTTGACTGCTTTCAAAATACCAGAGTATTATATTAAATCCAACTTTACATGTACGAAATTAACAATTTTAATTTTAGGATATTGTGATTGTTTTAAGTAAGATATAAGCCTCAAACAGATCCAATATGTAAAATATTGGTACAATCCTCGGCACAACGCGCTTCACACAGTCCAATACTTTACACATTGGATCGTTTTCGGCTTATATCCTATACATAATGCCCCAAAGAACATGTCAAATGCCGAGTTATTTATGGCTATTCAGCTGTCAGAACTTCTGTAATCACAACGAGAACTTATTTCACGGCCAGTAAATGTACGGTCCGTAATTTACCAACGTTCGGCTATATTTGCCTCTGATATAACCGTTACTTCGGAGCTCATGAAGTGATAGACGAATTTATTTTAGAAGTTCGTTGGGATACCGTACGAGAACGCACCATCAATTTTGTAAACAGTGGTAATCAGTCGCATGTATTTCTCAGTTGATAAACATTTATTTGATGGAATGCATCGCCGCGAGGAAGAGATGCATGTGGAATTTAAGTGCATTGCTTAAGGGTACACTCATACCGGCTACATCTGGGCGCCAATTACATTACTGGCCGTTCACATCTGAAGCGACAGCTCTACCACTGCGCTCTCACGACTTCAACTATTATATCATACTAATAAATAAAGTCAATTATATCATACTCAAAACAAGTCAAAACTATGTTTATCAGCCGCACATTTGTCGTGTTCTGGCATTTTTTGGGTGATAAAATGACGTATTAACCGATCCAATATTTTGATCAGGATGTATGTTCGGATGGCCGTTTGGTGTTATTCACTTAAACGTTTGAGTTGTTACATTTATTTCATTTTTTTTCTTCTATTTTTCTCTTTTTTTCTCATTTTTTTCTTTTTCTTTCTCTTGAGCGGAGCAAGCCCCTAACATCATTACATTTATTTCATGGTATTTTGTCATGGAGGTGTTGTAGGTGTACAACTATTATGAAATGACCTCCTTGGCCGAGTGTCTAAGGTCGGTGACTTGAAATCACTTGACCCATCACCGCTATAGGTTCGAATCTCAATAGGTGTGCGTGCCGAATACTTTAAAGTGATGAAGCTATCCAGCTGGCTTGCCAAAGGTCGGTGGTTCCATCCGAGTGCCTGTCCGTGCATGAAATGATGTTCGTAGTAGCACCCAGGGTCTTCCTTTATCAATGCTATATGGAGAGTCGCCGTATGACCTAAGTTGTTGGTGCGACTTTAAACCCCAAACACGAACAAAACAAATGTGATAGCAGTAAGTGATATAAGTATGTGGCACATAACACACATGTGATAGCAGTAAGTGGTATAAGTATGTGACACATAAAACACATGTGATAGCAGTAAGTGATATAAGTAGGTGACACATACAACAAATGTGATAGCAGTAAGTGATATAAGTAGGTGACACATACAACAAATGTGATAGCAGTAAGCGATATAAGTATGTGGCACATACAACAAATGTGATAGCAGTAAGCGATATAAGTATGTGGCACATACAACAAATGTGATATCAGTAAGCGATATAAGTATGTGACACATGAAACAAATGTGATAGCAGTAAGTGATATAAGTATGTGACACATGAAACAAATGTGATAGCAATAAGTGATATAAGTAGGTGACACATACAACAACTGTGATAGCAGTAAGCGATATAAATATGTGGCACATACAACAAATGTGATAGCAGTAAGTGATATAAGTATGTGACACGTGAAACAAATGTGATAGCAGTAAGTGATATAAGAATGTGACATATGCACTCATATATGACTAAACTAATCTTAAATCAGTCATCGGTGTCTCATTGGTTGCAGTTGTCACCGTATGTACTGCAAATGACTATTGTTTAAAGAATTCAGCATTTTAGTGCATCCAGAAATACCGACAAGTGTACAATTTATATGAATATATACTGTAACATGATGTACCTTTCTAAAGCGTAGCTTGGTATATGTGTAGACAACATTAGGATAATTGTCGGGTCCGAGTGTATTTCCTCCGAAATAGTATGAAAAATTCGATATCCTTTCTAGATCTGTTTTTATGTAACTACCAAACAGATGCCTCTACATGTACGACTAACCGGTTGTGACATTTGCCGAAATTATTATTTCAATTTCACTAATTCACGATTTCAACTACACGAATTCACGATTTCAACTACACTAATTCACGATTTCAACTACACTAATTCACGATTTCAACTACACTAATTCATGATTTCAACTACACTAATTCATGATTTCAACTACACTAATTCATGATTTCAACTACACTAATTCACGATTTCAACTACACTAATTCATGATTTCAACAACACTAATTCACGATTTCAACTACACTAATTCATGATTTCAACAACACTAATTCATGTTTTCAACAACACTAATTCATGTTTTCAACAACACTAATTCATGATGTCAACAACACTAATTCATGATTTCAACAACACTAATTCATGAATTCTACTACACTAATTTGCGATGTCAATTTAACGAATTCACGATTTCAACTTCAGGAATAAACGATTTCATTTTTCAACTTCACGAATGAATGCATAATTTTAACTTCTCAAATTCACGATTTCAACTCCACTGTCATCACATTCCTGGAGTTGAAATAGTGATATCTTGCAATGATGTAGTAGCAAATGCCACCTCCAGTCTTCCATATGAATCAATGTAGGCGTTTTCAAAGAACTATGACATGTGCTATCAATTGGAAAATTGAAAACTCCTAGTTTATTAACAAAGTGCGTACATTTACCTACCCACCAACAAGAATTACAACATTAATCATGAAAGAAAGGAGCTAAATATTAATTAAAACCGTCATGTAAAAACGCATCTGCCAGAGAGCATAGTATTCAACAAGAAACAACATGAGCATAGTTGAAACTTAGTTTTCAAATACTAGTGTGTACATTTATGTGTTTGCCAAAAGAACCACACTTGTCAACGTGTAAAGGGTCATAGGGTTATATCATTAACAGTTGTACTCGATATTCCTCCGTGGCCGAGTTGTTAAGTGTGTTGACTTCAAATCACTTGTCATTCATCGCTGTATGTTCGAATCCCATTAGATATATTGAATTATTTCATGTGAGGAAGCTATCCAGCTGTTCTATGGAAGGTGGTGATTCTACCAGGGTCAATCAAATATGGAGACGATTATTTTATTAGCATATTAAGTAAGTCGTGAAGACTTTTATTTGAAGTGTACTGCAAACACACGTTGAAAATCGATGTGCAAATGACTACACTTCTATGATTTATACCATAACTGGAATGAACTGTACACAATTGCTGACATAGAATAGATAGATCTATTTATAAAACGTACAACAAATCTATTTTTATACGCGCATGCGTACTGTGTACATGGGATCCCGAAATAGTAGAAATAATGTCGGCTGAAATGTTGGTGGTCTCTCCGTCACAATAGACTGAACTCAGTTATAATCATAAAACAGGTATATATAGAGAATATATCGCTTACGTTTGCCCTGCTTTATTATACACTAAATTCAAGTATATGCTCACATATTTCACTCCATGTGGTGTTTCGGTTTTGCACGATGTTTTGCAGGATGTCTACGCGAGCACAATTTATATTTAGATGGCATGTACACCACGAGTTATTTATTTATGCGGGGAATTTGAAATAAACATATGAAACAAGTTAGTAAACATGGCTTATCGGTTATGTTGGTGGTCATAGATTGATACAATTGTGTCCATATGTTCTTGGAATGTTACTCGAAATGTCGGTTTTGCATTGCAGGCATCGAGAGCCGTTATCACTGCATTTCCGTAACTGCGAAATAGTACAGTTTCACCAATAAAACAACAGACACATTACGTGCATATCCAAGTTTGTTTCAAGTCATAATGTATCTGTTTTATGTCTCACCGCTATCCACTCTCCATGTCATCTCTCGCCCATCCTTTTGCTCATTTCCCACTATTTCATCTGCCATTATCTCATCTCTATCCATTCTATCTCCCCCTCTCTCGCTCCCCTCCCTCTCCCATTATATCATATCCCACTATCTCATCTATGCCCACTGTTTCACCCCTATGTCACTATCCACGGTCCCTCTCTCCTCTGTCGCATGTGTCACTCTCTCATGTACCACTATCTTATCTCTGTCCACTGTATCACCCCTATATCACTTTTCACTGTCCCTCACTCCTCTCGCATGTGTCACTCTCTCATGTACCACTCTCTCATCTCTGTCCACTGTCTCACCCCTATATCATTCTCCACTGTCCCTATCTCCTCTCACGCATGTGTCACTCTCTCATGTACCACTATCTCATCTCTGTCCACTGTCTCACCCCTATATCACTCTCCACTGTCCCTCACTCCTCTCGCATGTGCCACTCTCTCATGTACCACTCTGTCATCTCTGTCCACTGTGTCACCCCTATCTCACTCTCCACTGTCCCTCACTCCTCTATCGCATGTGTCACTCTCTCAGTTGCCACTCTCTCCACACATTCCGTTTCTCTCTCATCTCTATATCATATCTCACTCTCTCATCTCAGTTTTACAATGTCCCTCTCTTCTCTATCATCTCTCAGCTAACTCCTCCCTCCCGTTTCTATCCCCTCTCTCATCTCCCATTCTCTCATCCCCCACTCTCTCATCTCTAAGTATTTTCTCTCTGTCTCGCCAGGGTACTACGTATACGTTTGTTCTTGTTTCCAGTAACTCTTGAGTCATTGTCATTTTGTTCTCCAGTTCAAGCATTCTTTCTTGGTTATGTCAGTATTTAAAATCAGTTATTCCGATGCACTGTAAATAACGTATGTGTAATCATTAACAACACTCATCTTACTATTTTATTCCTTCTTTCTGATTGTTTTCGTTTGCATTTCTTCGCTTTTTTCTTCCGCCCTACACATGGTTTTTATCGTATTTTTAAAGAAGTGTTGCGATAAGCATTCCAACCGTTATTGCGGTTAGTTTACTATGCTTCTATCATGAGCGTACTTATTATCGTTGCTTGCGATTCGACTGTTTGTACTATTGTCACGTTGTTTCTCCGTTACTTGTGTCTCTGGTGATGCTGATGTGATAGGCTTCGCTATCGAACCAGAGCCAAACATTATGATAGTAAATATTGTGGAAAAGTTTTAAGACATAAATATATAGCTATATCACTGCAACAACATGACCAATATCAGATCAAGTATGTAACACATTTGCATGGTTGTTATGTCACTGACTACACCTAGCATGCATGTATATATGGACTTTCTTTTCACGTGCTAATTAGCAGGATGGTTGGTATGAACTTCATACTTTCATCAAATAACATGAATTTTCAAATATTCAAGTTTGCCGAAACGAAATACAAGAACCGAAACAGACCGCGCACCAATCGTCTTTGAGCTATATGAAGAAGAAGAAGAATGCTTTATTAAGACTTAATCTTTACAGTTTCTCGTCTGTAACATTTAAACGTATTTACAATATATATAGTACAATATTATGATATATGCAATCATGATGAGGATGGACAAATGATGTAATGATTATGGACATACATGGAAAAATAATGACAATGTCATGATGGATTTTAGACTATGCAAAACATGATCATGACTGTATTAAGAGTGTAGGGAGTATTCAACTGGTAACTCATATATCCTAAACAAGTGAATTACGAAGGGATAAGGCTTCATGAATATATTTACTAAAGTTATCCAGCTCTAGGGAATTGTCACATTGAAATATTTGCAATAATTTGAACATACTTGGTCGATTAGTATATAAACGTTTAATATATTGTTTTCTTAATGTACTATACACCTCACATTTAAACATGAAATGAAACTCATCTTCCACGTTGTTTGTGTTACACAATAAACATAACCTTTCGTTTTGATCAATACGGTTTCTACCATATCTGCCAGTTCAATCCGTAAGTTGTATAAGTATATGTGTTGCGTCGATATCTATCCTACACATATTTTCTAATGACATTCGCTTACAACATCTATTTCCACGAAAGGTGTTATCATTTTATGGTGTCAGTTACTCACGGCATCATTTACCACGGAAGGCACACTTAATTTAGCATTAGCATTGACGGGGTTACTTAATACTAGCTCAACGTTATAATTTGCCTCTGCGAAACAAGCATTATCATATTGGTAAAGACCGACAAGCGAGTGCAAACTATTTGGTGATATGTGTGAGAGATAAAGTGCATGAGTACGCATGATACAATAGTATCGTAACAAGTTGGCAGTTTCTTACGGAGGTTGGTGCACCCAAGTACTGGTTAACCGTTGTGAGCCCAGGAAAGGTGTTGTTAGGTAAACTGCCCGCCGGCGATATAGCCCAAAATGGTGCTGATGCAGGCGTAAAACCCGAAATATGACATGACAAACATATTCACATCCATTTAACCATAATTGTAGATGTATAGGTATATATATTACCGATAATGGTCGCTTTACACATAATCTCCCTCAATGAAGCTATATGAAGCTATATTCACGCACGGATATATATCTGTTAGTTAAAGAAACACATTTATTTTAGAAGTATAATTAAGAATTATATCAAACGAGACACAAGATTAGCCATCATTTTTTTATTTTATACTTTATTTATTTTACAACGATTGCGAAGCAAGTTTGAACAACTTATATTAATCACTCTCGTTGGCTCGGATGTAAGCGTATATGTGGTCATTCATGTGGGAGGAAACCGGAGTACCCGGAGAAAACCATAATTTATGCAGAAACACATAGTTAAATGATTCATTACGTGTCCATTTAATCGCATCTCTGATCAATTTATTAATTTCAGTTGTTAATGCCTTGTCCTAGGTATCAACTATTATTAGGTGCTCATAACATATTTGATTCATTTTCCACGTACATCACATGTTTGTTCTAAATAGCCAATGACTTTCGCTTTAAAAGTATTCCTTCCTTAAAATCAATTGCAATGTCAGTGTTGCCGTTACATTTTCAAAACTTGTCTTGACATTTGCCAATATTAATAATGCTCCTATAATATGACGTTTCCTTCAACTATAGTAATAAAAGGCTATTAACCGGACTTGACCAAACCATACTTGAGTTTCTTGTGGCCTATCCTCTATTGCATCATCCTAGAATACAACACAGCATATTTAACAATTTATTCTCGTCACAATGGACTACATATAGTGTAACATATATATATGTTATGTTATATTTCGGGTTTTACGCCTGCATCAGCACCATTTTGGGCTATATCGCCGGCGGGCAGTTTACCTAACAACACCTTTCTTGGGCAGGCTCCAACGGTTAACCAGTACTTAGGTGCACCAACCTCCGTAAGAAACTGCCAACATTTTCATATAAATGAGACACCGCCTGAGCGGGGCTGGAACCCGTGACCATCAGTGATGATAGGTTGCAGTGGTATACAAGTCAGCGACCTTAACATATATAATAAAAGATACTTATATAGAAGAAATAGAGGATATTTGAGTAGATAGGGTCTAAGCTAGGATTCTATTTAACTTTAGTTTTAATACTGGAATATCGATCGAACACATGTCTATTTATCCATTACTGTTTGCGGATGACGCTGCGATATTTTCAGATACACATGGTCTACAAGAATCGTTAAATAATCTTGAAGAATATTGCGCTAAATGGAAACTAACAGTTAATACTGATAACACCAAAATTGTTGTTTTTAGAACAGGTGGAGTTTTAAGAAAACAATATAATTGGACATATGAAGGTAAACATATAGAGATAGTTAGCAGTTTTTATTACCTTGGGGTAGTTCTGTCTAGTGGCGGATCTTTCATACCCGCAACTAATACACTTTCAGACAAAGCTCTACGGGGTATGCACTCAATATGTGCTATGACTACGGGGCTTCAAATACCAATACAGCTAATGTTTAATCTATTCGATGCGTACGTAGTCTCAATTTTAAACTACCGTTGCGAAATATGGGGCTTCGTGAAAGCTGATAATATTGAAAAAATACACGGACAATTTTGCAAACGTCTTATTAATGTAAAAATGTCAACACACTCTGTGTCTCTATATTCAGAAATGGGGCGTTACCCGTTATTCATTGGACGATATTTAAAGTGACACTACATCAGTGAAAACGCAAATTTCTACAGAATGTATTTTCCTATTATATGGTATATTTCCCCCCAAATATTTGCCTCAAATACTGAGTATTTCAACTAATAAGTAAGCGTCGTATACGCGGTTTGTTGACATAACAAAATAATGTAAATAGGGTCGACATGTATGCGTAATACAACTCGTGTATCCTGGATAACACGATTTATG
Source organism: Archivesica marissinica (assembly GCA_014843695.1). Lineage (NCBI taxonomy): Eukaryota > Metazoa > Mollusca > Bivalvia > Venerida > Vesicomyidae > Archivesica > Archivesica marissinica. The sequence goes on from CM026387.1 coordinate 27,154,763, forward strand.
TTGCGTATTTATCGTTATATCTCACATATGTGCCTATGCATATTTATTTGTAGACTAGTCTTAGTTAAATTATCTTTAAACGACATTATCTCGCATTTAGTAAAAATGACTCCGATGACAAACAAACGTCATTTCAGAAGCGTGAATGGTCGTTATATGAAATCCTACTTTCAGTTTTGAAAGTTTGTAGATCACAGAAACACTGTTTATTGATTCAATGTTAGTGTTCGAGTGTATTCGGAAGAATTTGTAGTAGCAACGCATTTATACGTGAACAAGTCCATTTATTTGCTTTTTGCGATGTATAGTAACTTTAAGAATAACTAAATATTGGTTAAAATTGTATGGGATCAAACAACGAAACTGTATACTAAGCGCAATTGCATACACACAAAGACAGGATGTCGATAGTAAGACAAATACAACAAATTGGTAATCCAAGGTTCGTAACATACTGCATACATCCGGTTATTCTGATGTTTGGTTATTTCCTGAATCTGTCAATGTAAACGTTTTTGTACCAGTGCTCAAATGTCGCATGTGAGATCAGTACGTGTCACAATGGCGTATAAATATAGACGCCTCTTCCCAATTAACTTTATACAAAGAACTTAAGCCTAATTTCGAACGATCTAACTACTTACATATATTATGTAACGTAAGTCACAGAAACAGTATAGCTAAACTAAGGCTTTCCTCACATAAACTTCTAATAGAGACTGGAAGACACAGAAACATTGAAAGAAGCCAACGTAAATGCGAATGTTGTCCATTGAACGACATAGAAGACGAGTATCATTTCGTATTAATTTGTCCACTCTACGACGTCCTTAGAAAAAAATACATACCAAAGTATTTTTCACAACGTCCAAATTTGTTTCAATTTATTGCTTTGTTGAATTCCGATAACAAATTTTATTGAACAAACTTGCACTATTTTGTATAAAAGGTTTTAAGATTAGAGACATCACATTAAACATACACTAATACACACCCACCAACTTTCACGACACATGATTGATATACTATAATAGATACATGCATTTATTCAAACAAATATAATACTAAACACACTACTCACACTTTCTCATCTTTCTTTATATTTAACACACATACCATTTAACATAAACATATGTACTGTATGTATAGTTTGTATCTCACACGTACATGCTATTATAATTAAGAAATTAAACATTTTATATACAGCTACGCAACACACTGTGCCAAGTACACCACAAGATGTACAACACCGTTTGAAAAACATTCAATTTAATTTGCTCTACATAAAATTGAATTAAAATAGAGATGCTAGGATAATTCCTGTCTAGTATCTCTCATAACACTCTCACATTGGAAACATTTTAATCAACATGTATATCTACCATCAGTTAAACACTCTTCATATATTTATCATTATTATTTTTCATTGCATGCACATTGTATATGTATTATTATGATGATGAGCTATGTAATGCTTAAATCTAATAAACAATATGTTCTGTTCTGTTTCATTTAGTGATCACCGACATTTGTATTTCAACTCTTCTTTTTCTTTTATGATTTCCAATGAATGATTGGCTAATATAATATTTGTTTTTAATTCATTTTATCTGTGAGCCTCATTTCACTACAATACACAATCGCTCAACCACTTATTATAGTGTGAATGCCACTATGCCGGTAATTGCTGTAATCAGGTCGTCTTTTGATCTACACATGTAAGGGCTGTAATCAGGTCGTCTTTTGATCTACACATGTAAGGGCTGTAATCAGATCCTCTTTTGATCTACACATGTAAGGGCTGTAATCAGATCGTCTTTTGATCTACACATGTAAGGGCTGTAATCAGGTCGTCTTTTGATCTACACATGTAAGGGCTGTAATCAGATCGTCTTTTGATCTACACATTTAAGGGCTGTAATCAGGTCGTCTTTTGATCTACACATGTAAGGGCTGTAATCAGATCGTCTTTTGATCTACACATGTAAGGGCTGTAATCAGGTATTATCGTGATCAGGTAGGGGCTGCAATCTGGTCGTCTCTTGATCTACAAATGAAAGGGCTGTAATCAGGTCGTCTCTTGATCTACAAATGAAAGGGCTGCAATCAGGGCGTCTCTTGATCTACACATGTAAGGGCTGTAATCAGGTCATCTCTTGATCTACAAATGAAAGGGCTGCAATCAGGTCATCTCTTGATCTACACATGTAAGGGCTGTAATCAGGTATTATCGTGATCAGGTAAGGGCTGCAATCAGGTCGTCTCTTGATCTACACATGTAAGGGCTGTAATCAGGGCGTCTCTTGATCTACACATGTAAGGGCTGTAATCAGGTCATCTCTTGATCCACACATGTAAGGTCTGCAAGCAGATCGTCTTTTTATCTACACATGTAAGGGCTGTAATCAGGTCGTCTTTTGATCTACACATGTAAGGGCTGTACTCAGATCGTCTTTTGATCTACACATGTAAGGGCTGTAATCAGGTATTATCGTGATCTACACATGTAAGGGCTGTACTCAGATCGTCTGTTGATCTACACATGTAAGGGCTGTAATCTGGTATTATCGTGATCAGGTAAGGGCTACACTCAGGTATTATCGTGATCAGGTAGGGGCTGTAATCAGGTCGTCTCTTGATCTACAAATGAAAGGGCTGCAATCAGGTCGTCTCTTGATCTACACATGTAAGGGCTGTACTCAGGTCGTCTTTTGATCTACACATGTAAGGGCTGCAAGCAGGTCGTCTTTTGATATACACATGTAATGGCTGCAATCAGGTCATATCTTGATTTTCAAAGGTAAGGGCTGCACTCCAGTAGTCTTGTGATATACACAGATAAGGGCTGTAATCAGGTATTATCGTGATCAGGTAGGAGCTGCAATCAGGTCATATCTTGATCTACACATGTAAGGGCTGCAATCAGGTCGTCTCTTGATCTACACATGTAAGGGCTGCAATCAGGTCGTCTCTGGATCTACACATGTAAGGGCTGCAATCAGGTCGTCTCTTGATCTACACATGTAAGTGTTGCAATCAGGTATTATCGTGATTTTCAAAGGTAAGGGCTGCACTCCAGTAGTCTTGTGATCTACACAGGTAAGGGCTGTAATCAGGTATTATCGTGATCAGGTAGGAGCTGCAATCAGGTCATATCTTGATCTACACATGTAAGGGCTGCAATCAGGTCGTCTCTTGATCTACACATGTAAGGGCTGCAATCAGGTCGTCTCTTGATCTACACATGTAAGGGCTGCAATCAGGTCGTCTCTTGATCTACACATGTAAGTGTTGCAATCAGGTATTATCGTGATTTTCAAAGGTAAGGGCTGCACTCCAGTAGTCTTGTGATCTACACAGGTAAGGGCTCCAATCAGGTAATCTCGTGAACTACATAGGAATGGGCTGCAATCTGGTAGTCTCGTGTACTACATAGGAAAGTGCTGCAATCTGGTAGTCTCGTGTGAACTACATAGGAAAGGGATGCAATCTGGTCGTCTCGTGACCTATACAGGTCAGGGCTGCAATCAGGTAATCTCGTGAACTACATAGGTAAGGGCTGCAATCAGGTAGTCTCGTGAACTACACAGGTAAGGGCTGCAATCAGGTAATCTCGTGATCTACATAGGTAAGGGCTGCAATCAGGTAGTCTCGTTATCTACATAGGTAAGTGCTGCAATCAGGTAGTCTCGTGAACTACACAGGTAAGGGCTGTAATCAGGTCGTCTCTTGATCTTCACAGGTAATGTTTTCAAACAGGTAATCTCGTGATCTACATAGGTAAGCCCTGCAATCAGGTCGTCTCTTGATCTGAACAGGTAATGTTTTCAATCAGGTAATCTCGTGAACTACACAGATAAGGGCTGCAATCAGGTCGTCTCTTGATCTGCACAGGTAATGTTTTCAATCAGGTAATCTCGTGAAATACACAGGTAAGGGCTGCAATCAGGTCGTCTCTCTCGCGGCACCCTCCTCAGCAGCATCTGCCGGTAGAACATCATCAGCCGTTGAGGAACAACAAGCGCTATCTGTATATTTCTTATATGTCTACACTCTATATGACAGATATGAGAGATAATGTACACTGTACGTGTGAAAACAAACTGGTATGCATGTATAGATATACCCTCTCAACGCAAGCGCAGACTGCAGACGGATATGTAGTCCAGTGGTAACACGCTGGACTGGTAATCTAGGGATCGCAAGTTCGATCCCCCGTCTGACCCTAATAAAATTAACAGTCTTTCAGATGGGACGTTAAACCAAGGTCTCGTGTCAGTGCTTTACACCGTGCACGTAAAAGACCCAGAGGAGATTCTGGAATGGGTCTCTTTCTGTATCATGCAATATCCTCCAAAATCTAAAATAAATAATCTCTTCCGGAGGCGTAGCTCATATGGGCAACCGGTAGCGACGATAAATAAACGTAAAAACACACACGCGCAGACTGCCATGTGGGCTGTACGGATTGTACTTTGTAGGCATATGAGTGCCGTGCGTGGGCCTTGTATTACGCGCAGGGTGTTCCACATACCACAAGGCCACCGTACGGACACCTTGCAACTTCCATAGTCGCTCGTGGAATTACTGCGGCCACGGCCGAAAATACCAATTTTAATTCATAGGACATAGGACAGCGTTCGGCAATCGCTAGCCCACCGTACAGCCGAAGCATGGTCGCCCTGAAACGCTCTACGACAAGGCTACTGCGTTTCGAATTTCTACTGCGAACTTGGTGGCAACAGGTTATAACTGCGATATAATCCTACGGCGACACATACAACCTGTAATATATAAGATACGCTCTATAGCGACCTTGGCGCCACAGCAGATCATCTGCGGCCGCGTAAGTATCTCTCGATTTCGGTTGGGGGTGGTTACGACCGCCGTATCCTTGGCATAAAACACATGTGAATTAGGAATTAATAACCACGCTATTAAATATTGAATTATATAGTAATGCGTGCAGTCAAGTTAGGTAACAGATCAGTAGGACTATATGGCACCGTGTTTCGGAACATAGACACAAGTGGACATCTGTCAATTTGGTTTGTTTTCTTCATATCTTTCAGACATACATTTTATTTCCGATATGTCTTCCATATATACAGGTGTTCCCCAAGGAGCCATGCTCGGTCCATTTCTCCTAATATTCACCAATGACGTTATAAACCATAGTCAGGTAAATATTCGAATATTTGCTGAAAATTTACCAATCTCTATATTGTTCTAGAAGACGTTTCTACAAATATCCTCAACCAATATATGTCCAGAATCATCAATTAGTCTAAATTTTGGCTTTTATTTTTTTAAAATCTTTCACCTACTGAATCTGTGAATAAGCGCAGTACACCAATTCATCCGTAACTATAACTTGATGGTAATCCTATACCACAAGTCGATACCTACAATGATCTTGGATTCACCTCTTCCGAGGATTACAGATAGAAATATCGAATACACACTTCCACTGACAATACACGGCAACGCATTGGCATATTAAGAAATCGAACATGTATCTGATCTCGTTCTAGCCTAGAAAGCGTATATATATATATATCATTCATGATGCCACTCTTGGAGTACGCTGATGTTGTCTGGGAAAACTGTACGAATGAGATCGAAAGCGACATCGAATCCGTTCAACATGAAGCAGCTAGAATAATCATAGGCGCTACCAAATACTATAACACTGAGAGATTCTTGAACTTAACTGAGATACTTTATCTGACAGACGATGCAAGTATCGTCTTGTCTTATTTGATAACAAATGGACTTTCTCCCGCTTACCTCTCATAAGCTACCCCCCCCCCCAAATCAGCCATATGCCGTACGATAACGTTCAACTATACTCAATATTGACTGCAAAACCCAGTTGCATGCTTCATTTATTCTAACTCTAGCTCTTCGCCAGAGGAATATACTTCCACATGAACGCAGAAATACTTCAACTATTGGAGAATGTGAAAGCAAGCTGAATATTAGGGCTACACAAACGAAACACATTTAAAACATTTAAAATATTTCCTGAATAGAATCATGTAGAGCGAAATCATAAGTGTAATATACGCAACATCACAAGTTAACGATTTCAATAGTGCACGATTGATATTTAGGAAATTCAAGAAAAGACAAGAAAACAACGTGCTATTGCAGAAGATAAACCGGAGCTTAGGAAATGGCCTTTGCACTAGTACATTACTCTGTACAGCCTTGACTTCCATGGACTAATGTTTCCGTTATTATGCATACTGTATAGACCTGATCTAAAACACTCGAGCGACATATACATCCCTTTTCCCTCATTCGTGAATATTGCTTCCATCTGGGTTTAGATCGACTAAACTAATGTTCAAATTGTTTTGAAATCGAGTTAAAAAAAACGGTGTGTACACATAGACCGACTGACCATCAATTCATTGACAAACCAAAGATAGCAGGAGTCGATAAAATGCTTCATAACTTACGCTAATTCGCTACCATGTCACCCGACGATAATCTGCAAACAAACAGAAGGGGTTTTCAAAATATAAACGTACATACTTGCTATAACGTCAGTCCATAGAGGGCGCTTGATATTAAATAAAGCGTATTAAAATGCTTTCTTCTGAAAATATCCGCTCGTTCTACCTTCTCAAGCAAACAAAACCCTAATTTAGTGTAATTTACTGAAATAATTCAATTATTGACATCGGCGCACGCACAGCAATTCGATATGCCGCGTAGCTTCGGCAGCTGTACAGCAATTCGATATGCGCATAGCTTCGGCAGCTGTACAGCAATTCGATATGCGCGTAGCTTCGGCAGCTGTATAGCAGTTCGATATGCGCGTAGCTTCGGCAGCTATATAGCAGTTCGATATGCGCGTAGCTTCGGCAGCTGTACAGCAATTCGATATGCCGCGTAGCTTCGGCAGCTGTACAGCAATTCGATATGCCGCGTAGCTTCGGCAGCTGTACAGCAATTCGATATGCGCGTAGCTTCGGCAGCTGTACAGCAATTCGATATGCGCGTAGCTTCGGCAGCTGTACAGCAATTCGATATGCAGCGTAGCTTCGGCAGCTGTACAGCAATTCGATATGCGCGTAGCTTCGGCAGCTGTACAGCAGTTCGATATGCCGCGTAGCTTCGGCAGCTGTACAGCAATTCGATATGCGCGTAGCTTCGGCAGCTGTACAGCAGTTCATATGCACAAACACTTTATCAACATTTTAAAAATGTAGTGTTTCATGTCACAATTATTATATATATTATTTGTGTACTGTACTTAATTCTGTAAATTAGAGTTGAACATGGCCGCCATATTGCACCATGGGTCATGTCAAACTGTTGTTCATGCGTACCAGGTGAAGTTACTTTGGATGAACAAATGTGTGCCCTACCAGTGGGCTCGAACCAATCAATGCCAATATTATGATTTAATAGCTTTAAATATGCTGTCGGCGTCAACGCGTGTACTGGTCCGCATCCGTGGTCGAGTGGTTAGGTCGCTGACTTATATACCACTGTAACATATCATCACTCATGGTCATGGTTTCGAGCACCACTCGGGCCGTGTCTCTTTATATGAAAACGTTTGCAGTTGCTTGCGGAGGTTGGTGCACCAAGTACTGGTTAACCGCTGGAGCCTGAAAGGTGTTGTCAGGTAAACTGCCTGTCGCTCAAATGGGTTTATTCCTGAAACACCCACTTTCTAATTTTCATATTCCTGAAACCCCCACATTTTAATTTTCAAATTCCTGAAACACCCACTTTTAATTTATGTAACCCATGGTTACGGACTATAGTCTGTTTTACCTATTGGTGTAATATTTGCTGCATAAGGAGATATAAATGTAAAATATTTATAATTTAAGATTTGATAAATTATGTCTAAATACATTAATATTATTAGGACCATAAATTAATATTGATATTAAATAATCAGAATTGCCAATTAATTATTATTATTATATCAAAGTATAACAGTTTATATCAATTAATTAAGATTAATTAGGTTTCTTTGATCTTTTTTTAAAATATATTAGTTATAGTTTAAAACTGATAATTGATACATTGAAAAAGACAAGATTAACAGTTTGCAAGCAGTTTTCTTAATTAAAACTGATAATTGATACACGATGATGATGTTATTAAAGAAATAAGATTAATAGTTTGCAATCAATAGTGTTAATTTATTGGTATTTAAGTTTACTGTTTATCTTTTTGAATACTTTGATGTTTCATATAAATTCAACAGAGCAATATCTAAACAAAGAAATATTTATATGAGTATATTAAAGGCGATAATTAATGTATTAAAAACAAGATACAAGACCATTAATTTTTATATAAATTGATACTGATATAATTTAGTTTCATTTGTGTACACGATTATCCTAGATACATGTAACATAATGGCTAATGCACAAGTACAAATACGATTTGTTAATAATCAGAAAGGTGGTGAAAGTCTTTTGATAGGTGGATTCAGATTTAATGTAAGTATACTTTTTTCTTTCTCTCCTGATGTGTGTCCGTCTGTCTGTCTATATAATGTGATGTATGTTCGTCCATCTGTCTGTCTGTCTGTAAGTCCATCCGTCTGTCTGTCTGTCTTAACACAATATGATGTTTGTCCGTCCGTCTGTACATGTGTTGTGAGTCCATCCATCCGTCTGTCTGTCTGTATTTAAATAATATAATGTATGTACATCTGTCTGTCTGTATTTACATAATATAATGTCTGTCCGTCTGTCTGTACACAATGTGTTGTGAGTCCATCCGTCCGACTGTCTGTCTGTATTTAAATAATATAATGTCTGTACGTCTGTCTGTCTGTATTTACATAATATAATGTCTGTCCGTCTGTCTGTCTTAACACGATATGATGTTTGTCCGTCTGTCAATATGGTGTTTGTCCGTCTGTCAGTACGTCCGTCTGTCTGTCTATACACAATATGATATGTGTCCTTCCTCTGTCTGTATACAAACTTTTCCCTTCAGATGAAATCACGTACACCTGATCGTATTTATTGGTCATGTTGTCAACAAGGATGCGGAACAAGGGCAACAACAGTTGATGGTAGATTAACCAAACATACTGACAACCACACACACCCGCCCAATAACGTAGACAATTACATTAGAAACATCATGGGAGATATTCGCAAACGTTGTCGGGATGAACTTACCCCTATTCCAACAATCTACGAGGAAGAAATTGCCAACATCCGCGGAAAAGATTGGGATGAAGAGACAGAACAAGTGGCAAGACATATACCAACGTTCCAAACGTGTAAGACTGCACTGTACAAAGAGCGGAGTAAACTTTGTCCCGTACTTCCAACGTCAACTGCTAACATCCAGTTAGAAGGAGAATGGACACAGACAACAGCAGGCGGCGAATTCCTTCAAATCAACATCGACGAAAACAACAAAATGCTCGTCTTCGCAACTAGAACTGGACTACAACATCTGTGTGCAGCCAACACTATTTACGCCGACGGAACATTTTACACGTGCCCAAGTTTATTTCACCAGTTGTTTACGTTACATGGATTTATTGACGGTGAAATGTATCCGCTAGTATTCGCGTTTCTCCCAGGAAAATCAACTGACGTCTACGTGACATTTTTCAGCCAACTAAAACAGAAATGTGAGGAGTACGGTTTTGAACTTCAACCTGAAACTGTATTTCTAGACCACGAGGTGGCTTCCCGTAACGGCGCACAGAGAGTTTTTCCAGACACCAATATGAAAGCTTGCTTTTTTCATTACACACAGTGCGTTTGGCGAAAAGTTCAAGCTTTAGGACTCTCTACAGCCTACAAGGAAAATGACACAATCCATCGACTGGTTAGACGAGCATCGGTGTTGCCATTAGTTCCAATAGCTGAGGTAGAGGACATTTGGTTTCAAGCGTTAGTGGCCATAGGGGAGGAGGATCTTCCTGCGAGCGTTACTGCCTTCACAGACTACGTAACAGAACAGTGGGTTGAGGGTGATAAGCCACTTTGGAATCATTATACAACTGTGGGTCCCAGGACAACAAACCATTGTGAAGGGTGGCACAGTAAATTGAAGAAGGCCGTACGACATGCCCATCCAAACATCTTCGGTATCATTTCCATACTACAGCGGATTGAAGCTGCTTGCTACATTAGGGTTCTTCAATACCAGGCAGGGGGCGTTCGTCCAGTCAAAAAAAGAAAGTATAGCAGCCCTGAAAACACGTTTGGAAAACGGAGACATGACGGCGATGGAATACTCTGACGCAGCATCGCAACTTCTTCACCTCAAGTGAATGACTGACTGATTCATCATTAGTGATTGATTGACTGATGAGTACTGCAGATGAATCTGTGTTTAAAGATGATATAAATGTATAAAAAACTTGTCTTGTTTTATTAAATCATCCTAAGAAACAGACCATAGCTATAATTTGACCTAAGGCCGTAGGAAGGTGTTAATTGGAAAAAGCAAAATTCCTGAAACACCCACTTTTTTTGTTATCAAAATTTGAAAAGTGGGGGTTTCAGGAAGACACGCTCAAATGGGCAACCGGTAGCGACGATAAATAAACTTAAATTTGAAAAGTAATGCGTGCACTGTCTCTGTAAGCTACGATCCATCGAAATTGTAATTGGAGGTTGTTGAAAACCGTAACAATATCGACACATTATTTAGGTATAGATTCGATTTCCTTACGATTGTCATGTCTATATACACAATATATTAGTTGCACTGTTTCAAAGTTTATTATGGCAAACAGCAGTATACATGTTTAACAAATAGTTGTTAAGAAATAAATATAAACATGTAGTTAACTTGCAATGCAGACAAAACAACATGTGACAATTAAATAACATACTTTAAATTGCGGCATCTTAAGGGTATGTTCACGCATTGCATTTGCTTCTCCAATATACATGTAGTTGGCACGATTATATGTAATATTTTTTGATTGGTTGTGCACAATATAGAGAATTGTATTCCAAACTATATCCTCTAACATAGAGGACAATACAATTAGAAATGGAACTCGTCCTCGACTGAGGTCAAATTACAAAGCTTATGAATGCGCTATAAAATTTTGTTATCGATCCTTGCTTATCGACCAGTTTCAATTTCCGGAAGATGCGCAGTAAGTTCCCTCCTTACATGGTCATTTACAACAATATTAATGTATGCTTCACATTAAAATGACAATTTAAATTTGCTGTATTATATATCAAATTCACTGAATTGTATCTATGAATTGTGTTTTCTGTTCTGTTCTATTCTGTATCTTATGCACATACACCTTTTCAGAAAGAATAGCGAAACGGCTAGCCTCATTCATCACTAAGACACGACAAATATTTGTTTTGTGAAATAAAAAGAAAAGTGCTCAACCGTTTCTGAGAAAGTGATATAATATCACACATATGTTTTAGAAATTCATTGCATATATGTCTAACCCAGTTTGTTTCTTAATATAGTATAGTATACGGAATTTGTCCAAAATCTAATTAACTGGCAGTATGTAAGAGTCATATATGAAGACGTTGGTTCTCGTGGGACCAAGGGTCTAGTTTATAAAGATTTAAACAATACAGCATGGTATTCATCTTCTAGTCTGCCGCACAGATATCAATACAATTCTATTACGGAAGAAATACTGCGAAATCGCGTGATTCGAGTCGACGGAAAAGGCGTGAACATAAGGGAAAGCAACGCCTAATGTTACACTCCTCTGAAATCCCAGTGTGGCAACGGAAAATGATAAAAGAATTTCCTGATAATTTCTGGCGATTTCGTCTGACATAGTGTTTTTATTCTCTATTGTTATTTAGTGATTAGCAACACTCAACATATGTACCTTTGTATTTAGAAACAATGGAACTTAGGAAACCGCTATGAATGCCTTGCGTGGTATGAGGTGAATGCAGCGTGATTACAAATTCATAACTACCGAAAATTCTAGATCGATGTGTTGTTAGACGATGCCACGTCATTTTCTCATCGGATCACTTCTATGGGACAGATAGTTCTCTGTAATGCTTGTATGGAGTATATAGAGACTTGTAGTGGTATAGATTCATTATTTTAGATGGTAGAGAGACTGTAGATGTGCAGCTCTGGAGTTAATACCGTGACATTAATGATATTTCAGTGAATGTTGTTTGCTATTTTCTGATATCTATTTGACATTTCAAATATTGTTGTTTGTGCAATTAAAATAGACATCAAGTAAAATACATTGATTAAAATGAATATAGTGTCTAATTGTTCCTGCAAATGGTTGGAAGATTATATGTGTTGAAGTTACGACATGGGATTGGATAGTGATATATTAATGTGTAAATAAATTGGATTTTCGAAAAATTCCAGAATATATAGTTTTTTTATAAAAATATTTACTTATGTGAAGTCGCACATTTCTATTCATACCGTCTGACAGTAACAGCTCATGAACGAGCTGTGTACGTGTGTGAAAAGTGATTGAAATGTTCTAGTGCGTAGTATGTTAATTGTTCATCAGCATCATGAATTAGTGCATCAATTCAGAGAAAAAATACACTAAAATACCGCACACATACTTTTATTGTAAAGCCACTAAGCAGTTACAAATAGGTTATTAATTCGTAACACCTCGCATATTCTACTGTATTTATGTTTATATTTATTAGCTTCATAAAAAATACATTTTATGTGAAATTGCGGATAGAGTATATTCATATACTTACTACATATACTACTTCTGACATACAAGAATTCTGTGGATTTTAGCTTCATATAAAATAACAGTGTTGTGAAATTGTGGATATTTATACAGATAATATTAATGAGGTCTGAATACATTTGGATGTTAACAATTTTACACGTATGAAAAAGACAAAAGTTGCAAATTGCTTTATGTTATTATGAAATGTGCGTTGCTTTATTTTGCACAATTCCTGGCCCGCTGGCTTGCAGACAATGGAGAATATTTATTAATATAATAATACCTTCGTGCTCTACTGCTATTCCTTGAATATTTGTCTTCAAGTGGATATTACGGTTTTAATTGCATTTTACATGTGTTTTTCATCTAATTATAATGTAGATGCCTTTGAAGGATTGGCCCTATAGTAGATCAGTGACTCTCTAGCATGTAAGATAGTAGAAGACAACGCAAGTTTATATGTGTCAAATCCTGGTGGTTTTCTACAAAAATGAACGCATATACAGACTAAATGTATAATATGGATTTCATTACAATGTATAGAATGGAGTATATTTTGAGACTGTTGTGCTTATTTTAAATGTGACTTTGTTTTTAAGACTTTTTAGTAATTGTTTTTTTTTCTGATAAGTGTCTGAAATAATATAGCAAACAACAAAAACAAATATAAATGACTCAGCCTGCTAGCATGCATTTTGCATGCTCAACATAAGCGTGAACACTATGAACTGGAAGCAAAGAAAACGACTGACATCCTATTATCTGCTTGGCTTGATTTTAATTCAAACGATGAGTGTTTTGGCGGGAAACAGGGAAATGGTGATAGGTAAGTGAACTGTTGTTAATTACATGTTGTTCGAAAGTAGTGGGAAAAACTAAATAGTTTCTGATGCACGTGTTTTATATGTCCCCCCCTCCCGTCATTTTAGAGAGCAAAATGGTATATAGTGTGTGTTCTTTTATATCTTAAATTCTTTCGCTAAATATGTATTTGAATCGATGTTTGAAAACGTGAGTAATTATGACATATAAACCAACAAGCAAGTCGATGCAATAAATTGCATTCAATTTACAATTTACAAATGGCAATGCTTTGTAACAACTAAAGGTGATATTATATTGACATATCGTAATTTCGTGTTCCGCTGTGTCAACATTTCAGAGAAAGTAGTTTATATGTATTGCATATGGTGATTTGATGCACATTAGCATTTTATCTGTTTGCACCTGAACAATGCAACCTGCCAGTCATACTCAGAAAGTGATTGCGCGGCAGCATAAAACAGAACCAAATAGAACTTACTTGTCATCAGTGCAAGAGCAACGGATTTGGCAGGAACGCCATGACAATCTGTGTTTACATCCTGGTATTACTCTGTTTTTTTCCGTTTTGTTCTTTTATCATCTTAATGACGTTCATTTTATCCATTGTTACTTACGATGTTGTTAGAAAAAAATAAGAAATAACGCCGCTGTGCTATTTCCAACGTTTGCTTCAAACGTTCATACTTTCAGTTATCGCACTGCTATATTGCGTAAGTCTGTCTATTTTCAATTATGTAGAAACATAATACAATACCGTATATAATTATATTTTTTATAGCGTCACGAATACAATTTTTTTTTAAAAACACTACAATCACGATATTCACGAATATTGTACTAAATTATGACAACATGGGCGTAAAACACGTTGACGTAATATTTCAATGCATACGAAGCGATCGGAGTTAAATGTAAATGGCTTTGGTACGAGTAGAAATTCTGAATGTTTTGTGAAATCGCTATTCGGTGTCATAAAATATATGCTACAAGCCAGTATGTGTGAGACATGGATTCTAGTAGTGTTATCCCTTGAACACGAACATGTTGTACGAGGCTTCAACATGTATATTGCCAACACTATAAAACAAAAGGTTGTACGAGGCTTCGACATGTATATTGCCAACACTATACAACAAAATGTTATGCGAGGCTTCGACATGTATATTGCTAACACTATGAAACAAAATGTTGTAAGAGTATTCGACATGTATATTACGAACACTAGAAAATAAAATGTCACACGAGGCATCGACATGGTTATTTTGAAACCTTCGAAAATAAAATGTCACACGAGGCATCGACATGGTCATTGTGAAACCTTCGAAAACAAAATGTCACATTGCTTTCGATGGTTGTCAATATCTATGTCACACTCACTGGCATGACATATGTATCCAATGTGACATACACGGTGCACAAGTCCGCTATGTGCACAATATATCCATCAATCGATATATTAAAGGCATGTTCCTGCTAAAAATAATCTCTGTCACAGTTTCTAAAAAGGTTGTCCTCCTGTAATTGTACTTATTATAAACCATTATTACCTCGGTGTCTCGTTAAAGAAATGTAATCAAATACGCTATGAAACGTATGAAATGTACTCGAAAAACTCTTATTTAATAATACTAGTCTGTTTTAGATTCCCGAATCTGGCAGAGAGTCGTTCGACTTTGTCCGCAGTCACTCGCATTCTAATCTTTTTATCGTTAATTTAAGTCAATTTCAAAGACAACGAACAGTACGCAAATTAGTATCATCGTTCGCTTCCCGGAAATTCCCGAGTGCAATGTCAATGGTGAGTGACTGAGAAGTTGACATTTTTTTTATCCATTTCCACCATTTTATTTCCATCAAACTAGCCTAGAAATACTAACTAGATGCGCATAAATCATTTTTAGCATATGGTATTGACATTGCCGGTATAGAGAACGGGATTCTCCCATAGAATCCAGATTCATCTTTCTGAATACGAATATTGTTTTGACGTTATACGCAATTATGCTGTCAGCATAAGTACATATAGATTCATGCACGTACTTTACCGGTACACTTGTATCGCTACATTAACTTAAATGTATATCTGTATAATTGCATAGCATCATAAAGCACATACCATTGTTCGCTAATTGTGTATTTGATCCGTCATGATCTATTATATTGTTGGCATCATGATGGAAAGCAGTTTTGCATACTGATGAATTTATATCAAAGAACGACCTTGATATGTTTTGGAAACGTACATAAAATGTCTCCAACAAGAGTTCCATTAATTAAAAACACGTTGAAAAAATGTATGAAATCCGACCTTAACAGTCAACCACATAGTTCCATGTATTAACATAATGTTGAATAATTGCTTGGAATCCGACCTAAACAGTCTTCAACAAAGTTCCATGTATTAACAACATGTATAACAATGGCAGTATGACGTTATTACAACGTTTGTTGTTGCATTAGCGTAATACCAATGGCTTATAGAGTAGTGAATTGTGCAAGTCGTGCCCGAGGCTGGCATATGTGTGCATCTCCTTATGGTACAGTACCATCTCGCTACAGAGAAACAATACGACAAGTATGCAGAGTATGCAACCTGATACAACCAATATTCGTTATTGTGAAACCACACAGTTGTTTCTACTGAGTATATCATTTTGCAATCTTTAGTTTATATTTGATTGCGAAACACGTTTGTACAACATTATATACATTGCTCTCGATACCGCAATTCCTGAATGAGTCCATCGCCATGAGGGTGAGAGAAGAGACAATGCGAAAATTAAGTGCCTTGCCTAATTATATGGGCATAATCATAACAGCTATAGCTGGACACGACCTTGCCCTCCCACACCTGAAGTGCACTGCGCTTTCACAACTTCCTTTGAAATCTTTGTTCTTTTTAGATCTAAAGGAAACCCACCCATTTATGTGTTTACTTAACAAAACATGAAAAGCAGGGGCGTAGCTAATTGTGTGCTAATACGCAGCTGTGTACTAACGTACCATATAACATAAGCTGTATGTGCGACCTTTAACCCCAAAACAAAAACACTATAATAATTGCGAATAGTGTGCATAATTGTATGCAAGTACTACATCTTTGTAATGTAAGTAATATGCCATGCGCAATGTTTTTTTGCGAATATCATAGGTGATGTATTACTGAAAATGACGATGGCGGTGATTTGGTGGTGATGACAGCAGCCCCGTATATCTAAGCAGGAACAGACACGCGCATCCAACTTTAAGTTTATTCTGTGTATCGTCATAGTGCTCTTCTTTTTTAATTTAATCATATTTTATTGCATTCAACATGATACTTACTATAACATACACAACATAAATACAATAACATAGCATGTTAATATAAATGGTTTGAGCCACAAGGTTTAACAATTAGATAACAACCCTCTATCTGGCACCAAGTAGTACACTCTATATCCTACCCGAATCGCTACCATCACGTCCCAGGTCGTTGTCAGCAAAAATCATGGGTTTACGCTCGAACCGGCGGACACAGAATAAATTGACTTAGTGAAACTAATAAAGACTGCTACCAGGTTGCAATGACTAAAACTCCAAATTCTTAAAACGAACTGCGCTACAATCTTCATTAAATATTTGAAATAGATTAAAATCTACCAAACATGTTTGTGTGCATGATGCTTGCCTACTGTAATGACTACCCATTGTGTATATGGAGTGTTCTAATTTTGTTTAGTAATCAGAGAAGTTCGTGCTAATCAGTTTACACCAGCTATAATCTGAGGTAATATTGCATTAATTGTAATGTTCACACTTTGGTTACACACCGAAATGCCAATAACATCAATTATACATGACAATTACAAAGCAGTCAGATTAAATATTCATGGTATTTTCTGACTAAACGCGGCGAATATTTAGTATACTGTTCACTACAGTCGTGTTTGATAAATTACCACCAATATGTCACACTTCACCAACTCGAATTAGTAACGCTTGTCTAAGATTTATTGATGACAAATCATTTCTTGAACTCTTGTTCAAATTCAAAATGTGTTTGGTTTTGTTTGCGTTTTTATTTATCGTCGCTACCGGTGGCCCATATGAGCGACGTATGATCGACGCTTCCTGAAGATATTATCATTTTAGATGTTGGATGCTAGTGCAATGATACAGACAGAGACCCAATCCAGTCTCGTGTCAGTGCTTTACATCGTGCACGTGAAAGAAAATCTGGAATGGGTCTCTGTCTGTATCACTGCACTATCATACAACAATCTAAAATGACTAATCTCTTCTGGAGGCGTCGCTCATATGGCCGAAGTTCGAGCCCCGCTGGAGCAGTTACGAGTGTGCCCTTATGCAATGCATTTAATTTCCACGTTGCATCTTCTCTCGACCTCGTGACGATGGATTCCATCAGGAATGAGGTCTCGAGAGTGATTAATATAAGTAGTAAGAACTTGTTTCGCTATCGAACTAAACTAAATTTGTATAAACTAACCTGTGCTTGACATATCAGATATGGGGGCGCCTGGTGCGCCCCTGGGGCCGCTAGTGGTTGATAGTGTACACACGTAGCATAAATCTGACGTGTTTTGTAAAGACACTTCATTGCACTTAGTGAATACATATGCAGTTGTTATTGTATGGTTCATCAACATAGATAACTGCTACTGCACGTGTTCTTTCGTGATGAATCAGGTCTTAATAGGATAACTTATTGGTGTTTTGCGTTTATTTATCGTCGATACCTGTTGTCCATATGCGGGACACACCCTGAAGATAGTCTAGTCGGCTTAGATAGTGGAGGATATTGCAATGCTATAGACAGATGTCCGTCTCACCGCTTTCTCTGTTCATGTTACGTGTACAATGTACGATAGATGGATTACCTTATTTATAGATGGTGACCTAATTAGCTCTGCACTAATCTTAGTAAATACAACACTTTAACTTTCCAATAGGTCTCCTTGTATCTATGGAGGTAGATAGATAGAGTTCTCTATTTATAGATGGTGACCAAAGTAGCTCTGCACTAATCTGAGTAAATACAACACGTTAACATTCCAATAAGTCTCCTTGTATCTATGTAGGTAGATAGAGGTAGATAGATAGACTTCTCTATTTATAGAGGGTGACCAAAGTAGCTCTGCACTAATCTGAGTAAATACAACACGTTAACATTCCAATAAGTCTCCTTGTATCTATGTAGGTAGATAGAGGTAGATAGATAGACTTCTCTATTTATAGAGGGTGACCAAAGTAGCTCTGCACTAATCTGAGTAAATACAACACGTTAACATTCCAATAAGTCTCCTTGTATCTATGTAGGTAGATAGAGGTAGATAGATAGACTTCTCTATTTATAGAGGGTGACCAAAGTAGCTCTGCACTAATCTGAGTAAATACAACACGTTAACATTCCAATAAGTCTCCTTGTATCTATGGAGGTAGATAGATAGACTTCTCTATTTATAGAGGGTGACCAAAGTAGCTCTGCACTAATCTTAGTAAATACAATACGTTAACATTCCAATAAGTCTCCTTGTATCTATGGAGGTAGATAGATAGAGTTCTCTATTTATATAGGGTGACCAAAGTAGCTCTGCACTAATCTGAGTAAATACAACACGTTAACATTCCAATAAGTCTCCTTGTAACTATGGAGGTAGATAGATAGAGTTCTCTATTTATATAGGGTGACCAAAGTAGCTCTGCACTAATCTGAGTAAATACAACACGTTAACATTCCAATAAGTCTCCTTGTATCTATGGAGGTAGATAGATAGAGTTCTCTATTTATAGAGGGTGACCAAAGTAGCTCTGCACTAATCTGAGTAAATACAACACGTTAACATTCCAATAAGTCTCCTTGTATCTATGGAGGTAGATAGATAGAGTTCTCTATTTATATAGGGTGACCAAAGTAGCTCTGCACTAATCTGAGTAAATACAACACGTTAACATTCCAATAAGTCTCCTTGTATCTATGGAGGTAGATATATAGAGTTCTCTATGTATATAGGGTGACCAAAGTAGCTCTGCACTAATCTGAGTAAATACAACACGTTAACATTCCAATAAGTCTCCTTGTATCTATGGAGGTAGATAGATAGAGTTCTCTATTTATAGAGGGTGACCAAAGTAGCTCTGCACTAATCTGAGTAAATACAACACGTTAACATTCCAATAAGTCTCCTTGTATCTATGGAGGTAGATAGATAGAGTTCTCTATTTATATAGGGTGACCAAAGTAGCTCTGCACTAATCTGAGTAAATACAACACGTTAACATTCCAATAAGTCTCCTTGTATCTATGGAGGTAGATAGATAGAGTTCTCTATTTATAGATGGTGACCAAAGTAGCTCTGCACTAATCTGAGTAAATACAACACGTTAACATTCCAATAAGTCTCCTTGTATCTATGGAGGTAGATAGATAGAGTTCTCTATTTATAGAGGGTGACCAAAGTAGCTCTGCACTAATCTGAGTAAATACAACACGTTAACATTCCAATAAGTCTCCTTGTATCTATGGAGGTAGATAGATAGAGTTCTCTATTTATAGATGGTGACCAAAGTAGCTCTGCACTAATCTGAGTAAATACAACACGTTAACATTCCAATAAGTCTCCTTGTATCTATGTAGGTAGATAGAGGTAGATAGATAGACTTCTCTATTTATATAGGGTGACCTAATTAGCTCTGCACTAATCTGAGTAAATACATCACGTTAACATTCCAATAAGTCTCCTTGTATCTATGGAGGTAGATAGATAGAGTTCTCTATTTATAGAGGGTGACCTAATTAGTTCTGCACTAATCTTAGTAAATACAACACTTTAACTTTCCAATAGGTCTCCTTGTATCTATGTAGGTAGATAGAGGTAGATAGATAGACTTCTCTATTTATATAGGGTGACCTAATTAGCTCTGCACTAATCTGAGTAAATACAACACGTTAACATTCCAATAAGTCTCCTTGTATCTATGGAGGTAGATAGATAGAGTTCTCTATTTATAGAGGGTGACCTAATTAGTTCTGCACTAATCTTAGTAAATACAACACTTTAACTTTCCAATAGGTCTCCTTGTATCTATGTAGGTAGTAGAGGTAGATAGATAGACTTCTCTATTTATATAGGGTGACCTAATTAGCTCTGCACTAATCTGAGTAAATACAACACGTTAACATTCCAATAAGTCTCCTTGTATCTATGGAGGTAGATAGATAGAGTTCTCTATTATAGAGGGTGACCTAATTAGTTCTGCACTAATCTTAGTAATTTTTTTTGGTTTTGTTTTGTGGTGTGGGTGTGGTGTGATAGACTTCTCTATTTATATAGGGTGACCTAATTAGCTCTGCACTAATCTGAGTAAATACAACACGTTAACATTCCAATAAGTCTCCTTGTATCTATGGAGGTAGATAGATAGAGTTCACTATTTATAGAGGGTGACCTAATTAGTTCTGCACTAATCTTAGTAAATACAACACTTTAACTTTCCAATAGGTCTCCTTGTATCTATGTAGGTAGATAGAGGTAGATAGATAGACTTCTCTATTTATATAGGGTGACCTAATTAGCTCTGCACTAATCTGAGTAAATACAACACGTTAACATTCCAATAAGTCTCCTTGTATCTATGGAGGTAGATAGATAGAGTTCACTATTTATAGAGGGTGACCTAATTAGTTCTGCACTAATCTTAGTAAATACAACACTTTAACTTTCCAATAGGTCTCCTTGTATCTATGTAGGTAGATAGAGGTAGATAGATAGACTTCTCTATTTATATAGGGTGACCTAATTAGCTCTGCACTAATCTTAGTAAATACAACACTTTAACATTCCAATAAGTCTCTATGGATCTATGGAGGTAGATAGAGGTAGATAGATAGAGTTCTCTATTTATAGAGGAAGACCTAATTAGTTCTGCACTAGTCCTCCTTCAGATCCTCTTAGATGCTTAGCATTATAGCATACCTGTACATACACGATACTTATAACCAAAGTACATAACTAGGTCATACAATATACATGTTTAACGTTTTCAATAATGATGAATACAATTTACAAATCACAATAACATTACTGTCACATTAATAACATACATAAAACCTGATAATATACATATACATGACATTTTCAAAGTGCAAATGGATTGGGCTATACGTTTTGAAAACATTAGCAACAGCCCTTTCCAAAAGGTCAAATTTGCTATCAATTTGTTCCGCTGTATGTAGTACTAATATAAGTAAGTCTTTCAAGAAAAGTATTGCTTTGATTGAATAAGAAAATGACGGGATATGCTTAGCAGAATACTAAAAATTAACAAGAAGAATTGAGAAAAAAATAGCTTCCCTAATTAATAAGCTGCTTGACTGTCTGTCCCCGAAACCCCAACCTCAAAACAATATCGGTCAAGTTGAAAAGACAGAGATATCGCAATAAATGCAACAGTGTGAGTAGGGTCGATTTTAAATATCAGTCATTATTGATATTAAGGTTTCCACTAATTAACGTTTGATAAAATTTGAGTGATGGAAATGATTCTTAAATTGGAATATTATACCAGTTATTCACTCTTGAATCTTTCAGTGCGCTTTATAATTTTCTGTACCTCAAGGAATATAAATTCGTTTTCTTCGTCCATGAGATTTTCGTTAGCAAACATATATATGTAAATCATGTAATAGTGTCCAAATACAGCACCAATCAGCCACCTTTATAAACGGTCTCATCGGAAACACCATAATATTATATTAGTAATGTCCTAGTGGGATATCGAACCTAGGACCACCGGATTGCGAGCTCAGTTTGGTGTTCGGTTCTTGAAAAGATCTCATCGTAAACATCATAATAGTCAATTTAGTACGTCATAGTGGGATATCGAACATAGGACCACCGGATTACGAGCCCAGTGTGGTGTTCGGCTTTTGAAAAGATCTCATCGGAAACATCATAATAGTCAATTTAGTACGTCATAGTGGGATCTCGACCATCGGATTACGAGCCAAGTGTGGTGTTCACCCCTGAACCGTTGCTTAGCTAACTTGTACCTACACATGTCTATTATATATAACATTGTGAATCCACTGTTGTTTAGAACATCGTTTATTCTTACGTAAAGTAACATGTCAGTGGTCTATGTGTCCTACTTGTTATGGCGTCCGCATACGGAGCGGGGGGTCGGAGGTTCTAACTACGTCATGGGTATCGTTCTGATATGGCCGGTTGGTGAGACACCAACTAGTTAAATAATGGTTACCGATTGCCTATAAAACTGGATTCGTGAAGTATGGTTGTTCGTAAAAATGATGTCAGTAATGGCTGGCATTTTCAATAGGGGTGACACTATAATAAACATTTACGAATATATGTACATTAAACAAACATAATACGGAAATGTCAATGTATCTAATTATAACTGACATGTTTTGGCAGGAGTTTCATTTTGATGTAAGCAGCATGATATGTGAACATTTCATATATATGCCGTGTTCCTAGTTCATATAGGTCTGCACGCCTGAATACACTAAAGTCATGAACCAAAGGTCGCTAAACCATCGTTGTTATATGTACGCACGTGTAATACAACCTGGAAATATTCTGATTGGTCGCGGCATACCACATTGATTTACAAATTCGATTTATTTAGTGTGTACTCATGCTATTGTTGTTGAAAGTCAATAGTTTAAATCAATAAAATGCTAAATATGCACTAGCACAATATATTGATTAAAATGAGTGTGTCGATTATTTGTGTGTAGTTGTTTGATTATCAGGGATTATTTACAACAGCGTTACGGATGCACCTTACTGATTTCCTTGAGATGTAAGAAGTCTCAAAAGTATACTGGCAAACAGAAAACTCATTTTCTATTTTATTATTGTTTTACTGTGGTAATGTTATAAAAAAGATCTTTATTGCTTTACTGTGGTAATGTTATAAAAAGGATCTTTATTGTTTAACTGTGGTAATGTTATAAAAAGGATCTTTATTGCTTTACTGTGGTAATGTTATAAAAAGGATCTTACACTCGTAGTCATGTCATACCATAATTTACACATTTTATGAAACTCGTTTTGGAACTATGCTTGCGAAACTGCTCTCCTAATAGCAACATGTCAAACATTGTTACCTACAATATGAAATAACCACTCCTATTTATCTCGACCCGCTCAGGCCGTGTCTCATTTATATGAAAAAGTTGGCAGTTTTTTACGGAGGTTGGTGCACCCAAGTACTGGTTAACCGCTGGAGCCTGCCCAGGAAAGGTGTTGTTAAGTAAATTGCCCGCCGGCGATATAGCCCGAAATGGTGCTGATGCAGGCGTAAAAGCTGAAATATAACATATAATTGATCTCGATGTGCAGTTGGATTATTTTCCAGCAACATTGATTGATAATATGATATTCCAACATGCTTTAGCAGCTGAGGTCAAGGTCACACTTTAGCAGCTGAGGTCAAGATCACACTTTTCCCGCTCAAAATTAAGAACTATTTGACATGCAATAATTCTTTGTTGAATTGCTCATAATAGGAGCCAAATTATTCCCATAGCTGTATCTTCACCGGATTCTCCGGGATTAGCAAGACGCTGGCTTACTTTTGAATAATTTCGAGCAATACTTTTTACAAATGAATGTGACATAAACCATTTTACTGCAGCTTTCTTGGTAATTATTTACCAAGCTTCTTACCAGTCTGTAAATGCTTCAAATCTCGTCAAATATCTTATTGCAATATAGTGCTGTAATTGCTACTCCAGTTCTACAAATCCTATAAATGTATATCATATATATAAACATTCCAAGCGAATGAACATGTACTGGCACATATTAACTCTTTCAACACCAAGTAACTGACATGGACTGGTCCATGATATTCTTAGACCAATAAATGAATAAGAAAATTACATTCGGACCAGTTCAAGATGGGTAATTTTGTCTAAAATTAGTAATACTACTTGCAAAAAGTGCAGATTCTGATGAGACGGCTCGTCACGAGCCGGCTCATCTGGATCTACACTTTGTGTAAACCTATAAATAGAGGTATGTGGTGTTGAAAGGGTTAAGAAAAGGGCATAGCTAGGTCACACATTGTACATTATGTGAGAGAATGCCACTCGCGTTATGGACAGTTTGACGGTTTATGCTTAATTTACCTAAAGCATGCTTAGCTGTTGTCTTAATAATGGACTGTTCTTACAGTAGGTTCAATAAACAGGCTATGCATACAGGCTACGTATACATACTATACATATATTATAATTATGTATACGATTTCAATACGGCAACTATCCAGCTGGCTTGCGGTAGGTCGGTGGTTTTACCCGTATGTCCGTCCGTGTCTGAAATAAAGCTCGGAGGGCATCTGGTGTCTTCATATGACACCAACAATTTGAGTGAAGTTAAACACCAAACAATAAGGCAACACACGGTTTATACGATAGGGTGTGCAGCAATATGATTATACTATAGACGCTTAAAAGTAATTTATATATCTGTAACATACATGATAGTACCGTACGCATGTAGGACAGAGGCTTGTTGTAATACTATATACGGTATGATTGTATTATAATTAGATATGGTATACATCTGCATTATACAAGCAAGCTATGCGGCACCATACCGTATGCTATTATACGAGCATACCCTTTGCTCATTATTGTTGTTATTTATCGTCAATACCAAATATGAGCGACCCCCCCCCCGAGTCTATTAGTCATTTTAGAATTTGGAGGCTAGTGCAATTATACAGACAGAGACCAATTCCATAGTCTCATCTTGTTCTGTTACGAGCATGATGTAAAGCACCGATACGAAACCTCGGTATATAATCCACTCTGTGAATGCTAGGATCAGATTATGGATCGAACCTGTGATAATTGGATTACTGACCGGTCTATAATGACATGTATTCGATATGCACAATGAATCTATACGTATGAAAAACATGCCTGTATATTGACCTTACTGTAGCATCTAATTTAAATATTTCATATTGCCATGGTTGCCCGGATGAAGTAATGGAAGTGTTGTACCTGTAAATATAATATTTTCTGACTTTTATAATTAAATGCTAATAATATAAAGTTTCACGCGAGAAATTTGACCTGAATTGACGTGGTTTTGCATAGACGGTATTAGTGACATCATCGCCTGACGTCAACATTATTTTAAAACTTTATTTATTTTAGAACGATTGCGAAGCAAGTTTTAGCAACTTAATATATTAATCACTCTCGTTGCCTCAGATGAAAGCGTAAATGTGGTCATTCGTGTGGAAGGAAACCGGAGTACCCGGAGAAAACCCACCCGTCCGATCTGGCGACCACCGTACCATCTCACATACTTCCCGGTCCGAGGATCGAGCCAGAGTTGCATTGGTGAGAAGCGAGCGCGCTATCCACTGCGCTAATCTGATAGCCAAACAGTTGACGTAAAATGTAAAATTAATGTATGGGAATAAACGTCAAGTTTCCTTACCTAGTGTACCTCAGTATAAATTCCTGTTCAAACTGATTCTCACAGGTTACAAGCATACACTTGTATTCGTAACAGAATCTGTATTACACAAGGTTTGCAGTAACACAATCCATCCTTTTTAGCATTTTAATGTTCTTGATTATGTTGACACATATAATTATATAATCTGATTATGACTAGATTATTCTTTTTTCCTTCGACTCTCTTCGTAACAGTTAATACGAAGAAGAAGAATGCTTTATTAACACTTAAACGTTACAATTTCTCGTCTGTAACATTTAAACATATTTACAATATATATAGTAATACGTAACCCCGATCCCCCATGACAGATCACAACAACAATGATATTTATATGCGTACACCATTTTAAGCATGTTTTATGAATACTGCTGGCACAAAAAGGGTCACTCGCATACCATGTGATTTCCTTTTTTAACCAGAAATATATCTTTAATTTTTTTTTACTTTGTTAACTTTCGCTTACGGCGTCTGCTAAACATTAGGCTGTAGAGGTACATTGTACTAATGTTCGTGCCATGTTATACAAAGTCCTAACACAATTACAGTAGTTCTATGAAACTAACTGACATGTAACACAAAACAACCTTTGTTAACTTTGCAAATTCGCTTAAAGCAGCATTACATCGTATGAAATAAAAGATATTTGAAAAATTCAATGTTTACGTATGGGTAGCAATGCTGCTACACATTCTAACATTATACTTTGTATGCTTATGTTCATTTGGTAAATAGTGGTTTTTTGCGATAAAACAAACACGAAATCGAAAGCAGGACTTTCCGAGTCGATCGGTCACGCACTTGTTTACAACCGGAACGTATCGTCCGCACTTGTTTACATTCGGAATGCATCGTCCCCATTTGTCCCACGTTGTCTTTTATAATTAAATTACTTGGTATGTTGATTCATACCTCTGTTAGCTAAGTCTTTTAGGGACATGTCTACATCCCCGCGAGGGTTCGGCATTAGAGGAAGATAGATAGATAGTCTTTCATGTTCAACATTTATACGTTGTTTTCTACATCCTCAGTCTGTTGTTTCACGCATGTGCGCTGCGTGTGTTTAAATTTCGTGTGTTGATAAACAAATTCGCGTATACGACGGTTTAAATTGATTGGAATTTTATCGTTTATGAGCGACTATTTCGATTTTTGTAAACACACATACATAAGTATTTATATTTTACCCAAAACATCCTTTATTACGAAGTAATGCTGCTTTAAGGCGTCTGCTAAATATTATGTTGTAGAGGTAAATTGTACTAATGTTCGTGCCATGTTATACAAAGTCCTAACACAATTAGTTCTATGAAACTAACTGACATGTAGCACACAACAACATGTTCAATGTCATACTGACAGCTGTGCTATATCTGCGCAAACAACTCGTTTTCAGACAGACCCATGTGTTTGAATTGAAAGGTATAGTTTGTCAAAATGAAACTCCACGATGCTGCTAACATGATATCTGGCTTTTTCCATATCTATGATGTAGTTCAATTTCTCTGAAATATACGTGTCCATTCTCATCGTGTGTATCTGTTCTGTATAGGGCATCGATCTTCTCTATGATAATGTTTGAGTATAGGGTATCGATCTTCTCTATGATAATGTTTGAGTATAGGGTATCGATCTTCTCTATGATAATGTTTGAGTATAGGGTATCGATCTTCTCTATGATAATGTTTGAGTATAGGGCATCGATCTTCTCTATGATACTGTTTCAGTATAGGGCATCGATCTTCTCTATGCTAATGTTTGAGCAAGATCGTTTGTGTATTAGTGCCACACATGTTACTTATGCCCTCTTACATCTGGAATAAGTGTTACATAACAAGAACAGGTATATTTAACCAGAATGCTTTGAACGGCACAGTAACTATGTATTTCCATGCCAACTAGATGTTTTTTCGGGTAAAGCTAATTCAAAAAAATAACAAATCAATATTTAATACGCATGTCTTCATGGTACCAACGACTAGCTACGTTAAAGGCTCGTGAAGTCCCAGTAATAAATAACGCTTACGTCACACATATAGTAACGTATGCCATATTCTAGTTTCATTTAGTTTCTCTCTAGATTTGTTTTATATGCAATTTTGTATAATATTTACGAATTATATAAATAATCTCCCCGTTCAAAAATGAAATTGTGCTAAATCGGAGTGTCCAGATTTCTCAGCAATAAATATTAACAAAGCATGCTAGCCATTATTTACTATCGGTTAGTAGTATAACCGGTTTATAAACTAAGGTAGGTTTGCTATAATTAGTTAGTAACAATG
This sequence comes from Archivesica marissinica, assembly GCA_014843695.1. NCBI lineage: Eukaryota > Metazoa > Mollusca > Bivalvia > Venerida > Vesicomyidae > Archivesica > Archivesica marissinica. Next base: position 27,183,070 of record CM026387.1, read on the forward strand.
CTGTTTAGCGGTAAATACACATGTGCTAAATAGTGGGATATAGTCATTCGAGGTTCAAAGGGCAAGCAAGTAACACCCGAATGTTTGCAACCATGGAAAGCAGCCATGTTGGGCGAGGGAATCCACAACATGCGTTGAGCTATACTGATTTGGATGGGCCTGAACGTTTAAGGGCGGTCGTGGCAGACGCAGACAAGTAGTAATAACAAATAGCAGACGAACGTGTAAACCTTCCTAGTCAGGAATGTGGCGGTAAGTCTTCGAGTGATGATTCTAGTTCAGCTATTGAAGAATTCGCCTTATTTCGAAATTAGTAATAACATAGTCCAAGAAAGATCTGCAACAGTCTCATAATATTGTCGCACACAAGTTGATGATATCTAATTTGAAAAGGAGTCCAATATATTGCAGTGCGAGTTTATCTCTGATATAGAGAAACCTGGAAGTGGCTGCTGGAACTTCACATTCCACGGAGAGAAATTGTAACACAGGTGATTGGCAAATTCAAGCATAGAAATAAGTTAATTCACGTTGCAGACAATTCCCCCCTGGGCTGGTTGACAGCTACCGAATAAGAGAAACATATTATTGGCAGCGTTTGCGAAGATTGAAAAACGTCTCAAGCAGGCCGACAATAGGGCTGTTAAAAAACTTAAGAGCAAATCATCCACTTCCAGGTCTTCCCATTCTCAATATTATAGTCATCCGTAAAACGTCTAATTGCATGGGGAGAGACAACGACAATTCTGGTGCATCATATGGGAGCGGTGATTACGCGTAGGCAGCTTAGGAAGGTCAGTATACATAAGAACACTAGTCTTATTAGCTTTAAGTTAGAGAATGGTCGCGCATTTCCTATTCCAGAGATAGATACATATTCTTCTATCATATTTCAGCTATTGGACTAGATCAGCTGGAGGTCCTATCACATAAAGCATGTGTTTGTGACAGGTTGATCAAGAATCATGAACGGTGCAAAACCGAAATAGCTACGGATAAATACACTAGAGAACACTTTGGACAAAATCAATCGGTGTATTTAGTGTTAGGAATATGGATCTACAATTTGTAAATACATTAGGGCCCAACGGGCAAACAAGTAACACACGAATCCCACCCTAAATTATGATGTTTTGTAAAACTTTCTAGATTTGGTATTTTAGGTGAACAGTTACATAATATATGAAATTTGGTACACATGTATATGATGTAGCGCTGTACTTCTATATTCATGTTTTTCTGTCGTCTTAGATTAAACGATTTCCTGTCGGTCTACAAGTGCATACGACTGTTCGAGACGATATACGAATGAGTCGATGGTCTCTAAGGACTTTGAGAATAATACATTATGTCTTAATTGTTGAAAATGTGTACGTGTTAAGTGCACGGACATACCAACAGCATTCTGGGTTATTCGTGATTAACAGGAACCATCGGAGATCAGGAGAATGGATGGTCTCTGTGTCAGTCCATTGATGTGTTGTTGTGTTAAATGAATAGTAACACACACCGCAGTATGTTGCATTATTTAAGCAGGAACCATCGGAGATCAGGAGAATGGATGGTCTCTGTGTAAGTTCATTGATGTGTGGTTGTTGTGTTAAATGAATAGTAACACACACCGCAGTATGTTACATTATTTAAGCAGGAACCATCGGAGATCAGGAGAATGGATGGTCTCTGTATCAGTTAATTGATGTGTTGTTGTGTTAAATGAATAGTAACACACACACCACAGTCTATTGCATTATTTAAGCAGGAACCATCGGAGATCAGGAGAATGGATGGTCTCTGTGTAAGTTCATTGATGTGTTGTTGTGTTAAATGAATAGTAACACACACACCACAGTATGTTGCATTATTTAAGCATGAACCATCGGATATCAGGAGAATGGATGGTCTCTGTGTAAGTTCATTGATGTGTTGTTGTGTTAAATGAATAGTAACACACACCACAGTATGTTGCATTATTTAAGCATGAACCATCGGAGATCAGGAGAATGGATGGTCTCTGTATCAGTTCATTGATGTGTTGTTGTGTTAAATGAATAGTAACACACACCATCACAGTATGTTGCATTATTTAAGCAGGGACCATCGGAGATCAGGAGAATGGATGGTCTCAAGCATGAATCATCGGAGATCAGGAGAATGGATGGTCTCTGTGTCAGTCCATTGATGTGTTGTTGTGTTAAATGAATAGTAACACACACACCACAGTATATTGCATTATTTAAGCAGGGACCATCGTGATAGATATTGAATATGATTAATACATATATTTGCCCGTTTCACCGCTCCTATACAGTCGTTTGCCCGTTTCACCGCTCCTATACAGTCGTTTGCCCGTTTCACCGCTCCTATACAGTCGTTTGCCCGTTTCACCGCTCCTATACAGTCGTTTGTCCGTTTCACCACTCCTATACAGTCGTTTGCCCGTTTCACCGCTCCTATCTCCTATACAGTCGTTTGCCCGTTTCACGCTTCTATACAGTCGTTTGCTTTATATTCATGTGTTATCACTCAGGGTGACACATGTTATAATTTATCACTCAAGGTGATACATACATTAGATGATCAATTGTTTATGTTTGGCTGAAGGAATTGAAAGAAAACATAAACGTGATTTAAGCACATTTCCTTCTTTGATATGATATATTCACAGGTATACAGTCAAACCTACCTCCGTTAAGCAGCCAACCTGTATTAAGCAGCCAGTTTCCAGATTCCCAATATGTTGTTTTACTAAGCATTTGACCTCTATCAAACAGCCACATGTGTTAAGCAACCACTTTCTTACTAAACATTTGACCTCTATTAAACAGCCACCTGCGTTAGCAGCCACTTTCGGTGATTCCCTCGGCTTCCTGCTTAAGACAGGTTTGACTGTACGTATAAATGGAGCATCTTAGAGAGCTGAACGAACAGACTATCGTAGTCAAATACGACTATATAAATAGTATTCAAGAATGTTCAAGCACATTTTAAACATTAAAATGTTGAATACTATTGCTGTGAATTGTGGGTAATAGTGGCTTTGTAACGAATACTATTGTATGAAAATAACCATTTTTGAGAAATGTTATAATCAGTTTGAACATGAATGTGCATAGGCGGTGAGATATTCTATGCTGATATTCAAGCCTGGTTTAGTCACTACATTGTTCCATTTCTGTTATGCGCACATTGTGCACGTTATTCACATGTTGGTCAAGAGTCTTATTTACGGCGGTGCAGCGGTTTGTTACTCGAATATGTTAGTTTATGTTTTGCGAGTTCTTCGCAGCCTTGTGGATGCCTATATATATATAATTAACGTTCACACCGCGATATATGTGGGTAGACGGTCAGTAATCGAGAGATTAACACGTTGGACTACGAATCCAGGGGTCACTGGTTCGATCCCCATCTGATGCTAATAATATTAACAGTCTTTCGGATAGGACTATTAAACCGAGGTATTTTGTCTCTGTCTGTGTCATTGCACTATCCTCCAAAAATCTAAAATGAATAATCTCTTCAGGAGGCGTCGCTCATATGTGCAACCGGTAGCGACGATAAATAAACGTATAACACACACATTTGTAATGGATGAAATTGGTTCAATAAAACAAATCGAAAGTTCAAGAATAGTGAAAAATGAAACAAAGGTAAATCCACTATTTTATATTATGTTGTATTCAGAATATGTTGCAATTCTCTTGAAAACATAACATAGAGCATCTTATTATATATAAATCTGGTAAAGTAATTACGTGAATACCGCCATGTGAGCTAGCAACTCACAAACAATACGATATATAGCCAGTGCCTTGTCTGGTTTAGGAATGGTATACTTCCGATTAAATACTAAATGTGGGTTAATGATGAAACCATACAGATAGTCGACAGCAGTCGTAATAACATTATATATTTAAGACAATGATGTCTTGAGAGAGAATGTAGCATGCGTGTTAATGTAGAATGGCGAGTGTCGTATTATGTGTAACACCGTATTTCATCAACGCACTTCTTCCCGTTTTGTTTTATGCTTTCCAATGCAATATAGGACTTTATCCGTGAAATATAAAATGTGTTATTCCATTAGTTGGGAGCAGTGGAATAACACATGTTTTTTTCACTCTGCTTTCCACGTGTTGTATCTACACGAACGTTTTCGGACTCAAACGGTCAGTGACGTCACTTATGACGTCAGTTATGGTCGTCTAAACACGACGTTGTAGCGCAATTTAGTTCGCAGTTACATCATGTTCTATCATAAAAACACTGTTCAGCATAAAATAAAAAGAATAGTTGTTTGTATAGGTGAACGATCGAATGCAAGTCCACCCATGAACTAAATTACACTCTTGCTGTCCTGTCATGAACATGGAAACGTATTATTATTTATATATATATATAATTTAGATAATAATGCTATCAATGTTCAATCGGTGAAATATAATTCGATCATTCACGGAAACAAACAAATAACCTCTTAATACTATTAAAACGTTAGGTATTAGAGTAAGACGCCATTTACAAGGTTGTTCGTGATATTGTAAATACATATCTACTACGAATAGTGCTGTAAGAGGCATTACCACATAACTTTGCTTATATTCAGTTTAATACTGCCAACACACATGTTCTTGTATGTACACACGTGTAATACAACCTGGAATCATTCTGATTGGTCGCGGGTGACAGCCTGACATATACTAAATTGATTGATATTTGTGTGTTGATTATTTACGTGGAGTTGTTTGTGTATCCGCTACTACGGCGTGCGGATGCACGTACGTGGAGTTGTTTGTGTATCCGCTACTACGGCGTGCGGATGCACGTACGTGGAGTTGTTTGTGTATCCGCTACTACGGCGTGCGCATGCACGTACGTGGAGTTGTTTGTGTATCCGCTACTACGGCGTGCGGATGCACGTACGTGGAGTTGTTTGTGTATCCGCTACTACGGCGTGCGGATGCACGTACGTGGAGTTGTTTGTGTATCCGCTACTACGGCGTGCGGATGCACGTACGTGGAGTTGTTTGTGTATCCGCTACTACGGCGTGCGGATGCACGTACGTGGAGTTGTTTGTGTATCCGCTACTACGGCGTGCGGATGCACGTACGTGGAGTTGTTTGTGTATCCGCTACTACGGCGTGCGGATGCACGTACGTGGAGTTGTTTGTGTATCCGCTACTACGGCGTGCGGATGCACGTACGTGGAGTTGTTTGTGTATCCGCTACTACGGCGTGCGGATGCACGTACGTGGAGTTGTTTGTGTATCCGCTACTACGGCGTGCGGATGCACGTACGTGGAGTTGTTTGTGTATCCGCTACTACGGCGTGCGGATGCACGTACGTGGAGTTGTTTGTGTATCCGCTACTACGGCGTGCGGATGCACGTACGTGGAGTTGTTTGTGTATCCGCTACTACGGCGTGCGGATGCACGTACGTGGAGTTGTTTGTGTATCCGCTACTACGGCGTGCGGATGCACGTACGTGGAGTTGTTTGTGTATCCGCTACTACGGCGTGCGGATGCACGTACGTGGAGTTGTTTGTGTATCCGCTACTACGGCGTGCGGATGCACGTACGTGGAGTTGTTTGTGTATCCGCTACTACGGCGTGCGGATGCACGTACGTGGAGTTGTTTGTGTATCCGCTACTACGGCGTGCGGATGCACGTACGTGGAGTTGTTTGTGTATCCGCTACTACGGCGTGCGGATGCACGTACGTGGAGTTGTTTGTGTATCCGCTACTACGGCGTGCGGATGCACGTACGTGGAGTTGTTTGTGTATCCGCTACTACGGCGTGCGGATGCACGTACGTGGAGTTGTTTGTGTATCCGCTACTACGGCGTGCGGATGCACGTACGTGGAGTTGTTTGTGTATCCGCTACTACGGCGTGCGGATGCACGTACGTGGAGTTGTTTGTGTATCCGCTACTACGGCGTGCGGATGCACGTACGTGGAGTTGTTTGTGTATCCGCTACTACGGCGTGCGGATGCACGTTACTGATTTCCTTGATGTGTAGCGATGCTCAAAACAAAAAAAACATGAATCTATGGTTGTTGTTACTGTTGCACCAAAACAGATCTTACAGAACAGAACAGAACATCTCTTTTATTTCACTCAATACATGTACAGAACATGCAACTATGAGGTATTTACAATAAACAAGACATACAAACGAGGCTACAAAACAAAAGCACAAAACAGAATATATCAATTGTCAAAGTGAATAAATATGTCCAATATAGTTTTTAGTTTAGCATATAGTGTACAGTGTAGCCAGTTTATAAGTTTGTTTAAACAACGTGTGATTGATTGTTTCATTCAAGGTTGGTTTGTAAGCAAAGAGACAAGTGGTGTACTAAACTTGTATGATAGCTGTAAATTAAAATTTGAATATGAACCTTATCTAGATATTGTACCAAATATCTTACGTTTTTTAATTACAAGATTAAGAATTTCTGCACATTCATTACGAATACATACTGGTAGATATGGACAAAATAGAATTCCACAAAATGAACGCTATTGTGTGTGTTGCAATACACACGACCTAGAAGACGAATATCATTTTATACTTGTTTGCCCGTGCTATTCAGATTTGAGAAAACTTTACATAAAGAAATATCATTTTGTAAGACCAAATATGTTTAAGTTTATTGAATTGTTGCAATCTAATAAAAGAAATATCCTATATAATTTAGCTTTATTCTATAATAAAGCAGTTGACATTAAATTAACACTTTTAAATAATATGACATAAATCCAATATCAGCACTAATTATTGTTCATCCTCATAATTAGATGCATTTTCTTATTATTATCAGATTCTATATGCCACATGACCACGATAAAATTGTTGTATATATTTACATCATATATATTTGTATATATGTATTTGACGATGTACCATGTACAAGTCTTAATAAAAAAAATTAAAAAAAATATTCTGTTCTATTATCATAATAAACTTACATAATTTCTGAAATTCTGAACTATTTTTGGTGCAAATTAATTTCTCCAATTTAAACATATTTGGGCGTTGAAAATACATCGGTTTAATATATTGTCTACACACATGGCGATATCATGCCATATTTTCTGAAACTATATACTATTCTATAGAACAAGCTGTAAATTGTATTCTTGACATATATGTTATCGAAAAATAATACATTGATGGTGAATACGGCACATGGATGGATCATAGCATGTTCTACAAGTCAGGTTAATGTTACTGGGTATCGGTATCTTTGAAGCTAATCATTTTGAAGACACATACTTATGATCTCATAAAATCATCATAGCTTATTTACGAATTAAAGTCAATGGATCTGGCGATAGCGAGGGCTTTGTGCTAATCTGGAACATATTCAGGGTACTTGTTAATATGATTTTTTTGCTATGGAAAATAACATGTGTAACAGTGGTATCAAAATGAATTACTGCATAAAATACATACGTACATATATATGTAGATATATTCGGTTCTGTGATGCCGCGTACATATATATGTAGAGATATTCGGTTCTGTGATGCCGCGCACATATATATGTAGAGATATTCGGTTCTGTGATGCCGCGTACATATATATGTAGAGATATTCGGTTCTGTGATGCCGCGTACATATATATGTAGAGATATTCGGTTATGTGATGCCGCGTACATATACATGTAGAGATATTCGGTTCTGTGATGCCGCGTACATATATATGTAGAGATATTCGGTTATGTGATGCCGCGTACATATATATGTAGAGATATTCGGTTCTGTGATGCCGCGTACATATATATGTAGAGATATTCGGTTATGTGATGCCGCGTACATATATATGTAGAGATATTCGGTTATGTGATGCCGCGTACATATATATGTAGAGATATTCGGTTATGTGATGCCAAAGAACGTGTTTCATTTATGTTGCTTTGTCTCGTAGCTGCGTGACAACACATGGTGTAGCATTGGTCGGTCTGCTTTCTGAGAACTGTCCCTAATATATACGCTCAGTGGCATAGCTGGCTATAGCCACTTTAGGCAGGTACATGCTTTACTTCAAAAACACATGTTCTTTATCTCGTCAAAATATGCCTTAAAATGCCAAAGAATGCAACGGCTGTGATATAGACTTTCAATTTGTTCCCATGAACCCCTCATAGATTAACAATGACTATGCATTTATGTATGCCAAGCTACGACCCTGATTGTTTTATTATTAGCTTACTGTTTATTTAAAGAGTATTTATTATATTAACCGACACCTAAATATAAATGCACGAACTGCACCAACTGCTCTTCGCTTTGGCCCATTCCTTAGAGGCATTTATAATATCACAGGTATACACGCTTTACATTTCTATGATGTGGTAAGTTGTGTAGGTGAAGTATTTCTACACCTATGTGTAGCTAGATGTAGCTAAAATACAAGAGCAGCTAAATAGCGCCGTGACCGAAACACACTTCTTATTGTAGTGTCCATAATGCACATAAAGGCACATTTGTAAAATACAATAACATATAATACTATACTAATACGATTTAACTTTTGTATACATATATGTAAATGCAACATTTTAACCTGGGATGTATAGTTTTACTGTTTTATAAATCTGTATTTATAAATTGAATTTAAAGTAAGTTTTAAGATGCTGTTATATTATATCTTAGTTTGTCTCTTATAACTCAAACATGAGTGGTTTTGTACATTGTTTTAATATTACTGTTTAAATATGTTGTGTATGCTTGTACAAAAATGAGACGTAAATAAACATTTATCTATCTATCTATCTACATGATGCATTGAAACTATCGCGGCTTCAGCCAGGTGACCAGTTTGACAAGTATATGATTCCGTGAATTGTTTCGTTTAGTATACATTAAAAGAGAATATACAAGAATAAATAAAATTATACATAAATAAAAAGTGAAAGCGATAAAAGTGATTCGAACTCGAGAAGTAATGTAGGCTAATTATGTAACATCTGCGCCACGGAGGCAACTGCTTGTCAGTCACTAATTATTACCTAATTAGCATTAATTGACATCATATCCAATAACATGTAAACGACGCTAATTTAAGTTTGCTTTACTATACATGTAGTATAATGAAGTGCTGTGCTTTCAAAGTAAAGTAATAACGGTTGTAAACAAACATTCAATACACTATTGCATTATAGGTAAGTCAGGTATAACCTATTGCACAATAAATCACAGTACATGTAAGCTATCGTATATTGCCTTACCTATACAGTAGTGTACTATTCCAACGGTATTATTACTTTACTTTGAAAGCACAGTATAGTTTTCGCACACTATATTGGCTCACCAATATGTATACATATCGAATGTGTTTTTTATGATCTATATTTAGAGTGAGCCAATATAGTGTGCGAAAACTATATAGTGTTTTCAAAGTAAACTAATAACGGTTGTAAGCAAACATTCGATACACTATTGCTTTATAGGTAAGTCAGGTATAACCTATTGAACAATAAATCACAGTACATGCCTTACCTATACAGTAGTGTAATATTCCAACGGTATTATTACTTTACTTTGAAAGCACAGTATACGTATTGATAAACACAGGAGTCATTGTTTGCATATTTTGTTTTGTTCTTTATTTAAATGAATGTATATAATATCTGTCCGAGGTATATGCAACGTCGTTATTGTCCTGCAGTGATTGCGGACCCTGCATGACCTGCCATCCATGCGGTCCCTGCATGTCCTGTAGTGGTTGCGGACCCTGCATGTCCTGTCATCCATGCGGACCCTGCATGTCCTGCTATCCACGCGGACCCTGCATGTCCTGTAGTGGTTGCGGACCCTGCATGTCCTGCCATCCACGCGGACCCTGCATGTCCTGCTATCCACGCGGACCCTGCATGTCCTGCCATATATGCGGACCCTGCATGTCCTGCCATCCATGCGGACCCTGCATGTCCTGCCATCCATGCGGACTCTGCATGTCCTGCCATCCATGCGGACTCTGCATGTCCTGCCATCCTTGTCGGTGGACCCTGCATGACCTGCCATCCTTGTCGACGGAGCCTGCATGACCTGCCATCCTTGTCGACGGAGCCTGCATGACCTGCCATCCTTGTCGACGAACCCTGCATGTCCTGCAATCCTTGCGGACCCTGCATGACCTGCCATCCTTGTCGACGGAGCCTGCATGACCTGCCATCCTTGTCGACGAACCCTGCATGTCCTGCAATCCTTGCGGACACTGCATGACCTGCCATCCTTGTCGAGGAACCCTGCATGTCATGCAATCCTTGCGGACCCTGTATGATCTGTCGTCCTTGTCGACGAACCCTGCATGTCCTGTCATCCTTGTCGAGGTGCCCTGCATGTCCTGCCATCCTTGTCGACGGACACTGCATGTCCTGTCATCCTGGTTGACGGACCCTGCATGCCCTGCCATCCTTGTCGACGGAACCTGCATGTCCTGCCATCCTTGTCGATGGACCCTGCATGTCCTGCCATCCTTGTCAACGGACCCTGCATGTCCTGCCATCCTTGTCGACGGACCCTGCATGTCCTGCCATCATTGTCAACGAATCCAGCATGTCCTGCTATCCTTGTCGACGGACTATGCATGACATGCTATCCTAGTCGATGAACCCTACATGATCTGACATCCTTAGCTTAAGACATTTTAACACATGTGTTTAACCGCTCTCGAGACCGCATCTCTGGCATTAGTTTAACATATCTCGATACTGCATTCCTGATTAGATCCATCGTCGTGAGGGAGAGAGGTAATATTTTAAGAGTGCTTTGTTCTTAGAGACGCCACCAATTTGTTATGGAAGGGCTCGAACTCGCAACCCCTCGGTCGGTTGGATAGCGAACACCGTATACATTGCACAAGAGAGGCCCCACTCTATTTAATATAGTATCAATGTTGTTCTTGACATCGCATCATTCTTTCAATATATTTATAAATACGTACATAAATGTAAGCTACACTACCCACACACATCTGCGACACAAAAAAAACATGGAAAAAAATAGAATTGCATGTCAACAAGATATATTACTGACAGTCTCAATATATATACAGTTATCTATAAATGTACCACCTACGATATTTTCCGAGAGGGTTATTATATATTGTAATTATCGTGTTCTATTTTAAATATGCAGTCATTAATTATTCAGATTGTAATTATGTGCTTATATGTGTGCAAATAAACCATATTCTGGATTTTTTTAAATTTTGGTTGTATATCACAAATCACTTCATAAATGGTAGCTTACTTAGGTTTATACACATTTAGTTTAGCTCTATTGTAAATCAAGTTAGTTAAATTGCTATCGGTACCTCATTCCTGATGGAATCCATCGACATGAGGGAGAGCGAAGAGGCAATGTTGAATATAAGTACATTGACTAAGGGCACAATGGTAGCGGCTACAGCTGGGTGCGAACACTGGACAGCACACATGAAGTGAACACGCTACCACTAACGTCCACCAATGCTTACAAAAGCTAGCACCAGGATGCATTTGCATACATATTTAGAAGAACAAAGTCCAATGATCTTACTTAAGAGTGTCTGATTCTTGATCCTATATGTCGTGAGTTATAATCTGGTTAAATCCCGTATGCTGAGTGTACTACGAGCTACACACGTGCTCAGGTATTATCGATGTCACAGTTACACCTATCAAACAATATTACTAATAACCATTCATTTTATTACAGATTGCAGATTTATTCTTTATTCCAGTCTCAACGTTAATTCGTTATACAATACATAAAATATACACAACAAATTATCGTGGCAAAGTATCACAACCATTCATTATAAAATAATTATAAGAGACTAATCTAATCACAGATAATCAAACTATCACAGTCTACTGACATATTATTATATTTATATATTAAAACTAATTGAAAATTATGTACATATTAAAATCAGAAATTTTGAAATACTGAAATGGAAAAATGCACTAATTCGCAATTAAGAAATGTTTTAAAAAATCAGTTATCAGCCTCGATCAGATCGCGGTTGTTGTGGGGCATGGTACTATGTTGCATGCAAAGTGAATATTGTCACAAGCTATTCTGATGTAATATAAAAATAACTATGACGCAATAAGTTAAATAATCACCCAAGAAAACAGGTTATAGAACATGATTATGACAAGTGCAATTAGCAGCTGTTTCTTGGAATACACGATAATAACTATAAATTTTAATTTCATCACATTAATAAAAATAAGTATTCATTTTCATCAAACAATGAGTTATCACCTACATTATTTGCGACCATATGCATCTGAGCTCATTCTATGTTTATATTTCTATATTATATTACATACACCGACGGTCTCTGTGGCACATAGCAGTTCAAGTGTTCCCCTGGAGGACATATGTTCGAACATCGTCATGGGTTCATTCTGATATGGCCGATTGGTGAGCAGCCATATAGTCAAATAATAGTCACTGATTACCTATTAGCCTAACTTCAAGGATATGGCTTAAGAAGTACTGCTATTCATAAGAGGCATCTCATAGGTCAGAACTGGTTGCCTTCTCCAATAGGGGTGCCACTATAATAATCAAATACATTACTTAAATTTATTTTATAATTACAAATACGTGGCCGAGTTGCTACGTGCGTTGGCGTCAAATCGATTGACCCTCACCGCTGCTGGTTCGAATCCCATGGGGGTGTCGATTTATTGCATGTGAAGATATGTCAGTGGGTCTACCAGGGTACCAGTTCGTGACTTTTCGGAGGGACACCCAGAGTCCTCTTCCACCAAATAATAGCTGGAGAATCGTCGTACGACCTAAGCTGTTTGTACGACTTTAAATCTCCAAAGCATTAAATACTCTTTAGATGCAATGGTTTGTGGCTATTGGTCAGAACAAACTAAATCGTGTAGTCAATACACATGTAATTGAGCTCGATTGCGACTACACAGTGATTAACGAACAAACAGCTAAATTATCACTCGGATATTACGAAAGAGACAGTACGTTAAGCAACCATCCAACATGGTTTAGCAATGAATGTAGAAAAGCATGTTCAATATTAGTATTTCATGGAGCAACTACGTGCATCAATTACGACGTACTGTGATAAACAAAACTCAATTAAATGTTGAGAGCAAAATTTACAAAAAAACTATGAGAACATATTTACATACTAGAACATTAAAACAAATGAGACCACATAGCTTCATTGAATATTCAGATTGGAAAACATACATATTCAGTAGATGCAACATTAAATGATTTGCACGAGATCTTTAAAGATATCTATTTTAATGAAAACGTTGCGCATGAAGAACATATAGCATTTTTCAAAGGATGTTAATACTTAGGAAATAGATATGCCTATTGCAATAGATGAAATAGATAAATCAATTCAGACTTCAAATAACAACAAAGCAAGTGGTTTAGATGTAATTAAGAATGAACACATCAAAAGTACATTTCCCAAATTAAAACATATATATTTGAAAATGTATTTGTGTTGCATTGTATTTAACATAGGCCTTTTCCCCGAATCATGGGCCATAGGCATGATTATTCGCAAAACTTGCTGAACAACAAGTGGCTTAAACAGACAGTAAATCAACAAATTAAAAGTTATTTTCATAAATTAATTGCACATACAGCTGTACAAAATTCATACACTAGTAATATTGATAGAATCTAAAAACAAACTTTGGTTTTAAGACCTATCTTATATTAGTCGCATGAGATGTTCTGGACTATATGATTAAATGTCTAACTAAACTCATGATTTTCCTATTGAAACTGGGAACTGGGCCAACATACTATTCAATCTGAGAATGTGTAATCTTTGTCGAACAGAAATTGGACACGAGTATCATTATTTACTGAATTATGCACATTGTGTTGCTGATTGAAGAACATTTGAACTGAACCGATTATTTATGTCCTCCTCCCGGGAGATTCACATTTACATTGGCATTACATTGACATTACATTGGCATATCATTGACATTACATTGACATTACATTGACACTACATTGACATTACATTGACACTACATTGACACTACATTGACAGTACATTAACACTTACATTCACAACACATTGCCTGTAATACAATAATTATAAACATAAATAATGACTAATTGTAGATGCATGCATATACGTGTAATGCAAACTAGTTAGACATACAGTCAAACGTGTCTATAAAGGCCACCCTCGGGAAAGTCAAAAAGTGGCCTTTGTTGGCAGGTGACCTCTCAATAGAGGGTTAAAATGCATTGAAAATGGCTCGACGGGAGAGAAAAATGGTGGTCTTTAGAGACAGGTTTTTCATATTCGGAGGTGGACTTTAGCACAGGTTTGACTGTATATTTAACATAAATGTGAAGTTCATGTGATGAATAAAGTACAGTTATAAACACCATTACTGTTAATAACCCCGTGGCACTTGAGCAATTATGTAAGCTACATATTCTTCCAGAATTCAATATTTGTTATACTGTCTGGGTTACAGTGAACATGCAAATACAGTGGTACGTCTGGAATTACGTGACATTACGGTCAATACGAATAACGTTAATCATACGAACTAATTAGTGCACACTCCTTCTATATCTGACACCATTGAGATGGACAGACGGGTAGCACATTACTTTAGTTTAGATTCACATTTATAATCTACTAATTATATTATTCCGTATATATCATCTATAAATGGATGTCCGATTAGCGCAGTGGTTAGCATGATCGCTTCTCATCAATACAACCGGGTTCGATCATCGGATCGGGAAGTATGTACTCCAGGATCAGTTTACTATCTATATTCCTGGTTATTTTGCAGCTTTGATAAGAAAAGTTAATCATTCTCAGCAACAGTGTCATAGAATTATATTCTAAGAACTCATATTTGACCTTTTGTCATCTAGAATATTAGAGGCAGCATTGATCGTCTGCAACTAAAAGTGAGTGCTTTTCAGTTTCATGTTTATTTTACAACTCAGTCTGTCGCCGAACGTCAAATAAATTGTCATAAAATCCTGCATACAATCCTGTGTAGCAGACACATGAGGTTATAAACGTCATGTTCGCTTAGTACAGACGATCATGTTTTATCATCCCGCGTTAATGCATAAAAAACAATCCTAATTGTAAACCGGTTTCCATCCTATGTAACATTATTTTACAATATGCTTAACAATGAACATTAACACATGAAAAGGGCTTCATTGCTTAGTGGCTACGGTCATTGATTTCTAATCACTCGCCCCTCACCACTGTAAGTTAGAATCACACTTGGGGTGTTGCATTATTTCAAGACATACATCAGTAGAGCCCCAATATGACGAAGAAGAAGAAGAAGAATGCTTTAATAACTTAAACTGTACAGTTTTTCGTTATATACAAACATACAATGTAACAATGGCGATGATGAGATGAGGATGAACTTATGGATTTATAGATACACATTTAACATGGAACAAAGACATGCGCTGTTGGTGCGACTTTAAACTCCCAAACCTAAACTATCAACACGTGTACACATTACCTGATCAGAATAAGATTTATAATTTGTTTGTCTCTCCTCAAATTAAGCTGTTATATAATGGTAAATGCTAGTTGCTCATGCTGACGCTCGTTCGTGTGGTAGTTGGGAACTCCAGGTGGTGTATTTATTTACTGTTACATGCTGTAGATATACGGTTGAATTCACCATAATGTAAGAATATTTACACTGTAATTATTCATGCTCTCGTAATGCTTTCATTATTTGCTGTGATGTCAAAACATTATGTCAGTTCAACGTATGCAAGATACTGTTGTGCTTACCTTATAATATGGAGTGTTTGCTCGCAATCTGGAGCATGAATTTGAAAGTATCCCATTTGGCAAAAACTTACCAAAAATTAAATGTGTGAGAATGAATTATCTAGACGATTATACCGCGAGATAAAGTTCTAAAGCGAGAATACAGAGTGCTGTAGTTGACTTCAAATCACTTGTCCTTTACCGTTGGTTCGAAGTTCGATCCCCCTGGGGGTGTCGAACTCTTTTATGTGATGAAGCCATCCAGCTGGCTTGTGGAGCTGGCTGGGTCTACCCGGATGTCCGTCTGTGAATGAAATACAGCTCGGAGGGGACACCAAGGGTATTTCTTCAATGATAGTGAGGGAGTCCTCACATCACCGAAGTTGTTGGTGCGAGTTAAAACCACAAAAAGCATAAACACACAAGTATAATTATAATACTTGCCAATTTGTTGTTATATGTAACCGCAGTGGCCTTGATGGAATATTAAAAATAAAGTAGCCAAACTTCTCAAGTTAATACTGCATATTTTGTGCCAATTCACCCGTCTCCATGTCTTATTATTTACATTCAACTATAGTTAAAGCACTGTGGTGGCATCATACCTTTGTATTTGAAGTCCATTATTATTAATATGGGACTGCTGTCAAAAGGCCAGAGTATTATATTAAATCCTACGCGTAAATGTACGAAATTAACAATTTTAATTAGTAGGATCGTGTTATATAAGTGTGTTTTAAGTAAGATATAAACCTCAAACGGATCCAATATGTAAAATATTGGTACCGTCTTTGGTGCTACGCGTTTCAAACATGTTACATTTTGGATCGTTGTCGGCTTATATCCTATAAATGGTGCATATTATTAATAAGGGTATTAAAGGATTAAGGACAAATCCACCGCCTCCTTAGTCGAGTGATTAAGGTCACTGACTTGTCATCACTGATGGTCACGTGTTCGACCGTGTCTCATTTATATGAAAAAGTTGGCAGTTTTGTACGGAGGTTGTTGCACCAAGTACTGGTTAACCCATGAACAATGCCCATCGCTCAAATTGGTAACCGGTAGTGACGTTAAATAAACTTAAATAAAAACACAACAGATGTACATGAACTGTGTGGAATACTTTACCGTGTGTGTTTTACGTTTATTTACCGTCGCTACCAGTTGCCCATATGAGCGACGCCTCCTGAAGAGATTAGTCAGTTTAGATATTTGGACGATAGTGCAATGATACCGACAGAGACGCATTCCAGAGTCTGCTCTGGTTCTTTTACGTGCACGGTGTAAAGCACCGACATGAGACCTCGGTTTAACGTCCCATCTGACAAACTGTTAATTTTATTAGGGTCAGACGGGGGGTCGAACCTGCGATCTCTGTATTACCAGTCCAGCGTTTTACCACTGGACTACAGATCCGTCTGTAATACTTTACCGTAATCAACAGTTACGTATTTATCAACAATAAGCTATGCACTATGAACATTCGTATGACCTCTACAAGAGACAGGTCATGCTGTACTAACAATGAGCATGACTTTAACACAGGTCATAATGTCACAACAACCAGACGTCACAATCGCACAACACTACTAGGCGTGTTCTCAGTTGTCAGGTCACTGTCTACCTTTGATGTCTTCAGCGACGTATATGATTACGTTTGACATAACGTGTGAACGTCCATCATTGACTCACTGTTCCTTTTCAAACGGTTGTTGTTTTTTTGATGTCTTCCTCAATGTTTACGATGCTAGCTAATACGCGGTATGGTTCCGGCGTCGGGTCACTGTCCACTAGTGATGTTTTGTTATATTATGTGATGTATATGGCTACGCAAGAGCTAATACGATGGTTCTCTAATCTTGCAACTGTCCATTTTGATGTCTTCAATGACGTATATAGCTACATCAGAACGAATGCTCGAGATGGTTCCATTTTCGAATCACTCCCCTGTATTGATGGCAGGAGGTATTGGCCGATGTTAAAGTTGTCGTGTTCATTACAATATATTGATGTCTATTACCAGACATTTTCTATGTATGGAATATGCCTAGAAAGTGATTGACTGAGACATGCAGCTGGTAATGCTGCTACCTATGATCCAGTGACGTCTATCGTTTCATAAGAGCTAGTATGTGTGTTTTACATGTATTTATTGTCGCTACCGATTGCACACATGCGCGACGCCTCTTGAAGAGATAAGTCATTTTAGATTTTGGAGGATAGTGCAATGATACATTCAGAGACTCTTTCCAGAATCTTCTCTGGTTCGCATACATGCAAGGTGTAAAAGAACCGTCACGAGACCTCGGTTTAAATTCCTATCTGAAAGAGTGTTAATAGTATTATGGTTCGACGGAGGATCTAATCTGCGACCCCTGGATTCGAAGTCCAACGTGTTGATCACTGACCAGTGTATGTAGGAGCTAATGTTTAATCTGATTAGTACAAACTATTCTAGTAATAAGAGGGGAGTGAGGGGTTGCTGGGGGGGGGGGGCGTTGCCGAGTTGCTAAGAACGTTGAATTCAAATAAATGCCCCCCTCACCGCTGTATGTTCTGATAACATATGGAGCGTCAAATTAGTTCATGGTGGATGTTAAACCTCACAAACAAACACAATAGCTATCACGCAAGGTAAGTGACAAGGCAAGGGAAGGCTAACTACCTACCTAACTAACTAACCAATTAACTAACGAACTAGTAACTAAGTGTGGGGGCCGGGCGTGATAGCGCAGTGGATGCGCGTTCGCTTCAGGTGCGAAAGGTCCGGAGTTCGAGCCCTGTTTATGCCGTTACGATTGTGCCCTTAGGCAAGGCATTTAAATTCCACATTGCCTCTTCTCTCTCCTTCATGGCGATTTATTACATCAGGAATGAGGTCTCGATAGTGATTAATATATTAAGTTGAAAGAACTTGTTTCGCAATCGAGCTAAAATATATTTGTATAAACTAACTAACTAACTAACTAACCGACCGACCGACCGACCGACCGACCGACCGACCGACCGACCGACCGACCGACCGACCGACCGACCGACCGACCGACCGACCGACCGACCGACCGACCGACCGACCGACCGACCGACCGACCGACCGACCGACCGACCGACAGACCGACCGACCGACCGACCG
>CM026387.1:27203001-27295229 GCA_014843695.1 Archivesica marissinica
CCGACCGACCGACCGACCGACAGTTAACCGACCGACCGACCGACAGTTAACTAACTAACAGTTAACTAACTAACAGTTAACTAGAGCATGTTGCGTGTTGAGACTAACAAAC
The DNA here is from genome assembly GCA_014843695.1 of Archivesica marissinica. Classification (NCBI taxonomy): domain Eukaryota; kingdom Metazoa; phylum Mollusca; class Bivalvia; order Venerida; family Vesicomyidae; genus Archivesica; species Archivesica marissinica. The sequence continues at coordinate 27,203,114 of CM026387.1, forward strand.
TAACATCCTGTTGAAGTATTCAACTACAATATACTCTGCCCTACTTCAATAAAAGGAACACTTCTCCTTCATTAGTCAAATCGTTTCGCATGTTTGCGTTGAAATCGTTCAAGTATTTGACTAGTTCATATTATTCGAGACGAAATTGCCAACACAATTCTGATTTATATAGACATTGATGTATATTCCATAAAAATGAATCGCACAGACTTGCATTTACAGTGATGTAAAGCTATGTACTATAACCACGTTCAAAACTTGGAATATTTGATTATAAGCAGCCAGGGAGAAATCTAGCTGAAAAACAATCATTTGGGACTTTGATTATTTGATTAGGCAAGAAGACGATTTCAAACGTTAGTCCCCAGTATCTAATAGACAATGATTTCCTTCAAGCAATGTATTAGATTTGTATATTTACTGACAACGTAAAAAAACTGCGCAATTTTATATTGAGCGTTACTTTTCCGTTACAAATTTTAGACTATCATGGTACACGAGTGAAGAGAATAATCCATCACACATTGCACTACTTTACCCAATATATGGAACATTTTGATAACAACTGTGCCTATGATTATTAAAGAGAAAACCCCAAGTGTGAATGCGATTTTCCAATTGAATATGCTCAACACATTTTCTTCCAATGTTATAAATACCATGTTCCAAGAATTGTTCTATTTCAGGAACCAAGAGTTTCTATATGCTACTATTCGGTAGCGATACTTTGAAACACGAAGACAACATAGTAATTTCCACAGCAGTACATACATTTCTTAAACAAACACATCGTTTTAACTGATTACTTTTATTTAATATATACTTATGCTATTTGAGTTAGTAACTCTCCAATATGTTCTCGTTTTCAGTCAGATTTGGGCTTTGTCTTGTGGTGCAATTCTTGGGAATCCGGAAAGTGGATTGAGCAAACTAGCATATTGTTTTGAAAATGCACAGACTAACTATATTAAATCTTGTAAAATGCATTATGTACATGTTTTCAGCACTAACTACGCCACTTACATTCTGTTGTTCTTAATTTATGTTATGGGGAGGGAGGGCCAATCACTAATGTTGTTAGAACTTGTGGCCCAACCCATTTGCTAAATTTATATGTGTACAACGTTTGTGATTGCTATATACATGTATATAGAGCAATAAAATATTATCAAATTAAATAAAATGATATAATTTTACCACTAAGGCAATTGTACAGTTTCTTGTTAGTTGGTGACTGTATATGAAGCTATTAACTGATGTTCGGCTGTAAAGCGAGCGTAATGGCAACAAAGAGGTTTCGTTAAAGGAATCTATGTTTTTAAGAAAAATACCCTAGATAATATCACTGTTTCTTAAAATGTGTATGTATGTATTAATGTATTTGTGTATGTCTTTGCCATAGTTTATACTTATGTAAGTGGCCAAAGGCAATGTATTGCTGAAAATGCCAATAAACTTTGAAACTTATAATTGTTTTCATAGTGTGAAATGTATTTCAGAAATCGTGTTTTATTTAGGTGTTATTAATAGACACCAAACCTTGATAGTTGGTAGTACTCATCTTTATTCAAGTCTCATCTATGTACATTTTACTAGAGGACATAGAAAACGCACATTTACAGACGGATCTGTAGTCCATTGGTAACACGCTGGACTGGTAATCCAGGGATCGCGGGTTCGATCCCCCGTCTGACACTAATACAATTAACACTCTTTCTGATGGGACTTTAAACCGAGGTATCGTGTCGGTCTTTTACACCGTGCATGTAAATGAACCAGGGGAGGTTCTGGAATGAGTCTCTGTCTGTATTATTGCACTATCCTCCAAACATCTAAAATGACTAATCTCTTCAGGAGGCGTCGCTCATATGAATAACCGTTAGCGACGATAAATACACGTAAAACACACACAAAACGCACACGTCTGATAAGTGTGTTTTTACATGAAAAACAATAACTATATAAATACATAGTTTTAAACATTTTAGAATATTTTTAGTTGTTCAATTTGTGCTTTGTAATAAAGATGTGATATATCTTTGATGGGATCCTTCGTATTTCGTTTTCATGTAATAATAATCATATGATGTCGGTGTGCAACGACACATTATTAAAAGCCATTTTTAATAGAATTATAAGAGAACTATTTCAACAAATAATATTTAGTTTAATCATATTTTATTGCAAATCATTATTATATATGTCATGCATAAACATATATAATACATAATATGAACATGCAAATGGTTTGGGCCACAAGTTTTAACAACATTAGACAACGGCCCGCACCAGTAACAATCACAGGTTTATTATTTTAATAAAGTATTTTGCATTCCTAAGCCAAGAAACAGCTGTTAATTTCAATACTACATTTGTATTTAAAACACTGACTTGAAAAACAAGCACACATTTTTAATGCGCTATTAAGATATATCCGCTGGCATGTAATATTACGTAGTTGATCTCTACTAAGTTTGTTCAAATGTTGATCATGTGGTCACGGTGGGGGTCACATAGTGTACATAGACTTACATATTAAAACTATTATCACATAGTCCATAGCTTTGATATTGTGCACATTTGCTGAAATGGTGATCCTGGTGTAATAATTGATCCCGTGGTAGCAGTCACATAGTTCACATAGACTTATATAATTTAACGCTTTAAACACACTTCTTCTCAGAAACCATAGTACCCGGATCGCGTATATTTGGCTCATAGTATCACATAGTGAATCTTTACTCAGTGTCCTCAAATTGTGATTATGTGGCCATAATTGATCCATCCCTTTGATGGGTCAAATCCATTGATCACATAATTTACAATTGACTTGCTCAATAACACTCATTAAACCTTAATGTCTTGAGCTTTGATATGTAGCATGTTAGTACGTTTATTTATCGTCTCTACCTGGTTAATAACAACAACATTTATTGCATTAAGACATCAGCTGATGCTAATAGCATAATTATACAGATAAAATACATATACATGTATTGTGAAAAAGTGAAAACATGAAAACATGGTTTATAATGGAGTAGTTTCGGAGAAGCGTGTACGTATGAACTTTGAAAAGGATAATTTGAAAGCAAATAAATGAATGATATATGAGTATTTCTCATGCTAGCTCATTCATATGTATGAAAAATCAAACTTTACTATGAAAAATGTCGTCTGTAGGTCGTTGTGTAATTTCATTCATGAGCCTCAATGATTAAAGTATTTTTTGCACGAGATTTTAGAGGAAAGTAGTACTATCAGTTAAATACTACCAGTAGTATATAGGTCGTTATCTTTGGATCGCCTTATACTTCAATGAAGTTCGCACGAGTTAATAGTTACGACCCCCCCCCCAGAAGTATATCAGTCATTCGCAATGAATGTCAGTATTTCAACTTACATATTAATGCAACACTTTTTTTTGTACTCGGAAATCAATAAATATATGAAAGCTCACAATACCAGTGCGCAACCACATGACGGTCATAAACTGCAGAAATTAAACAAAGAATTACCCACATTTTATGACAGGGCACGTAAGCAGCTCACTGCGGTTGTCACCAGACATGTTCTATTATTCATCAGACGGCACCAGTTACTGGATCGAAGTAACATACATTGCATACACATCGGAATAAAATGCTATATAATTTACCACCTTGATATAGCGTGTTCGGGAATCGAGTAATTGTCTTTTTTTCTGCTGGGAACCAGACTATTAGACTGGATAACATTGGAGTAATATGTTATGTATTATTGTCTATCCGGAAATATGTCGGGAACCAGACTATTACACATTAGCTTGGTTCAAATTAGAATAACAGGTTATATAATAGGCGTACTCGATATCTATGATGTCCGTGAATCGGGGAAATGTGTGATTTCTGTGGGGAACCAGACCATTAGACATTAGACTGATTCTCATCAGATTCTTAAGTCTAGTACGATATCGATTTTTTAAATTTGATTTTGGTTATTTTGTGTCTGTGTGTTTTACCTTCCTCGCCTATCTTTACACATGTGCACAATTATATCAAACAAACTCAACGTTTTGCATTTGACTAATGTATATGTAGTTAAATAATATAATAGCTGTCTTTTCCAGGAGCAATGGGACGTACTATGCTATATTTTAGTTAGGATGAGGGCGTGGAAATGCGAGCAATTACTACACTTTGTTGTCTCCTATTTTCGTTACATTTTCTTTTACATAGATATCAATCAATCATTTGATTCTTATATTCCAATAACTATGTACACTACTTCTAAAGAATCTTAGAAAAAGTCTGCTCATTATGTTACATCTTCTTGACATAAGGGGAGGGGGTCGTCACTAATGTTGGTAAAACTGTGACCCAACCCATTTGCTTCTAAATTATAACAGTTTCACTCGTATAATATTCATTACGTTTCATTTGTTGAACAATTATTGTGCAGTCTGCGTATATGTATGTTATGCGTATATGTATGTTATGCGTATATGTATGTTATGCGTATATGTATGTTATGCGTATATGTATGTTATGCGTATATGTATGTTATGCGCATATGTGTGTTATGCGTATATGTATGTTATGCGTATATGTATGGTATGCGTATATGTATGTTATGCGTATATGTATGTTATGCGTATATGTATGTTATGCGTGTATGTATGTTATGCGTATATGTATATTATGCGTATATGTATGTTATGCGTATATGTATGTTATTTGAAAGCAATAACATATGCTTAAACTAAACCTTCCTCTCCTTTGTTATTTTCAATTCCTTATAAATGCACATTCTGATCAGTATATAAAACGTTTGCTTTTCAACAAGGCTGTTAATAAATAGTATTGCTAGGACTTGCAGGCCGACCAAATTGCTTTCTAGAACTAATTGTGAATTATTGAACCTCAAACAGTCTATCATATAGTTATTACATTGTTATCTCATCTATGCATGGATGTATAAATGTTATTTACATTGACCCGCTCGGAGCATGCACATAGCCTGCTTTCTATGATCTTCCGAAATAATTTGCATCACTAAATGCAAGTATTCCTTAACTCGTTGCATGCTGGGAAAAATAATGGCTATAAATAGTACAAGTAATAGTAGACGACACATCATTAATGTGTTTTTCTTATTTGTAGCTGAAAACTCTGGACATATGTCAAGGAATTACTTTAGAATTGTGTCAGTACGATACAATTACGACACAATTCAATGATATATGTGTCGGTGTACGTGTATATGTGCTTGCGCATGCGCTAAATAAGAACCATGCCTGAATTATGCTTGAATTTGTGATATTGAAAAACTTTAGTATCTCTGAAGCGAGGCAAAGGTATGCACGTGTTTATGAAATACACGTGCAGTCAGAGGGGGTCGACACCTGGGCTGCTAAAAGGGTTTGCTAGTTGAGGCACCAACATACTAAAACAAAAAGCTTTAACGCCAACCGCGCAACCCAGACACATCGTTGTGGAAATAGTGCTGATAATGTGATGTTGTTACAAGACAACACTGACAGGTTTATTACGACAACATTATTATAATAGCATGCTATAGCACGCTGTATTATTTCTAGAATCGTCATTTCTGATATACTTGTATCCCGGAACACTTGTGTTCAAGTATCACCGCGCTATACCTCTTGGCGCCACGTTTATCACAGAGCCCAAATTACGTAATGACAAAACACGTGGAAACGGTAACTATATAATATGTAGCTAATACTAATAAACCATGGAATGTTTTGCTTTTTTCTGTATTCTAGCTAGCCCTGTATTGTATAAATGTATTTATCGTCACCCTCTAGTTGTTAATCAGGATTACGCCTTTATCCACCTCCTTCTTAACCCACAACCTATTGAATAACATTGTTTGTTTTTAAGTATTATTTGTTAATTAGTATGCATTGTGTGTGTGTTTTACGTTTATTTATCGTCGCTACCGGTTGCCCATATGAGCGACGCCTCCTGCAGAGATTAGTCATTTTAGATTTTGGAGGATAGTGCAATGATACAGACAGAGACCCATTCCAGAGTCTCCTCTGGTTCTTTGACGTGTACAGTGTAAAGCACCGACATGAGACCTCGGTTTAACGTCCCATCTGAAAGACTGTTAATGCATTGTGTAAGTGGCAGAATCTGGCCCATCTTTGCTATGGTACCGGAAGTTAGTTTTCATTGTTTACCTGGCAGAATCTGGCCCACCTTTGCTTTGTTACCGGAAGTTAACTTTCACTGTTTACGTGGCAGAATTTGGCCCATCTTTGCTTTGTTACCGGAAGTTAACTTTCACTGTTTACGTGGCAGAATATGGACCACCTTTGCTTTGTTACCGGAAGATAATTTTCACTGTTTACGTGGCAGAATCCGGCCCACCTTTGTTTTGTTACCGGAAGTTAACTTTCACTGTTTACGTGGCAGAATCTGGCCCATCTTTGCTATGATACCGAAAGTTAGTTTTCATTGCTTACGTGGCAGAATCTGGCCCACCTTTGCTTTGTTGCCTGAAGTTACCTTTCACTGTTTACTTGGCAGAATATGGCCCATCTTTGCTTTGTTACCGGAAGTTAACTTTCACTGTTTACGTGGCAGAATATGGCCCACCTTTGCTTTGTTACCGGAAGATAATTATCACTGTTTACGTGGCAGAATATGGACCACCTTTGCTATGGTACCGGAAGTTAGTTTTCATTGTTTACATGGCAGAATCTGGCCCACCTTTGCTTTGTTACCGGAAGTTAACTTTCACTGTTTACGTGGCAGAATCTGGCCCACATTTGCTTTGTTACCGGAAGTTAGTTTTCATTGTTTACATGGCAGAATATGTCTCACCTTTGCTTTGTTACCGGAAGCTAACTTTCAATGATTACGTGGCAGAATCCGGCCCACCTTTGCATTGTTACCAAAAGTTAATTTTCACTGTTTACGTAGCAGAATCTGGCCCACCTTTGCTTTGTTACCGGAAGTTAACTTTCAATGTTTACGTGGCAGAATCCGGCCCACCTTTGCTTTGTTACCGGAATTAGTTTGCACTGTTTACGTGGCAGAATCTGGCCCACCTTTGCTTTGTTACATAGTTTTGATAGTATAAGTTTTCTAAGATTATAGTTCGTAGACGTTGCAATTAAGTATCGTAATATAATATTAAAGCAAATGGAACAAGGCTCATATCTGTTGGGGGTGTCTTGTTTTCAACATTAATATGTATGACGCTAGCTGTATTGTGTTGGGTGGCGCCTGGCTAGTGCTGATGCAAATACTATTTGAACGAAAATAATCAACGTCAAGCCAAAACAATATTGCTTAATTTCAAAGCATGCTATGTAGATTATTTGCGTGGAATTGTTTGATTATCAGGGACTATTTCCTACGGCGTACAGATGCACCTGACTGATTACCTTGAATTCAAATGAGGTTCAAAACTATATCGGAAAACAAAACAGGTTTTATTCCAAATGTATGACATAGTAAGAATCTTCATAAGCCTAGGATGGTATCCCCTGTCAATACGAAACTCTAGACTACAATCATCATGCTATTATATCGGGCTGGACACTAGAATGGGTCGTGCCGGATGCCACGTTATTATCACACACAGGAGCTGATGGGAGGTGCAACGTACTCTATGCATCATTGCGGTGCCCCAAAACCTAAACTATGTTCGTTCCTCAGGAGGCGTCACTCATATGATAGTTTAGTCATATGTTATTGCATTCATTCTATAAATACAATGTACAGAACAAAACAAATGTGCATACTTGTATAATTATGCATAGTATATGCGATTTATGTCATTGTTGAGCACAATAATTGTCAATAAATGTTGAAGCAAATGAGTTGGGCCACACGTTTTAACAACATTAGTTACGGCCTTTCCCAAAATACTAGATTGTAACAAACAAAATTACTTAATATATGAGTTGTGCAAATACTAAAATTGATGATTACTAATATAATAGGAAAATACTCTATGAGCAACCCTTAGCGACAATAAATAAACAGTCAGAAATCGAGAATAAGAAATATTTTAATTTAAATCTGTTTGAAATGTACTGCTAGTCGTAAATCTACTTTGTATACAACGAATACTAAAGTATGAATAGCCTCTGTTCCAGAACGTTTGAATGGCTACCGAATAGTCTCAAAACAAACTTCTTAGTTGAATGAAATTGCTCGTTTCCTGTAAATATGTTATTAGTTTGAGAAATATAGTCCAGGGATTGCAGAAGGACGAACGGCCCGCGGTGCTTACACGCTTTAAATATGGCACGATAACTGAAGTATGCATAAACGTGACTGGTTCTTCATTATTGTTTATATATATACGAATGTATATGGCGTTGTCGCAAGTCGCATGCTTAGTCAATCACACACATTACGGGAGAGAACCATTACATTATTCAGAACCTGTTCCCCAAATTCATGAACATTACTAGCATTAGAACTAGTTATACGTGTACGTGCAACCAGTAGCCAGAGGAATGCATGTTCGCTCCGTTACTGATCATGTTTTGTTGTTCCCCGCCGATCCGACATATCTCGGAGGGGGATAGTATATACCGTCTCCGTAGCCCAGTGGTTAAGGCGTCCGCCTACGGAGAGGGAGGTCGAAAGTTCGAATCTCGTCCGGGGTTCGTTCTGATATGGCCGGTTGGTGACCTGCCATCTAGTTAAATAATGGTTACCGATTGCCTAACAGCCTGACGTCTGGCACACAAGCATAGAATTCGGGAAGTACTGATGTTCATAAAAAAGAGGTGTCTCATAAGTCAGAAATGGCTGGCCCTTTAAATAGGGGTGACACTATGATAAACAAACACTTTACTTATATAGTTTTGACGTTGTGCGAGTTTGTGTGCGAGCGTGTGTCCTTCCGTCCGTCATTCCACACCCATCAATCGGCATTTACGTGGCTAAGAGAACAATATATTTACCAGCTAGTGGTCTAGTGGCCAGCTGGTTCAGCGACATTAACCACTCGATCACGGAAACTGACAGTGAACTACATTGATAAATAGTCATATAATAATTATAGCTTCGATTCTACTGTTAATTTATATGTACATCAAATAGTAAGTGTCTGCATGCATGCAACATTAATGAGGGGGCCTCCATGGCCGAGTTGGAAATGTCGTTCACAATCCGGAGGGGGAGGAGGAGGGGTTTAACTCTTGCCATGCTAGCAGTGGCAATAACTGTCAATCATGTCATGGAATTTCATTAGAAATGTGTCGTAGCGAAGTATGTCGTAACGAAATGTGTCGTAATGATACACTTCATATTTCAAAAGTTTACAGCTATAGATAAAAAAATCCAATTATTGATTTGTCGTCTGCTACAATTTATTTATATATTATAACTAATTATAACCTTTGTCTTACCCAGCATAATAACAAGATTTATGGTAAAGATTTACCGTTATATCTCACATAAACGTCGGTGCATATTTATTGTTTACCTATCAGATTTAAATTCAGCAGCGTGGCCGACCGTTATATGAAATCGTACCTTTACTTTTCAGAGTGCGTATTGATGGAAAGTTAGTGCTCGAATTATTTCAGAATAAAATGCAATTGCCATGTGGAAAATATGTATTCTATGCGCTGTACGATATAATGTCGCTTTAATCAAGCACCGTGGATGTCGTGATAGCGCAGTGGATGCCCAGTTCGCTCCAGGTGCGAAAGGTCCGGAGTTCGAGCCCCACCGGAGCCGTTACGATTGTGCCCTTAGGTAAGGCATTTAATTTCCACGTTGCCTCTTCTCTCTCCCTCATGGTGATGGTTTCCATCAGGAATGAGGTATCGAGAGTGATTAATATAAGTTGCAAGAACTTGTTTCGCAATCGAGCTAAAATAAATGTGTATAAACTAAGCAAGCACAGCGTGCTACATGTCGATTGCAGCAGGATATACGTTCCTAACATAACTATAGGCAGGCATTTCTTTCATGGAGGCTTTGATCAAAATTAGCTGAGCATAGTTTTATAGAAATTAATTTTAGGTCGATTGCGAAATAAGTTCTTACAACTTATATATTAATCACGTTCGAGACCTCATTCCTGATGGAATTCATCGCCATAAGGGAGAGAGAAGGGGCAATGTGGAATTTAAATGCCTTGCCGAACAGTTACCTGCAGTAGTGATGGCCAATGAGAACCAAGAACGTGCAGCAGCCCATCGTGTCGAGACAAATATGATAGGTGTAGAAATGCATTGCTTATCGGCATCATCGTAACGGCTGTAGCGGGGCTCGAACTGCAGACAGTTCGTACCTGACGCGAACACGCTACATCTGCGCTATCACGACAGGCGCTTAGCATAGCATGTGTATGTGAATCATTTGACCGCGATAATCGTGCATACCTACCCCGCGGATAATCGTAATATCCTTGTCAAATTTCCGGCGCGTTTTAATAGTGCACTCACGTTGTCAATATGCGAATGAAGAGTGTACATCCTGTGACCTGTTTTGTGACCAATCCCTACATTTCTTTTTTATCTAGACACGGAATTACTGCACTGATTATTTCCTGAACAATTCTCTAAATAACCCGTCTGTCTTCATTTTGAAAAATGAATCAGATAGCATTCCCAAATCCCAAGATTATTTGCATGACTTGTTTCGGCTATTCAGACGTCCAAATACTCTTAGAAAAAGATTACGATGTAGGGGCATTAAATGCACGCCTCACCGACTACCACTACAGATATACAGATCTAATTTCTGTCTTATAACAACACACAAGGCTAGAAGGGTAATAGAGTGGTTAGTTTCTTTGCAAGAGGAGCTACAAATCAATTACAACATATTGCGAGTATCCGCAGGCCTGTCGCAATCTTGTTTGTATCAATCTTCTTATCATGCAATATGTGGCCCGTAATGAGGGCTGATCACTTGGAGTAAATAAATAGAGAATATTAGGTTACTGTCTTATACATTTTAATTTATTAGGCGAGTCGGAGAAAAAATACAAGGCGTGGCTTTGCCGAGCCTTGTATTTTTTCGGAGACGATATTGAGATAGTCTGGTTATATCGAATACTTCTAAGCATGATTGGGGGTGGTGTTCTGGTAATTGAGACAATTCCATAAACTGCACGAATAAAATGTTCCACTGATCTGGAGAGCAGGAATGTGTGTGGTCATTGTTCACGGATACTCAATCATGACTATATACAAACACTGCACTATTTAAACATGGACCCTTAGACAATCTACGGATCTGTAGTCCAGTGGTAATACGCTGGACTGGTAATCCATCCGTCTGACCATAATAAAATGAACAGTCTTTCAGATGGGACGTTAAACCGAGGTCTCGTGTCGTTGCTGTACACATTGCACGTAAACGAACCAGAGGAGACTCTGTCTGTCTCTGTCTGTATCTTCCAAAAATCTGAAATGAAAATCTTCAGGAGGCGTCGTTCATATCGGCAACCGGTAGCGACGATAAATAAACGTAAAAACACACACTTCGAATTTCAATTAACACTGTACGCTTTTGATGTCAGTGTATTCGATAGGTATTTCTGCCATTTGTTTCCATTGCCTGAACATGAGAAAACGACATCAATCACCATTAAATAAGCAAAACATCATATTGACAGTCATGTACTTACTGGGAACTGGCCTTTTTCCTGGAAACAGCTATATTTTTTTTATCAGTACTGATTTCCTAACATGTTTAATGTTTCATTTTGTCATTGTCGCGTGTCATCAAGTTTACAACCGAGATTAACTGTAAGTGCATTCTCCCCTATGCTCTCCTTTTCTCCGTTACGTAATGCAATTTACAGGCATTGAGCTATGCTTTATTCACACCGAGACATAAGAGTAATCATGATGGCTAACACATGTAGTGATTCAGGTTTAAATTGCCTTGTGGTTTCAGGTCCGTGTGGTTTTAGGTCCGTGTGGTTTCAGGTCCGTGTGGTGACCATGCGGTTTCATGTCCGTGTGGTGATCATGCGGTTTCATGTCCGTGTGATGACCATGCGGTTTCATGTCCGTGTAGTGACCATGTGGATTCAGGTCCGTGTGGTGACCATGCGGTTTCATATCCGTGTGGTGACCATGTGGTTTCAGGTCCGTGTGGTGACCATGTGGTTTCATGTCCGTGTGGTGACCATGCGGTTTCAGGACCGTGTGGTGACCATATGGTTTCAGGTCATTGTGGTGACCATGTGGTTTCATGTCCGTGTGGTGACCATGTGGTTTCATGTCCGTGTGGTGACCATGTGGTTTCATGTCCGTGTGGTGACCATGTGGTTTCAGGTCCGTGTGGTGACCATATGGTTTCATGTCCGTGTGGTGACCATATGGTTTCAGATCATTGTGGTGACCATACGGTTTCATGTCCGTGTGGTGACCATGTGGTTTCAGGTCCGTGTGGTGACCATGTGGTTTCAGGTCCGTGTGGTGACCATGTGGTTCAGGTCCGTGTGGTGACCATGTGGATTCATGTCCGTGTAGTGACCATGTGGTGAGGTCCATATGGTGATCGTGTGGTGCCAGGTTTGTGTGGTTCCATGTCCGTGTTGTGGCCGTGTGTTTCCAGGTCCGTGTAGTGGCCGTGTGGTTCTAATTTAAACATATTGTATTCAATTCAGATGATAATAAACGTTGGAATACATATACATCAAACAAATGAATTTGGATCGGAAAACATGATCTGTGTTGTGATCGTGTGGTTCCAGTTCCGTGTGGTGATCGTGTGGTTCCAGGTCCGTGGGATATCTGTGTTGTTCCAGGTCCTTGTGGTGACCGTGTTGTTCCAGATCCATGTAGTGACCGTGTGATTCCAGGTCCATGTTGTGACCATGTTGTTCCATGTCCTTGTGGTGCCCATGTTTCCAGATCCGTGTGGTTCCAGGTCCGTGTGGTGATCATATGGTTCCAGGTCCGTGTTGTGATCGTGTGGTTCCAGGTCCGTGTGGTGATAGTGTGGTTCAATGTCCCTGTTGTTCCTGGTCCGTGTTGTGACAGTGTGGTTCCAGGTCCGTGTGGTTCCAGGTCCGTGTGGTTCCAGGTCCGTGTGGTTTCTGGTCCGTGTTGTGACAGTATGGTTCCAGGTCCGTGTGGTGACAGTATGGTTCCAGATCCGTGTGGTTCCAGGTCCGTGTGGGTCCTGGTCCGTGTTGTGACAGTGTGGTTCCAGGTCCGTGTGGTTCCTGGTCCGTGTGGTGACAGTGTGGTTCCAGGTCCGTGTGGTGACAGTGTGGTTCCTGGTCCGTGTGGTGACTGTGTGGTTCCAGGTCCGTGTGGTTCCAGGTCCGTGTGGTTCCTGGTCCGTGTTGTGACAGTGTGGTTCCAGGTCCGTGTGGTTCCTGGTCCGTGTGGTTCCAGGTCCGTGTGGTTCCTGGTCCGTGTGGTGCCAGTGTGGTTCCAGGTTCGTGTTGTGACAGTGTGGTTCCAGGTCCGTGTGGTGACTGTGTGGTTCCAGGTCCGTGTGGTGACTGTGTGGTTCCAGGTCCGTGTGGTGACTGTGTGGTTCCAGGTCCGTGTGGTGACAGTGTGGTTCCAGGTCCGTGTGGTGACTGTGTGGTTCCTGGTCCGTGTGGTGACCGTGTGGTTTCAGGTCCGTGTGGTGACTGTGTGGTTCCATATCCGTGTTGTGACCGTGTGGTTCTAGGTCCGTGTGGTGACTGTGTGGTTCCAGATCCGTGTGGTGACTGTGTGGTTCCAGATCCGTGTTGTGACCGTGTGGTTCCAGGTCCGTGTGGTGACAGTGTGGTTCCAGATCCGTGTTGTGACCGTGTGGTTCCAGGTCCGTGTGGTTCCAGGTCCGTGTGGTTCCTGGTCCGTGTGGTTCCAGGTCCGTGTTGTTCCAGATCCGTGTGGTTCCTGGTCCGTGTGGTGACCGTGTGGTTCCAGGTCCGTGTGGTGACTGTGATTGTACGATAGTGCTCCAGAGTGGACCCACTACACATATCAAAGTGAGGGAAAAGGGAAGAAGGTGAAGGCCGTTGACAAATAGCTTAGCGGTACAGTCGATTGTTAATCCTCACAGCTTTATCAATGGTTTACCGTGTTTCCATATGTGTCATGCTGTATTCGTTATAACTTAGTTATAATTATATTGTATTCATATAATTATTCGCCATTTTCAGTGTTAGACTCTGCATTTAAATGAGTTCATATTAGAGATCTCTTTCTTCACACCTGATCAAATTAGTCTAAGAAACCACGTTCAAATGGTAATGCATTTCAGAGAATATCCGAGTTCACACATAATAAAGCCAGTCTTAGAAACCATGTGCAATTTGTAACACATACCAGAGCAACTCGGATATCGCGCATGCTCAAATCAGTCTAAGAAACCACGTGCAAATGATAATTCATACCCGAGAAACTGGGATCTCGCACATGGTCAGACCAGTCTAAGAAACCACGTGCAAATGATAATTCATACCCGAGAAACTGGGATCTCGCACATGGTCAGACCAGTCTAAGAAACCACGTGCTAATGATAATTCATACCCGAGAAACTGGGATCTCGCACATGGTCAGACCAGTCTACGAAACCACGTGCAAATGATAATTCATACCCGAGAAACTGGGATCTCGCACATGGTCAGACCAGTCTACGAAACCACGTGCAAATGATAATTCATACCCGAGAAACTGGGATCTCGCACATGGTCAGACCAGTCTAAGAAACCACGTGCAAATGATAATTCATACCCGAGAAACTGGGATCTCGCACATGGTCAGACCAGACTAAGATACCACGTGCAAATGATAATTCATACCCGAGAAACTGGGATCTCGCACATGGTCAGACCAGTCTAAGAAACCACGTGCAAACGATAATTGATACAAGAAAATCTACGATTTCACAATATGTAGCAATGTGTCTTACGAAAACACAGCCATAATTTCATTTTTATAGACATTCGAAATTTGCTTAGAGCTGGGCAAATCACCCGAATAATTCGTGTGAAATTTATATTCTATTGAAACTGTTCTGGGAGACACTAAGACAATTGTCCACCGTCGTCAATATAATAACAAATGATACAATGGACAAAAGAGATGATTAAAACCTATAATTGTGGGTTTACTGTCCACCGGTATTGACTGAGTTTCAATGGAAACGAACGTCATTCGTGCTATAAAGTACAGTATCTTGTTTATGGCTGCGTACATTTTCAGCGATCTATATTTCCCAAAGGCTGCTTGTCTACACATTTATTCCTAATGCTTATCGAAAACAGCTGCAGAGTTTATTCGGCTTTTCAAGAACAATTATTTTATTATTATTATTAATAATATCAAGCGCTTATTTACGCCGCCCCCACGCACATTCGGGGCGGCGCCTACAGAAGTATATTAATCAGTTTATGTGTTTGATGATAAAGATAAAGAAGACACTCCAATTCCGGACATCCCTTGTTCTATTCCATGCCCGATGTAGCATCGATACATGATATTCGGTTTATTAACCCATCCGAAATACTGTTAGTATTTTTATTACGCTTCAGTGCAGTGTCCAGCATTTTGATTGGATAACCTTGCCGTAATTATATGTTGATAGGTCCGAGCTAGTCAGGGTACATACGTATTAAGATACAAACCTTCACGTGCCTCACGATTCTTAAAATAAGAACGAATGCTGCGCATACGGTTGAACTATGTGCAATGCACCTGTACAAGTCACTGATATACATATGGAGGTAATTCTTCTATATTGTTCACCATATAAATACGTTGAATTTCTTATCACCAAAAAAAAATATTGGTCATTTACGGGATTCCAATCTGGACGTGCCGGTGTCATGGTAAATATCATCCAATTCGTGAAATTACTCAATTGAGGCAGTCGACAGAAGTAATTAAGTAGCGAGATTGCGTGGTGATTTCGCTCTTGAAAGTGTAAGGTGCTTTCTAAAGCCACGCCTCCTTGCCAAGTACAATCCACCACTCACAAGAATTAAATGCTTTGTTTTAAGCTGAATTACGTATATAGTTCCGGCCATGTGTGACTTCGCTGTGGCTCTGGGAATCATACTCCTGGTGGGCGCTATATACTCCTATTCCATGTCAACAAACCAAATAACATATAATGATCAGACTGTGGCTCGGACTCATGACACCTGAACGATTCGCATCACAACGTGTTATCCACTGGACTACTGATCCACCACACGTATTTTATGTATGTATCTCATTCCTTTGAATGTAATCAGTTTAATACAGCCATCACTTAATTATATTCTTGTATATACACACGTATGTTACAACATTGAAGGATTCTGATTGATCGCGGCATAACAGCTTGCTTATGACATGCTTGACATATTTAGTTGTTTTATACATGCTTTATTTGTTGAACATCAACTGTTTAAATCAATAGAATGCTAAATATGCACTAGCAGTGTAGTGATTAAAAGTCACAAGATTGTGTGGATTATTTGAGTGGAATTGTTTGATTAACAGGGACTATTTACTAGGGAGTACCTGGTATACTGGTTTCCTTAAGCTGTTATAAGGATGAAAAGTATACTGGTAAACAGAAACGTGTTCTTCAAATGTATGGTTATTGTTACCATGGTAATGTGATAAAATGGATCTTACACTCGTGATTGGTTGATACCATTACTTAATAGTAACATTCCAAAACTCGTTTCATAAAATGTTGTATGAAAATCACCATTCATGTTAGATCCTATATGCCCAAATATATCCAAATGAAGAATAATTCTACAAGACTTAGTATTTAATTGTTATCATTTATTTCGTATTATTGCCATAGGTTACGGTAATTAATTAAAAAATAACGAATAAAATATTAGACCCGCTTATCGTTAAATACCGATTCGCATTCTGTCTTTTCTTCATCAGTTTAGAGAGTTCACAATTGCCTGAACATTCAGTTCATTTAATTTTACATACCACATTACCTATATGTAATTGTTTCTTCTGCTAATATTCAGTGGGGGATATAATATACTGATTAATCTGTCCCGCCGACGACCGCGGTAAATAACTAATCCATCAAGTGTGTCATATTATGCTATATTACGACAGCAGACAAACGTCAATACGTTTTGCAATGGAATACTCTTTTTTTTGTCTTTTTGAGCGTCTCACTCGTAGATTGAGTCTACGAAGATACCAGAGTGTATTCGTGGGACGTTGAAGTAAATATGTGTATACTTGTATGTGCTAAGCAACACCAACACTCTAGGTCATACTGCCATTTTGTTTGGTTTGTATTTGGGGTTTAAGCCGCACAAATAACTTAGGTTATATAGCGACACCGGGTGCTCATGCGAGCAGTATTGCAGGCACGGACTGGAACCTGGATAGAACCATCGACCTGCTGCAAGTCAGCTGGATAGCTTCTTCATTTGAAATAGGTCAACACCCCAGTGGGATACTAGTTTATACATATATATTTTATCTCGATTGCGAAACAAGTTCTCGCAACTTACATTAATCACTATCGATACCTCATTTCTGAGGGAGAGATAAGTGGCAATGTGGAATTTAAGTATCTTACCTAAGGGCACACTCGTAACGGCTCCAGCGGGATACGAATCTACATCGGTGCGTGGCAGCAAGTGCTTTGAAGTGAACGTCCCTTACCACTCGGCCTCGATATGGTCAATCTACAGCGACCACCGATGCCCCTCCGATCGGTATAGCATGCACAGATGATAGTTTCCTATGCATATAATGTAATATAATTATGTACAGGATATAAGCCGAAAATGGTCCAATATGTAAAATATGTAAAATATTGGACTGTGTGAGAAACGTAGCACCGACAACAGTACCAATAATTTACATATTGGATCGGTATTGGATCCGTTTGAGTGCAGTGTGATAAGTGTGTTAAAAGGGAAGCAGCAGTTATTGCTTGTTGACCTATCTGATTTAGAGGTCATACGAATATTGGTCTGTTGAATTAACAATTAACTGCTGATATATTATAATAATTCACAAACATTCAAGAATTTTAGTATCAATAAAGTGCATCATCTATAAATATATGCAAATATTAGACAAGGCAGATGCATCTACACTCGCGATGTATTGGGAAGGACAGTGCACTAACGTTGTTTTCCAAATGCATTTGCATGTCATTGCGGCTACCTTATATACTTGTTAATATGTATGGACGCCTGTGAGCTAGTAGTTACGGTCGTTGATTTCAAATATCTTGCTCCTCGCTGTTGCACGTTCGAATCCCTGGGTGTCGAATTATCTCAAGTGAGAAGGTATCCAGCTTGTTTACGGAAGGTCGGTGGTTATACCCGTCCGATGGTGCCCGTCACTGCTTGGGATTGTTCTCAGAGGGGCACCCGGAGGGCGCACAACACGAGCTAACCATATTGACCGCACTACACAAGACCATGACACAATAGCTGCAAACGCAAGCAATATCCTGTTACACAATGATGGTACGATCTCAACCAAAATACAAAAAGTACCTATTGCATAGACGCAAGCACAAACATGACACCGAACAACCAGACAACTATGTGCTAGCTTAGGTTAGCTTGGGTTCCAGTCTTTTTTTTTTAACTTCTGGCCAAATGATTTTGATATGATCAGAAGCTCAATACGGCCCAATTAATAATCTGATGATTGAGCTTATTTACCCTCGCCGACGGCGAACCATATGGGCGAGCTAATAATTTTGTCAAGTCTCGGTGTTAAAAAATATTTATTTGACTGACCATACGCCTGTGCTCAAGTTCTTGTTTATTTGAAACAAGAAATTGAACATATATAAAAGTAAAGTGTTTGTTTATTATAGTGTCACCCCTATTTAAAGGGCCAGTCATTTCTGACTTATGAGACACCTCTTTTTATGAACATCAGTACTTCCCGAATCCTATGCTTGTATGCCAGGCGCCACGCTGGTAGGCAATCGGTAACCATTATTTAACTAGCTGGCGGCTCACCAACCGGCCATATCAGAACGAACCCCTGACGAGATTCGAACCTTCGACCTCCCGCTCCGTAGGCGGACGCCTTAACCACTGGGCCACGGAGAAGGTATATACGTAAGTGCAAGGATAAGATAATCTCGACCCAAATACAGAAGATCTTGAATTCATAGACGTAAACAAAGGCATATACAAGCACTTGATATACAAAGATCAGACGATCTCGATCAAAATAAACAATGACATAACATAGACGTAAGCAAAACTCTGATTTGCAAAGATCAAATGATCTCGTGTGAGACAGCACTAAAACATAGCGAGACTACAAGTAAAACAGGGATTATATTGACAAATAATCAGAAAACAAATTCAAAAGATTATATCAGCTTTTTTTACAATGAAACAATTGGATTTCGACCTCTATATCTCGTCTGCAGTATGTGCAAAAGAAACGTTTTTGGACGAAATAGCATCTTAACTTTTGCTTGAAGCGAACATTTATCATTGTATTGTATAGTCTGTGTCACGCACTACTGATACAAAATAGGTCTTGCCAAATATAAAAGAAAAATGGGAGGCTTTTAAGCTAGACAAAATAGTGCAAGTTGCTTTACGCAAATGTTGTCTGGTTCTAAATATTTAAATTGTATACTGTGCTCACTAAAAGAGGCAAATGTTAGTTCACCTAATGTTTCTCTGTAAATATTGATGGAGTCCATGTAATGAGTATACATTAGTTTAGCAAGTGATCAATAATCCAGCTACTCATTCCCTAGTTTCAGTTGGGATACTTCCTCTCAAGATTGACTGAATTCAATAATTGTATTACTTTCACACTGTGCTTGCAAACGTTGCATTAATATCAAATGATGAAGCTACACAGCTGGCTTGCTGAGTGTCGGTGGTCCTACTCGGGTGCCTGCCCGTGCCAGAAATACACATCGCTGGGGCACCCTAGATCTTCCTCCACAAATCATAGCTGGAGAGTAGATATGGCATACGTTTTTGTGTGACTTTAACCCATTCAACACCAAGTAACTGACATGGACTGGTGCATCATATTTTTAGACCAATTAATTAATAAGAAAATTACATTTGGAACAGTTCATTTATCAAAATGGGTAATATTTCTCTAAAAATAGCAATTTTACTGGCAAAAAGTGCATATCCTGATGAGACGGCTCGTCACGAGCCGGCTCATCTGGATCTACACTTTTTGTTAGCCTATTTAGAGGTATGTGGTGTTGAAAGGGTTAATCACCATAAAGCAAATACCTTAATTAAAGGGACGCATTCGAATTCCATACACATATTGGGAGTAAAGTGATATATGTCGGGTAATGCAACACTAATTGGTATTCATGTCATGGTATTTGTAGTTCAATTTAATCATAATTCATTGCATTCATTCTATATAATATTTTATACGATGTAAACTACAAGAGAAATGAACAAATTTTATAAGTAAGCATACTATGCGATTCGTGACATTGTTTGTACAAGGATTGTCAATATATGTTGAAGCAAATATGTTGGGCCACACGTTTTAACACCATCAGTTACGGCCCTCCTACCCTGTGTAGTTCTATAGAATGATATTAACCTTTCTGTACATGTATGATGAATTCGTGCACGCAGGTCTTGCATAATATTATTCAAATGTGATATGCTTAATTGGGCGTTTCGTTTAGATACTGATCTTTTTCTTAAAACCATCTGAACAAAGTGTTGAAGATGGAATGGGAACTAAGTCAATTGGTCCATGTAGCTTTGTGAGATATAGATAGCCGCCGATACATAAGCATTTCTATTAACTTAAAGATGTATACTGTGTGTTCTATTTTATTAAATTATGTAATTATATATAAATTATATGAATCA
This sequence comes from Archivesica marissinica, assembly GCA_014843695.1. NCBI lineage: Eukaryota > Metazoa > Mollusca > Bivalvia > Venerida > Vesicomyidae > Archivesica > Archivesica marissinica. The sequence goes on from CM026387.1 coordinate 27,223,892, forward strand.
TGTGTGTAAAGAAAATAGTTGTGTACTACAAAGTACGAATATTTAATAGTGTAGCTGCTTAAGTACAGGATAGATCAGGAATTAGCCCGTCTTAACGAAATCGTTAAAACGCGCCAATGAGTTGATCTATCTGACTTAGACAACATACATAAGTAGGTCGCGTCTATACGATTTAGAAGCGAATGTGGCTTTTTTTTCATTGGACCATGTGACTTGGTCGTTGTCTAAAGTTACATTTAGCTGCTATTATAAAAAATGCTAACTTTTAAAGGGAAAATCCATCCTACAATAGTTGCTTCCTTTTTTAGCATAACACCGTTTGCAAATATAAATCTAGAGGTATCAAAATACTAATGTTAAATGTCATTATCTCTGTTATAATGCAAACATAGGTTTGTTTTTAGTTTTATGGGAATATAGACTAGTTGTTTGGTTTATTCGACCAGTTTCAAGTGCATTTCACATACTGTGAATATGGGCTTGTATAATATAAACAATGTTCTTTTCCATAACCATTTGCGGGACCCTCCAATTTGTTTATGCAATCAAGGCATTGAAGACACGGGAACAGTTCTTCATCAAATGTAATAGCTATAGAATTGAACGTCATTCACGTTCGTAAATAATCCATACTTCCATCAACTAAGTTCCATTAAATTACTTCACAGTATAGATTCGTTAACGTATGAGGAGAACAAAGCTTTAGATTTGGAAGTGCAAACTTACATAAACAATTCGCATCGTTTTTCGGCACATTCTTGAGTTAAATATACGTTATTTGCTTGTGAAACGGGATTCTGGGTTCAAGTCTTGGCGTGGTGTGGGGGAACAACGGCCACAACGGGTGGAATCGTAAGAAACTATGTTTATTTCTTGTGATAGGTTTTACTTCTATTTCTCTCCGTTGAGTCATTTTTAGGAATGTAACTTAGACATTCAGTTTAGTCAAACGCTTGCTTGACGTTCTGGTGCATGCCGTTGTCTAATGTTGCTAAACCATTTGCATGTTCATGCTATGCATTGGATCTATTTGTTTATGACATATTTACTATTGATCTGCAACAAAATATGATTATACAAATAGGTTTGTTTTTGGGTCTGTATACCAGTTTCAATCGGGTACTATTATGAGGTGAAATGAGGTATTATGACACTAACCACAAGTATCCATGTTGGAGTGGCATTGTACTTTTATTGTGTAAACTATACATGTGATATTATTATAAATAGTGTACGTACAATGATGAGATGTTAAATAAAGATTACTACGTATGTAGGATATTCACGATGCATCTTAATTAGACTTTGGTGCACATGTGTGACTGGCGAATCACGCTACAAGCACGTGCATGTTCTCGTAAACCATACAGAGACATTAAAATATTAAATTTATAGTCCATTATGACACAAACGTGCGTGGTTTCATTGTTTCTCTTATGCAGTTATTTATTAGAAACATATGTAATTTGAAGAGAACACATATTTTCTAGTAAATATAATTGATTATATTGAAGTATAGTTTGATGTAAATATATTCCGTGAGAATACAATCGTCCTATACAGTGAACACAATTGGCTGCGCACCATTTTAATATTTGCACCTTTATATTTGTATTTTAATATTTGCACCTTTATATTTGTATTTTAATATTTGCACCTTTATATTTGTATTTTAATATTTGCACCTTTATATTTGTATTTTAATAGTTGCACCTTTATATTTGTATTTTAATATTTGCACCTTTATATTTGTATTTTAATATTTGCACCTTTATATTTGTATTTTAATATTTGCACCTTTATATTTGTATTTTAATATTTGCACCTTTATATTTGTATTTTAATATTTGCACCTTTATATTTTCATTTCAATATTTGCACCTTTATATTTGCAGTTTTATATTTCTATTATTTATAGGAACAAATTGACCACGTGATATATATCTGTTTTAGAGAAGAACATATCACTCCCAACATCCATAGCGGATCTGTAGTCCAGTGGTATCACGCTGGACTGGTAATCCAGCGATCACAGGTTCGATCTCCCGTCTGACCCTAATCAAATTAACAGTCTTTCAAATGGGACTTTAACTCGAGTTCTCGTGCCGGTGCTTTACATCGTGCACGTAAAGGAACCAGAGGAGGCTCTGGAATGGGTATTTATCTGTATCATTGCACTATCCTCCAACAATCTAAAATGACTAATCTCTTCAGGAGGCGTCGCTCATATTTAATTGGTATTATTTGCAAATAAAACGCACATTGCTTTACGTGTACTACCATTTACAAATTATAGTGACTATTAACTTGTATACTTATATGCAGTGTTTTCAATGTTGTTCATCTTATTATACGTACATACATAGTTTATCTTGAGATTTGTACTTGCATACATATGTGTCATGTAATGATATGAGTGATAGCGCAGGGGTAGTACGTTCGCTTCGGGTGCGAAGGCCCGGAGTTCGAGCCCTATTGGAGCCGTTACGAGTGTGTCCACAGGCAGGCATTAATTCCACGCTGTCTCCTTCACTACTCTCTCTCTCTCATGGCGATGGAATCCATCAGGACTGAGATCTCGAGAGCTATTAATATAAAATTGTAAGAACTTGTTTCGCAATCGAGCTAAAATAAATGTGTATATACTATGATGTAATATTGTCTCATCCACATGTTCCAATGTTATACAACCTAGGCTAATTACTGCGATGTCACGTTCGGTGGTGTTCTATTGTGCTTGCTGTCGCTTAATGTGTGCCCCCTCCGCGTCCGATTGGCTAAGACTTCAAATGTCGTGATAGCGCAGTGGAAGTAGTGATAGCGCAGTGGATGCGCGTTCGCTTCAGGTGCGAAAGGTCCGGAGTTCGAGCCCCGCTGGAGCCGTTACGATTGTGTCCTTAGGCAAGGCATTTAAATTCCACGTTGCCTCTTCTCTCCCTCGTGGCGATGGATTCCATCAGGAATGAGGTCTCGAGAGCGATTTATATAAGTTGAAAGAACTTGTTTCGCAATCGAGCTAAAATAAATTTGTATAAACTAAGACTTCAAATCAATCACAATGGGGGTGTCGAATTCATTATATGAGGAATGCATCCAACTGGTTTGCGGAAGGTCAGTTGTAAGAGCCACGCCAAACACGTAGGTCATATGGCGACTCTCCGGCTAGTATTGGTGAAGGAAGAGCATCTCCCTCGGAGCGGTAGTCCAGATACTGACGTACAAACTAGTAGTCAAACCTAAATACAAAGATAGTTTTAGGCCGCGTAACTAAATGTGTGTACTGTATTGTGTGCGCACGCGTGAGTATGCATAGTTGTTTGGTTTCATTGCGCATATTTACGCTTTCATCCGCGCCAACGAGAGTGATTAATATAAGTTGCTAAAACTTGCTTCGCAATCGTTGTAAAATAAATAAAGTTTAAAAATGATCACCCGTCTGACCCTAATACAATTAACAGTCTTTCAGATGGCACGTTAAACCGAGGTCTCGTGTCGATGCTTTAGACTGTGCACGTAAAAGAACCAGGAGAGACTCTGGAATAGGTCTCTTTCTGTATCATTGCACTGTCCTCCACAAATCTAAAATGACTACTCTCTTCAGGAGGCGTGGCTCATATGGGCAATCGGTAGCGACGATAAATAAACGTAAAAGACACACTTGCGCGCTACATCTTGTTATCATTGTGTTGTATAGCATTTTGACAACACGATGTCAACACCCATATTTGTTGTTTTGACACTGCATGATTGATACACTGTATCTTTCCCAGTAACTCACCGTTACTTATCACGAGCAACATTTATGTTGTTAACCCATTCAACACCAAGTAACTGACCTGGACTGGTGCATCATATTTTTAGACCAATAAATTTATAAGAAAATTACATTTGGACCAGTTCATTTATCAAAATGGGTAATTTTTCTCTAAAAATAGCAATTTTTCTGGCAAAAAGTGCAGATCCTGATGAGACGGCTCGTCACGAGCCGGCTCATATAGATGTACACTTTTCGTTAGCCTATTTAGAGGTCTGTGGTGTTGAAAGGGTTAACAGTACATCTAGGTTTGTTGAATACGGCGTGGAAGATTGACATCTGGGGTTAAGGAATATTTGTGAAGGTGCATATGACCTTTGTGAACTACGCACAGGATAATCATAATTAGTTCACCTAGTACAGTAGAGGAATATCACTTTAATTGTATTCAATTACATATCGTATTTTTTGTTATAGACACAGTGGCAGAGTTGTGTGGTAGTGTGGCTTAGGTTCCCTCCATTCGGCTGTCAATTTGTATTGTTTCCCCATTAAATTAAAATGTGTTTCACTACCCACCCCCTCATCCATCACCAACAACAATACTTCACCCCCATAGGCAATTCTTAGACCCGCCAATGAAACATTATTTAACTAGTGTATTGGTGAGCTCTGTCAAATAATTGAAAATGTAAATTTAATGTATTCACACACACATACATTAGTATTATACTAGTAATGGCGTACGATTTGTGGCATAGTATATAGTCACGTTGTATGACGTATTATATTACTGACGTCACAAACCACATTGTGATAGCGCAGTGGTCGCGTGTTCGCTTCAGGTGCATACTGCCCGGAGTTCGCTCCCCGCTGGAACCTTTGCGATTGTGCCCTTAAGTAAGTCATTTAAATTCCACATTGACTCTTCTCTCACCCTCTTGGCGATGGATTCCATCAGGAATATTGATTCCACAAGGAATATGGATTCCACTAGGAATATGGATTCCACCAGGAATGAGGTCTCAAGGGTGATTAATATAACTTGTTTCGCAATCGAGCTCAAATAAATGCGTGTAGACTAACCACATCCCAATACAATTCCGTTAATAGATGGTACCAACAGCTGGTGGCCCCTGTACATGATGTGGTCATCCTCCATAAGCTACATTTTTTTTTTCTAAATGCTCACAAATGTATATTATGCATTCCGAGAATTAACATATACATATACAAGTGCCGTTAACAGTTATCAAATTCCGCACACAATAGAAAAACAAGTGGACACAGATATTTTATCATCCTGCCATTTTCTGAACATCACAGTTCATTGCTTCTGTCAGAGAAAATGTTCAATCATAGCAAATTTGATTATATAAATATGTGGATAGCGTAGTGTGGTAAATAAATAGTTTACATTTACCTCTGATATTAGTATGGGTGTATTAATTGATAATTAATTCGAGGAACACTTGGAAACACGGCCACAAAGTCAGGATTATTGATATTATAGTGTTCATGCGAGTTCATAGAAATATTCATAAGTGCACATCGTTTCTTAGTAAATGAAGCACAAGCATGATATGAGACATATACTATAGTTAGCACATTACGTATCCATTTGCCTTTATTCTTATTTGTCTGGAGGGGGTGGGGTACGCTTAATTATCGCGGTTCCTTGTTGTTCGGGGCTACGCTTCCATTAGTGTATTAGTTATTTTATTTGTTGGGGGATTGTGCAAGATACAAAAATCGATTCCAGAAGCATCCCTTGTTCTTTTGTGTGTGTGCTTTACGTTTGTACCGGTTGCCCATATGAGCGACGCCTCCTGAAGAGATTAGTCACTTTAGATGTTGGAGGATAGTGCATGATACAGACAGCGACCCATTCCAGAGTCTCCTCTGGTTCTTTTAAGTGCATGTTCTAAAGCACGACACGAGACCTCGGTGTAATGTCCCATCTGAAAGACTGTTAATTGTATTAGGGTCAGACGGGGGATCGAACCTGCGATCCCTGGATTACCAGTCCAGCGTGTTACCACTGAACTACAGATCCGTCTTGTTCTTTTACATTCCCCGGACCCTGTGTATAATACTGACACGTGTGACCTCTTATATTCCAACATGAAATGTTGTTAATAATACTAGGGTCAAACGGTGGATCGAATCTGTGATAACTGGGTTCACAACGATGAAGGACAGGTTCTGCTTCAGGTCTGATGGTGAAGCGGAGTACTGACATTGCCGCATGATTGCCTACTAGTGGCCGATATTGTGCATAATTGGAGTGCATCTTCAGTTTATTGGACCATACGTATTTAGTAGGTTACGTCCGTATCTTAACCTCTTTTGACCATTTGATCAGCTCTGTTATGGGGTATGTCACGTCCATATATTAACCTCATTTGACCAATTGATTAGCTCTGTTATTGGGTATGTTACGTCCATATCTTAACATCGTTTGACCAATTGATTAGCTCTGTTATTGGGTATGTTACGTCCATATCTTAACATCGTTTGACCAACTGATTAGCTCTGTTAGTGGGTATGTTACGTCCATATATTAACATCGTTTGACAAATTGATCAGCTCTGTTATTGGGTATGTTATGTCCATATCTTAACATCGTTTGACCAACTGATTAGCTCTGTTATTGGGTATGTTACGTCCATATCTTAACATCGTTTGACAAATTGATCAGCTCTGTTATTGGGTATGTTACGTCCATATATTAACCTCATTTGACCAATTGATTAGCTCTGTTATTGGGTATGTTACGTCCATATCTTAACATCGTTTGACCAACTGATTAGCTCTGTTATGGAGTTGTACGCATACTTCTTGTTTTGATCGATGAGTTTGATATTTTCCTTGTAGTTTACACTTATTCGTCCTTGCTCATTCAGCTCTTCCGTTCTCATGTAATTCCCAGTGCGATCCAGCGCAGTGATACAGTGCGATAACTGTACATAACTATTGCATACCATGCATAACATAAACATTATTCTATCATAATTGCGCTTCACAATTACAGATGCAATTTTAAACATTTACTGTTACACATGACAATGATATATGGAAATATAAATAAAAATGTATACATATATATAACTAGGTTTCTTATATCATAATCTCTACACCATTACAGTCTATAAGTGATTGATTGAATTAGCGAGAAAAGTGGCAATATAAATTATAGACCCAAACACCGCCGCCAGTACAGTGATTGAGCCGGTACAGTGATCCGCCCATCACCACACGACAGAACTCTAACCCAAGGGAATGCCCATACAACACATCACTGTACAAATGAACTACTTTGGAGTCCAACATCGCTTCTAAAACTGATATAGTCAGAACGAGATTGTTATCTCTCCGAGTGCTATTCTATGTAATAATTCTTTAAATGTACTCACACAGTATCGCACACATTTGCTTGTATTCAGTGTAATACACACATCACATATTTTCGTATATGCCCACACGTGTTATAACACCTGACCTTATTATGATTGGTCACGGCATGACATTGACAGCTTGCAATATACATTCGACATATATTTGTTGTTTGTGTTCATGCTTTATTTGTTGAAAATCAACTGCTTAGATCAATAATGCTAGTGGAATACAATGATTAAACATACTGTGTCGATTATTTGCGTGAAGCTGTTCGATTATCAGGGACTATGTTATTACGGCGTACGAGTGCACCTTAATGTAATAAGGCTTAAAAGTATACTGACAAAATGAAACGCATTTTTCTTCAAATGTATGGTTGTTGTTACTATGGTAATGTGATAAAAAGGAACTTATACTCGTGGTGATTTCATACCATATTTTAGGAAACTAGTTTTGGAATGTTGTTATTAAGCTCGCTTAGTAGCACACTTCCAAAACTCGTTTCATAAAATATGGTATGAAATCACAACTCGTGCAAGATCCTATAGTTACGATTATGGAACGACATAACAATTTGTACATTGCGATCGACTTGGAACACATCCTGTGAGTCATAATAAGATATCTTACATCAGCCACAATAAAGTAACTTATCCAAGGACGTACATTTCTCACAGTAAGCTTGGAATCCATGGTGTCAATGTTCCCTTGAACATGTGATGTCTTCGGGCAATCAGATCACACGGGGAAATAATGTGGATTTGTTTTGTAATAGAAGATAACATACTACGCAATAAACACAGGCTCTCAACTGACCAACAATGATTCGGAAACAGTAATTTGTAGTTATGTGGTTCAGACAATTGGGGATGAGACCGTTTGTGTTATAATCCATACTGTTGATATTGTGTTACTCGCGGAGTCTGCTGTTGATATTGTGTTACTCGCGGAGTATGCTGTTGATTTGCAAATGCTACTGAACGCCTTAAATGATAGGTGTGTATCGAATTGACATGTTTCTAAAAGTAATGTTGTACACTTTCGCCGGAAGTCAGAATTATGTACCCAGTTTATTATAAGTTTATGTGTGGAATTAATCAGATTAATATTGTCGACAGGTATACTTACTTAGGTGTTATATTATATGAACATTTGGATTATAATATTACTGTTAAATCTGTTTCTCAGAGTGCCAGCCGTACATTGGGTTGCTTATTGCAAATTGTAAAGCAATAGGCGGTGTGCCTTATGGTGTATTTACAAACTTTAAGTTAAACGATTCGGCCGTTTGGTCTGTAATCAATCATAGTGGTCCTTTGTTGATGGGGGTGGGGTTCTATCATAGTCGTGTATCGAAGCCGTTCCTAATAAGACTTTTAAGATTTGTTCTCGGTGTCGATAACTATTCATCAAATGATGGTTTGTCAGGAGATATCGGTTGGAAACCCCAACAGTCCGACAATGGACATGTATAATAAAGGTATCTCGTTATATTGGTCAAGACTGTCATTTATGAACACTATAAGGACAAATAAACGTGTGCCACTCTGGCCATATAGTATGTAGAAATTGGCATTATAATGTTAAGAGTCACTATGAGGCTACTGATTTTCCTATGTGCACTAGCTTTGTTATTCCAATATCTCGTTCTTTTGCACATGGATTCTAGGTTGAAACAGACGATGAGTGTATGAACAGTTTGTCAACCAAGATAAACAATGTCATAGGTCCCTCTGGATAAATATTGATTTTCTGTTTTCAAGCCCAGCACTGATTCGTAATTGTGCCAAAACCTGTTTTATTATTCTTCAGAGACGTCAGTATTAGATTATGTAAATCACTATGTAGTATTGTAGATAATGTCAGTATTACTTACTATTTCTAACTGCTGAATTAATTTGATCTCGACTGTAATATATCTGCGAACCAATTCTTAATCAGTATGCAATAGTACCGATTTTGTATTTCAGTGTTTTATCATTGTTTTAGAGAAGTTTCTAACATCCGATTAGCAATGATGTTGCAGCTTTATCCTATATGTCCTGTGATAAATGATTGTGGTATATACTATGATGTTATTCTCTTATAACTCCATGTTGGAGTGACATTGTACAGTGTGCTTTACGTTTATTTATCGTCGCTACCGGTTGCCCATATGAGAGACCTCCCTCTGAAGAGATTAGTCATTTTAGATGTTACATTGTACTTTTATGCTGTATACTTTATATGTAATGTTATGTACATGTTTTACTATTGGTACAATGAGGAGATGTAAATAACGATTACTTGCCTTTTACACCTTCAGAAGGGTGCAAACGTGTTGATAGTTTTCCCTGGCTAAACACCATACCATTGTAGCTGATTACCCTCAGGTTCAAAACGTCTAATTAGTTCGTGCGTTCATCCCTCATACAGTTAATGATTCAGTTGGACATATAATGAAAGGTGCGGCGTCATCAGTTGGGGCAACATTTCACATTCACCTGCTTAAATAAGGGGCTTCCGTGGCGGAGTGGGTAAGACGTTGACTTCACTTGCCCTCATCACTGTATGTTCGAATCCCAATTGTGGTCGTCGAATTATATCACGTGAGGAGGTTATCCAGTAGGCTTGTGGGGGTCGATGGTTCTACCCGGGTGCCCGTCCGTGCATCCACTATTGCTCGGAGGGGCCTTCAGGGTCTTACTCCACCAATAATAGCTGCAGAGTGTGGCATGTTGGTGCGCCATTTAACCCCCAAAACCTGCTTAAATGATAACAACCGTCTACATATATGCACTCAACACAAGTTCGAATCTGTCACCTGGTGTTTTATAATATTAGGAGGCAGCTAATAATTACACAATATAAATAGTGTCATATTGTTATTTAATGCGTTTTGCTCCAGATGATTTTTACAGCAATTGCATAATGTTCTGTACTAAAATGTGTTCAAAAGATATTATATGGTTATCTGTTTGCCCCCCCCCCATCCCAATTATGGAAAGGTGACCGATAAGGAATTGTGTTGAGTGTAGTTTTAAGTATAGGATATAAGCCGAAAACGATCCAATATGTAAAATATTGGACTGTATGAGGCGCGTAGCGACGAAGACAGTACCAATATTTTACATATTGGATCCGTTTGAGGTTTATATCTTACTTAAAACACACACTTATATAACAAGATCCTACTAATTAAAATTGTTAATTTCATACATGTTCGCGTAGTATTTAACATAATACTGTGGCCTTTTGACACCAGTCCAATATTAATGGACTGCAAGTACAAAGGTATGACGTCACGACAGTGTTTTAACATGTAGTATAAATTATAACCTCATCTATATATACATGAGGGGCCTCCGTGGTCGAGTGGTTTGGGTCGTTGACTTAAAATCACTTACACCTTACTATGTGGGTTCGTCGAATACATACTACTGAGCTATTTCATGTGATGAAGCTATCCAACTGGCATGCGTAAGGTCGGTGGTTATACCCGGAATACCGGAAATACTTCTCGGAGGATCACCCCGGGTCTTCGAGTAACCATATGACTTAGACAAACTTACAAATCACAAATTATCACATAACCTGACTTGTATGCAGTTGCATACAGCCATTACATATGTTCTTGTATGAACACACGTGTAATGACCTTGAAGGACACGACATGACAGCTAGATTTTGACACATTCGACACATACGTAGTTTGCCTTCATGTTTGATTTGTTGAAAAACAACTGTTAAATCAATAAAATACTAAACATGCGGAATATAGCAATTACAAGTATTGTGTGGATTATTTGCGTGTGCTTGTTTGATTATCAAGGACCGTTTACCACAGGGTACGGATGCACCATGTATGTATGTATGTTCCTTTAATGTCAAACCCCTCGCGGGGACTTAGACATGTTTTCCTGGGCAGGCTTAGCCGACCTAAGCGATTAACCAGTACTAAGCAATGTTTGTGAGGTGCCTTGCTCAATGGCACTACATACGTGGCCTGACCGAGTATCGAACCCGGGACCGTTCGATTCCAAATCCGACGCTCTACCCCTGGACCACGGACGCCACACCATACCGACTTCCTTGAGAATAATAAGGCTCAAAAGTATACCGGCAAACAAAAAAGTATTTATCAAGTTTATGGTGGTTATTACAATAGCAATTTGATAAAAAAAAGGACTCATCGTGATTTCATACCATATTTTATGAAGCTAGTTTTTGTTTTACTATTAAACTCGCCAACAGACTCATTTAATAGCAACATTCCAAAACGTTCCGTTTTGTAGAATATGGTATGAAATCACCACTCGTGTAAGATCCATTATCCATGTAGAAGTCGTGATAGCGCAGTGGATACGCGTTCGCTTCAGGTGCGAACGGTTCGGAGTTCGAGCCCCGCTGGAGCCGTTACGATTGTGTCCTTAGGCAAGGCATTTAATTTCCACGTTGCTTCTTCTCTCTCCCTCGTGGCGATGATTTCCATCTGGAATAAGGTCTCGAGATTGATTAATATAAGTTGTAAGAACTTGTTTCGCAATCGAGCTAAAATAAATATGTATACATATATAACTATTCATTCTAAATGTATCATACAGATTAATATAGCACTTGCTCCAGCTATCACATTGTACTAACACATCTATATTTACAAGGTAAACCCGAAGAACAGTTACTAATTGCAAACTAAATACTGTATAGACCAACATGAATGCACATGTTAGCTGCACGTCAATAACTGATATGCAATTATGCCGTAAGAAAACAGTAATACTACTTAACAGCGGCATCTTCAATTCTGAATTACCCGGATGTTTAGACAATCCGGGGCCACATGGGGTTCTTGGCTTAAAAACATGTTTGTGCCAGCTGCAAGTGAAACTAGAACTGTGTACCCGTTATCTATTTCACCTTTGCTATAGGTTCGAATCCCAATGGGGGGTTGTCGAATTATTTCAAGTGAGGAAGCTGTGCAACTGGTTTGCGGAAGGTCAGTGGTTCTACCCTGATTTCCGACCGTCCATGCTGCTCAAAGGGGCAACCGGTATCTTCTTCCACCAATCATAGACGGTGCATTTTTAAACTACAAAAAAACCAATAGCAATTCCGAAGAATGACCTGGATATATTTTAGTTTATACAAATTTATTTTAGCTCGATTGCGAAACAAGTTATTTCAACTTATATAAATCACTCTCGAGACCTCATTCCTGATGGAATCCATCGCCACGAGGGAGAGAGAAGAGGCAACGTGGAATTTAAATGCCTTGCCTAAGGGCACACTCGTAACGGCTCCTTGAGACCTCATTCCTGGTGGAATCCATATTCCTAGTGGAATCCATATTCCTTGTGGAATCAATATTCCTGATGGAATCCATCGCCAAGAGGGTGAGAGAAGAGTCAATGTGGAATTTAAATGACTTACTTAAGGGCACAATCGCAACGGCTCCAGCGGGGCGCGAACTCCGGGCAGTATGCACCTGAAGCGAACACGCGACCACTGCGCTATCACAATGTGGTTTGTGACGTCAGTAATATAATACGTCATACAACGTGACTATATACTATGCCACAAATCGTACGCCATTACTAGTATAATACTAATGTATGTGTGTGTGAATACATTAAATTTACATTTTCAATTATTTGACAGAGCTCACCAATACACTAGTTAAATAATGTTTCATTGGCGGGTCTAAGAATTGCCTATGGGGGTGAAGTATTGTTGTTGGTGATGGATGAGGGGGTGGGTAGTGAAACACATTTTAATTTAATGGGGAAACAATACAAATTGACAGCCGAATGGAGGGAACCTAAGCCACACTACCACACAACTCTGCCACTGTGTCTATAACAAAAAATACGATATGTAATTGAATACAATTAAAGTGATATTCCTCTACTGTACTAGGTGAACTAATTATGATTATCCTGTGCGTAGTTCACAAAGGTCATATGCACCTTCACAAATATTCCTTAACCCTAGATGTCAATCTTCCACGCCGTATTCAACAAACCTAGATGTACTGTTAACCCTTTCAACACCACAGACCTCTAAATAGGCTAACGAAAAGTGTAGATCCAGATGAGCCGGCTCGTGACTAGCCGTCTCATCAGGATCTGCACTTTTTGCCAGAAAAATTGCTATTTTTAGAGAAAAATTACCCATTTTGATAAATGAACTGGTCCAAATGTAATTTTCTTATAAATTGATTGGTCTAAAAATATGATGCACCAGTCCAGGTCAGTTACTTGGTGTTGAATGGGTTAACAACATAAATGTTGCTCGTGATAAGTAACGGTGAGTTACTGGGAAAGATATCAATCATACAGTGTCAAAACAACAATAGTGGGTGTTGACATCGTGTTGTCAAAATGCTATACAACACAATGATAACAAGATGTAGCTCGCAAGTGTGTGTTTTACATTTATTTATCGTCGCTACCGATTGCCCATATGAGCCACGCCTCCTGAAGAGAGTAGTCATTTTAGATTTGTGGAGGACAGTGCAATGATACAGAAAGAGACCTATTCCAGAGTCTCTCCTGGTTCTTTTACGTGCACAGTCTAAAGCATCGACACGAGACCTCGGTTTAACGTGCCATCTGAAAGACTGTTAATTGTATTAGGGTCAGACTGGGGATCATTTTTAAACTTTATTTATTTTACAACGATTGCGAAGCAAGTTTTAGCAACTTATATTAATCACTCTCGTTGGCGCGGATGAAAGCGTAAATATGCGCAATGAAACCAAACAACTATGCATACTCACGCGTGCGCACACAATACAGTACACACATTTAGTTACGCGGCCTAAAACTATCTTTGTATTTAGGTTTGACTACTAGTTTGTACGTCAGTATCTGGACTACCGCTCCGAGGGAGATGCTCTTCCTCCACCAATACTAGCCGGAGAGTCGCCATATGACCTACGTGTTTGGCGTGGCTCTTACAACTGACCTTCCGCAAACCAGTTGGATGCATTCCTCATATAATGAATTCGACACCCCCATTGTGATTGATTTGAAGTCTTAGTTTATACAAATTTATTTTAGCTCGATTGCGAAACAAGTTCTTTCAACTTATATAAATCGCTCTCGAGACCTCATTCCTGATGGAATCCATCGCCACGAGGGAGAGAAGAGGCAACGTGGAATTTAAATGCCTTGCCTAAGGACACAATCGTAACGGCTCCAGCGGGGCTCGAACTCCGGACCTTTCGCACCTGAAGCGAACGCGCATCCACTGCGCTATCACGACGTCCTGGATATATTTCCTATTTCACAGTAAAAATAAACATGGTTATGCTCCAACATTAGAGAAAACACATCTTGCATGTTTTTAATGTTTTCTAAATGCAATCTCTGAATGATATATCCAGTGGCGGTTAAATGGTTTTGAAGAAAGCATGTTCGTCCTATTGTTTGTTGTAGTATGCCGATTGCCAATTTCTCTTGGCACCTGAGCTTGGCATCTATTCTTTACAACTTCTTGAAACATATCGAGTCACTATTTGCTGTGTAAATGTCATGTCAAAACCACATAGCACACCTCATAAGTGATATTGCATACAGTAGTTCTGTTATGCACATTGCTAGTGATTATGTGCGACTCTGAACATTTAGATGTAATGCAAGCTTATAGTTAGTAGCTCCTAGGTGCGCTCGTACTTATTTAGCCATATTTTTATTGCATATGTAATCCTCTAGACAATTCATATTTACATAGTCGTACATGCATAGTCGTACATGCATAGTCGTACATACATAGTCGTACATGCATAGACGTACATGCATAGTCGTACATGCATTTATTAGCTGACGAATTAGTTAACACATTTTAAGACTAGTACCGTAGACAAAGGTAGATTTCAACCGAGGCAATATAGTGTTTTCCGGGGGCATGTGTCCCCTTACAATTGTTGGAGTATAGAAGCGATTTCCTGCGTTTTCTGATTTAATGAGTTTAGACGTATAATTATGCACTGACCTTTCAGCTCTCTAGCATTCTACATTTTATACAGCAAAGGGATATTTTTTTGTATTTTATTTATTTAATATTTCATTATATTTTATTTCGGACATTTTAGCCGAGATTGCTACCTCGGTGTGCCTCAGTGTGGCTACGGGCCTGAACACGCATACTTTATATACGAATACGAACATTTTATTCGGCATAAAACATTTAACAATATTTATAGCTTAATAGTATAAAATAGCAATATTATAGTGAAAATAATAGAAATATTATAGTGAAAATAATAGAAATATTATAGTGAAAATAATAGAAATATTATAGTGAAAATAATAGAAATATTATAGTGAAAATAATAGAAATATTAAACAATGGTTTCTCTGAAGAGCAAATTAAAATTGAATGGTATTACTTCTTGCCTAGTTACTATTATATGTGTATGTAATTTACTCGTAATTTAGGTGATACAGTTCGTATTTTTCAAATACAGAAACTTTGACAAAGGACAAGTAATTGTCTTAGATATGGATGGTAATAACTAATAACATGCAATGCGAAGCCTGCGTGATATATATCCAGAGTGTCCTTGTTCTTAATGCAGAATTTCATAACTTATTTTGGGATGATATTTAAGAAATAATAAGTATCAACCGTGGTATATCGCAGAATAGCCCGAGTTTGAAGTTCTTATGCGTAGAAATATATCACAAACTCGGGCTATTCTGCGATATACCACGGTTGATACTTATTATTTCGATTCTAACACGACTTACTTCTAATAATTTTAAAGGAGTATTTTCATCAAACGCCGCTGCATTTGGCTTTCGAAATTTCCTCCCGCGTAAGGGGCGATGACGTTATTTTGTATGGAAAATATCAATCTAGTGCATAAATGAACAAACGTTGTAACTGATCAATCATTTTATAATTTTATTTAGTTTGTCAAATAAAACTGTACAGAATAGTAACTGAAACGTTATTTAACAGAAAAACAAGACGGACAAGAGATTATCTGATTCTAAATATAGCTCACTTCCGTGAATTCCCATGGTATTATTTACAAACATCACGTGATTTTCATTCATAAAACTTTACACACATTGTATAAATGGAATAGCCAAAACACGGTGCGCGTGCAGCATAGTTAAAGGTAGGTATATCACAGAATAACCCGAGGTAGATTTTACTCTGCAAGTATGTATGTTATTAGCTGGATCGTGTTAGAATAACTAATATAATGCATAGGCCAATATATTTACTCTTTTGTGTAACATAGCAACAGGGTCGGGCCACACGTTATAACCAACATTACAAAACAGCCTTCCCAATAAGTATTTAAATTCTACTTTGCCTCTTCTCTCTCCCTCGTGGCGATGGATTCCACCAGGAATGCGGTCTTGGGAGTGATTAATATAAGTTTCAAGAAATTGTATCGCAATCGAGCTAAATTAATGTGTATAAACTAATCAATCGACAGCAACTGATCTAGTCAACTAAAACAAACTGTATTATAGTGTTTATTTATTATAGTGTCACCCCTATTTAAAGAAAGGGCCAGCTATTTCTGACGTATTTCTGTATTATAAATTGATGGAAATAATAACATGGATTTGGTGTGATGTATTTATATAATTAATTAATCCTATTCTACTACGTTATACTCATGTATTGCTTTGTGGATGTTCGGGGACATATAGTTAGGATTTGCTGCTTGTGAATAACACCCAGACGAAAAGATACTGACGTTTATGCCGTTATATATATTCATTATGTATTGTCATCTGTCGTATTTGAGTCATTCATTAATAATTATACACACAGACATCTTCATATATACAGCGAAAGTTTCAGAGTACAATTTTAGTAGTCAGTTTCATGTTAATGTAAATTATGGCGCATCCGTGCATTCCAGCTCGCAGCCGATGTGGTTGTGAGTTCGGCTACACTGGTAGTAGGCGAGACAATGAAATCGACATTACATCTGACTGGTTGTTTGTTTGTTTGTTTGTTTTGGGGGTTTATTGTCGAACCAGTCGAACCAACAGGCTTTAGTCATATGGCGACTCTCCAGCTAGTTTGGTGGATGAAGATCCCGGGTGCCCTCCGAGCAGTATTTCAGACACGGACGGATACGCGGGTAGAACCAACGACCTACCGCAAGCCAGCTGGATAGCTTCCTTACTCGAAAGATACAATACTTCTTTTCACCATGATATATTCCGGCAAGAATGATGTCCAGAAAGCCATACAATCAATTTTGCAAGAATAATGTAACTGTGTAAATATTAGTTTAACACCATGCATGATTGATGAGCGCTGTGATAATCCTGACAGTCTGAGGCGTGCATCTTCGTCAACCCCTCTATATCAATCTGAGGCGTGCATCTTCTTCAACCCCTCTATATCAAACTGAGGCGTGCATCTTCTTCAACCCCTCTATATCAAACTGAGGCGTGCATCTTCTTCAACCCCTCTATATCAAACTGAGGCGTGCATCTTCTTCAACCCCTCTATATCAAACTGAGGCGTGTATCTTCTTCAACCCCTCTATATCAAACTGAGGCGTGCATCTTCTTCAACCCCTCTATATCAAACTGAGGCGTGCATCTTCTTCAACCCCTCTATATCAAACTGAGGCGTGCATCTTCTTCATACCCTCTATATCAAACTGAGGCGTGCATCTTCTTTATACCCTCTATATCAAACTGAGGCGTGCATCTTCTTCAACCCCTCTATATCAAACTGAGGCGTGCATCTTCTTCAACCCCTCTATATCAAACTGAGGCGTGCATCTTCTTCAACCCCTCTATATCAAACTGAGGCGTGCATCTTCTTTATACCCTCTATATCAAACGGAGGCGTGCATCTTCTTCATACCCTCTATATCAAACTGAGGCATGCATCTTCTTCAACCCCTCTATATCAAACGTTGGCGTGCATCTTCTTCATACCCTCTATATCAACCGGAGGCGTGCATCTTCTTCATTCCCTCTATATCAAACGGAGGCGTGCATCTTCTTCATACCCTCTATATCAAACGGAGGCGTGTATCTTCTTCATACCCTCTATATCAAACGGAGGCGTGCATCTTCTTCATACCCTCTATATCAAACTGAGGCATGCATCTTCTTCAACCCCTCTATATCAAACGGAGGCGTGCATCTTCTTCATACCCTCTATATCAAACGGAGGCGTGCATCTTCTTCATACCCTATATATCAAACTGAGGCATGCATCTTCTTCAACCCCTCTATATCAAACGGAGGCATGCATCTTCTTCATACCCTCTATATCAAACTGAGGCGTGCATCTTCTTCAACCCCTTTATATCAAACTGAGGCGTGCATCTTCTTCAACCCCTCTATATCAAACGGAGTTGTGTATCTTCTTCATACCATCTATATCAAACGGAGGCGTGTATCTTCTTCATACCCTCTATATCAAACTGAGGCATGCATCTTCTTCAACCCCTCTATATCAAACTGAGGCGTGTATCTTCTTCATACCCACTATATCAAACTGAGGCGTGCATCTTCTTCATACCCTCTATATCAAACGGAGGCGTGCATCTTCTTCATACCCTATATCAAACTGAGGCGTGCATCTTCTTCATACCCTCTATATCAAACGGAGGCGTGCATCTTCTTCATACCCTCTATATCAAACTGAGGCGTGCATCTTCTTCATACCCTCTATATCAAACGGAGGCGTGCATCTTCTTCATACCCTCTATATCAAACTGAGGCATGCATCTTCTTCAACCCCTCTATATCAAACTGAGGCTTGCATCTTCTTCAACCCCTTTATATCAAACGGAGGCGTGTATCTTCTTCATACCCTCTATATCAAACGGAGGCGTGCATCTTCTTTATACCCTCTATATCAAACCAATGAACCTACGAACACAATTCTTATTCATTTAGACTACACAGTTTCTAGCAACATAGCAATATTACATTTATATAATTATACAACATAAACATAACATTATGACTATAAATGTATGTGATAATTATTGGAATACCGTATTAACATACGGATTAACGATAGCATATTATACTTGATTGAACTATTACAATCACTAAATGCATCTTAGTGTGTTTTTACGTTTATTTATCGTCGCTACCGGTTACCCATATGAGCGACGCCTCCTGAAGAGATTAGTTATTTTAGATTTTGGAGGATAGTGCATGATACAGACAGAGACCCATTCCAGAATTCTTTTACGTGCACGGTGTAAAGCACCGACACGAGACCTCGGTTTAACGTCCCATCTGAAAGACTGTTAATTTTATTAGGGTCAGACGGGGGATCGAACCTGCGATCACTGGATTACCAGTCCAGCGTGTTACCACTGGAATACATATCCGTCTGTGAAAATGCATCTTATTTACATTTGCATCCATATATACGCGATATACTATGTATCAATACAACGCATGAATAAGTACCATTTACAACAGGAAATATAAAAAATAAAAGCAAAATAAACACAAACAAATCAAAACATGGTGATAGTGTGTTTTGGCATATTGAAGAAACTGTATCTGTATATCTATATAACTCAATTGGCAGGTTTTATTGGCTTCCAATAAACTAAGTCTGGAGTTGAAATACGACATAGTATACAATGTATTGTAATTCATTTTTAGCTTTCAATTAGCGGCTGCTCCCCAGTTTTACCATGCGTATGCTGTTTTGACTGCATGTAATGATGTCGGTATCTGTGATAAAAGTCTCTTGTAATTCTATTTATTGAATGGCTATGTACGGTGTTAATTTGATATGCTTTTATGTTTACTGTAATGTACATAGATGAGACTACGATAAAGATGAAAACTAAACGAGTAAGGGGGTCTCACTGATCCCACCATGCCCCCAGCCAGACACCCTATTGTGCTAATTCCCGTACTGTTCACGTTAATTCCATACTATTACAGTTTATGCGGGCAGTGGTTCCATCGTGTGTTTTGGTTGTTGTTCGTTCTAGCGTCATTGCAAGTATGGTGGCTTTGTTTTCTATAATGCAGTCGTAGGAAATTTAGAATTCGTCCGACGAAATAGGATGACTATAAGTGCGACTTGGCTTGGGTCGTCCCGAGGCATGTTCCCCAGGGAACAGTTTTGACATAACACACATTCCCAACATTACACCACTCGTCTATTCGTACCGGATTCAACTTCCTGTTTCATCGTACATTCCCAGCATCCCACCACTCGTACATTCGTACCGGATTCAACTTC
The DNA here is from genome assembly GCA_014843695.1 of Archivesica marissinica. Lineage (NCBI taxonomy): Eukaryota > Metazoa > Mollusca > Bivalvia > Venerida > Vesicomyidae > Archivesica > Archivesica marissinica. Next base: position 27,244,248 of record CM026387.1, read on the forward strand.
CTGTCTCATCGTACATTCCCAGCATCCCACCACATGTACATTCGTACCGGATTGAACTTCCTGTCTCATCGTACATTCCCAGCATCCCACCACTCGTACATTCGTACCGGATTCAACTTCCTGTCTCATCGTACATTCCCAGCATCCCACCACTCATCCATTCAACTTCCTGTCTCATCGTTCATTCCCACCATCCCACCACTAGTACATTCAACTTCCTGTCTCATCGTTCATTCCCAGCATCCCACCACTCATCCATTCAACTTCCTGTCTCATCGTTCATTCCCACCATCCCACCACTAGTACATTCCACTTCCTGTCTCATCGTTCGTTCCCAGCATCCCACCACTAGTACATTCAACTTCCTGTCTCATCGTTCGTTCCCAGCATCCCACCACTAGTACATTCCACTTCCTGTCTCATCGTTCGTTCCCAGCATCCCACCACTAGTACATTCAACTTCATGTCTCATCGTTCGTTCCCAGCATCCCACCACTAGTACATTCAACTTCCTATCTCATCGTTCGTTCCCAGCATCCCACCACTAGTCCATTCAACTTCCTGTCTCATCGTTCGTTCCCAGCATCCCACCACTCATCCATTCAACTTCCTGTCTCAGCACACATTCCCAGCATCCCACCACTAGTCCATTCAACCTCCTGTCTCAGTACACATTCCCAGCATCCAATCACTCCTCATACGTAGCTCTTCATTTTCCTCTATCAACGCACAGTTCCAACATCACACAATGCTGTAGAAGATTGTTAGATTTCATCGAATCATTATTGCATTGACAGATAGTATAATATTTTCACAGGAATACCGAAACTACACATAGTTGCGATTGCTATACTAATTATGTTATTGATGATACCTGTGGAGGAAAGGAATTCCTTTGTACCTTCTCAATGCATGGAACATACATGGTAAAACACATGTCTTTTAATCGTTGCATGGCCGCAACTATTAAGGTAGGTCGCATTTGGTATAGGATGAATGAATAGAGCCTGAAAGATGATATAGTTAGTCTACCAGTAATTACCGCCATGTTGTAAATTTTAGAACGTTATGTTTTACTTATTCTATATCTGAATTAACCTAAAATTAATTAGAATATCGTCGTGTTCGCTGATAAGTTAACCGGGTTGGTTTGAAATGAAATATATTGTTTATGTTGTAATACTAAATGCATTGGAGATGAGTAGCATTCTGATAATAAATACAATATTTAGCCGAAATATATTGTTATGTAGATAATTGTAACACTCAATGCATTGGAGATGAGTAGCATTCTGATAATAAATACAATATTTAGCCGAACTATATTGTTATGTAGATACTTGTAACACTCAATGCATTGGAGATGAGTAGCATTCTGATAATAAATACAATATTTAGCCGAACTATATTGTTATGTAGATACTTGTAACACTCAATGCATTGGAGATGAGTAGCATTCTGATAATAAATACAATATTTAGCCGAACTATATTGTTATGTAGATACTTGTAACACTCAATGCATTGGAGATGAGTAGCATTCTGATAATAAATACAATATTTAGCCGAACTATATTGTTATGTAGATACTTGTAACACTCAATGCATTGGAGATGAGTAGCATTCTGATAATAATAATGATACTAAATACAATATCGAGCCGAATATTAATTTCCATATCCAGGGTGGGCTTTTTAGTAGTTTTTACAACTCATCGTGTACTAATCCGTGTGGATATAGTCAATCACGAGAGACAGTCAAGCTATTCAATAACTGGAATAACATATCGGTTTACAGCTACCTCATGTACATATGTTTAATGGTACATACTTCACTATTACTACGTGTCCCTGTTTAATGGTACATTCTTCACTAATACTACTACTACGTGTCCCTGATTAATGGTTCATTCTTCACCACTACTACGTGTCCCTGAGTAATGGTATATTCTTCACCACTACTACGTGTCCCTGTTTAATGGTACATTATTCACTACTACTACGTGTCCCTGATTAACGGTATATTCTTCACCACTACTATGTGTCCCTGTTTAATGGTACATTCTTCACTATTACTACTACACGTGCCCCTGTTGAATGGTACACTATTCACTTCTATTACACGTGCCCCTGTTGAATGGTACATTCTTCACTTCTATTACACGTGCCCCTGTTTAATGGTACATTCTTCACTTATATTACACGTGCCCCTGTTGAATGGTACATTCTTCACTTCTATTACACGTGCCCCTGTTGAATGGTACATTCTTCACTTCTATTACACGTGCCCCTGTTTAATGGTACATTCTTCACTTCTATTACACGTGCCCCTGTTGAATGGTACATTCTTCACTTCTATTACACGTGTCCCTGTTGAATGGTACATTCTTCGCTTCTATTACACGTGCCCCTGGTTAATGGTGCATTATTCACTTCTATTACACGTGTCCCTGTTTAATGGTACATTCTTCACTTCTATTACACGTGTCCCTGTTTAATGGTACACTCTTCACTTCTATTACACGTGTCCCTGTCTAATGGTACATTATTTACTTCTATTACACGTGTCCCTGTTTAATGGTACATTATTCACTTCTATTACACGTGTCCCTGTTGAATGGTACATTCTTCACTTCTATTACACGTGTCCCTGTCTAATGGTACATTCTTCACTTCTATTACACGTGTCCCTGGTTAATGGTGCATTATTCACTTCTATTACACGTGTCCCTGTTCAATTGTGCATTATTCACTTCTATTACACGTGTCCATGTTTAATGGTGCATTATTCACTTCTATTACACGTGTCCCTGGTTAATGGTGCATTCTTCACTTCTATTACACGTGTCCCTGTTTAATGGTACATTCTTCACTTCTATTACACGTATCCCTGGTTAATGGTGCATTATTCACTTCTATTACACGTGTCCCTGGTTAATGGTGCATTATTCACTTCTATTACACGTGTCCCTGTTTAATGGTACATTCTTCACTTCTATTACACGTGTCCCTGGTTAATGGTGCATTATTCACTTCTATTACACGTGTCCCTGTTTAATGGTGCATTATTCACTTCTATTACACGTGTCCCTGTTGAATGGTACACTCTTCACTTCTATTACACGTGTCCCTGTTGAATGGTACATTATTCACTTCTATTAGACGTGTCCCTGTTGAATGGTACATTCTTCACTTCTATTACACGTGTCCCTGTTGAATGGTACATTCTTCACTTCTATTACACGTGTCCCTGTTTAATGGTACATTCCTCACTTCTATTACACGTGCCCCTGTTGAATGGTACACTCTTCACTTCTATTACACGTGTCCCTGTTTAATGGTACATTCTTCACTTCTATTACACGTGCCCCTGTTGAATTGTACACTCATCACTTCTATTACACGTGCCCCTGTTGAATGGTACACTCTTAACTATTACTACTACCACTAGTAGTATTGCTACACGTGTCCTTGTTGAATAGTGTATTCTTTATTAGTCCTTTTTTTTTTTTAGTTTACGTTTATTTATCGTCGCTACCGGTCGCCCATATGAGCGACGCCTCCTGAAGAGATTAGTTATTTTAGATTTTGGAGGATAGTGCATGATACAGACAGAGACCCATTCCAGAATCTCCTCTGGTTCTTTTACGTGCACGGTGTAAAGCACCGACACGAGACCTCGGTTTAACGTCCCATCTGAAAGACTGTTAATTGTGTTAGGGTCAGACGGGGGATCGAACCTGCGATCCCTGGATTACCAGTCCAGCGTGTTACCACTGGACTACATATCCGTCTGTCTTTATTAGTCCGCGTCCGTAGTCGAGTGGTCAAGGTCGCTGAATTGTATACCACTGTAACCTATCATCACTGATGGTCACGGGTTCGAGCCCCGCTCAGGCCGTGTCTCATTTATATGACAAAGTTGGCAGTTTCTTACGGAGGTTGGTGCACCCAAGTACTGGTTAACCGCTGGAGCCTGCCCAGGAAAGCTGTTGTTAGGTAAACAGTTTTGTACTGCCCGCCTGCGATATAGCCCGAAATGGTGCTGATGCAGGCGTAAAACCCGAAATATAACATATAACATAATGTATTCTTCATTAATATATTCACGTGCTCTTGTTGAATAATGCATTATTCACTACTACTACCGCTACTACACGTGCCCATGTTGAATGGTACATTATATGTAACCAGCCGTAATAAAATTAACAAACACATGATTACCAACAAATTATCTACTTTTTTTGTATTTCTGTGGTGCGCAAAGCAAGCGATTCTCTGTAGTTAAACCATACACGATATACTCCTCGTAGCCATTGTTGTAATTAACTAGTTATTGATGTTTCCGGAGGTTACGTATGTTACATTTCTCTCTGAAAATTGAAAATACATTATATCATAGGCGTAAGACAATAACCCAGAAAATAAAGAGTAAACTTTGATTATACAAAACAACTCAACCCGAGTTACCCCAAGTGTAAAACATATACAAATAACGAGAACAGTTATGTGTCCAATTAACGCCACCAAACATAAAAACATAAAAGAGCAATTGTTTCAAGATGAATTTATCAGAAACATGTTTTGTATATTGTTACTTTGCTGCACTGAACGGTCGCTGCCTCTCTTTCAACTAATTGCTATGCTGGAAAATAAAACAAACTAATTGCTGTATCATAACATAAAACGAGCTCGAGACAACACACCCACAAAATACAAATATACAGGGTGCACGAGAAGTTTGCTATCCATACAGAATGATCTGTAGTCCAGTGGTAACACGCTGGACTGGTAATCCAGGGATTGCAGGTTCGATCCCCCGTCTGACCCTAATAAAATTAACAGTCTTTCAGATGGGACGGTTAAACCTAGGTCTCGTGTCGGTGTTTTACACCGTGTACGTAAAAAACCAGAGGAGATTCTGGAATGGGTCTCTGTCTGTATCACTGCACTATCCTCCACAAATCTAAAATGACTTATCTCTTCAGGAGGCGTCTCTCATATGGGCAACCGGTAGCGACGATAAATAAACGTAAAACACACACATATTGCTACCCATTATACATCTTAATAACTAGGATGTCAGTGAATGTTCTAAAGAAACGTATCCATTGAATTATAATAGGAGTCATATGTTAAAGCTGGTAGTAGTTTCGAGATATGTTCATACATAGAGTACTGACAATGCGTGATCAGTTTGATATATTCTGAAATTGGTGAGCGTGCTGAAAAACAAATACATTATAATATGTTGCATGTGATGTGTAGTCAAATCAACCACATCGGAGCATTTTGATATCCAAGGATAATAGTTCAACGTTTATTTTAGCTCTATTGCGAAACAAGTTCGTACAACTTATATCAATCACTCTCGATACCTCATTCCTGATACATCGCCACGAGGTAGAGTGAAGAGGCAACGTGAAATTTAAATGCCTTGTCTAAGGGCACAATCGTAACGTCTTCAGCGGGGCCAAGGATAATATTCTTTCATTGCAGGTTCACACAATTTTCAATTACAATTAACAAATTATTTAAGCACTTGTATCCAATACTAACCTATCATTAAATGAAGCGATCAATGTTTAAACAAATAAATAAAATGTCTACAGTGTGTGCTAAATGGATTTCCCCAAATGTTTGAATAACCAAAACTACTCAAAATATCTTTATGTTTTGAACCCAATGTCTAGAACATCATAAAGATAATATAATTATAAAACGTATATATAGCCACCCTACCCTGTAAATGATTGTGTAAATAGATGAAACACTTTGAACCAGTACTCAACAACTCGAATATATATAAAGTGCTATGTATAAGGGAACATGAAATTACTCTTACGCTTAAAATACGTTTACACAATCTCAATTGAATACGCTAAAGCGCATGCGATTTTGTGAAACCCCACATTTCAGAACAATAATTTAAAATAGAGCCAACAACTGCAAAGGAGGCTTTGGGTTTAGACTAATTCTTATACAATCAGTAAGGTGATTACATACCACTATATTAATGCATTGCCTGTCAAACCTGATGGTTTAATGCAGCTACGAGTAGAAAACGTAAAATAAAAACGACATCAAAGTAATTAGAATCGATTGTTATTTCAATATTATATCAATTATGAATCAATGCCTCACCTTCCCGTTTCTGAATCACCATATCCGTAATATGTTGTCGTGTTCACTTATCTCCGTAGCCCAGTGGTTAAGGCGTCCGCCTACGGAGCGGGAGGTCGAAGGTTCGAATCTCGTCAGGGGTTCGTTCTGATATGGCCGGATGGTGAGCCGCCAGCTAGTTAAATAATGGATACCGATTGCCTACCAGCCTGCCGCCTGGCATACAAGCATAGCGTTCGGGAAGTACTGATGTTCGTAAAATAGAGGTGTCTCATAAGTCAGAAATGGCGGTGACACTATAATAAACAAACACTTTATACTTTTTATAGTCCTCAACTATTACAATAGTTATTCAGTAAATTTAGATTATATTGCAAGTATTGAGATGTTTCAAGAATACTGTAAATCATCATCAACAGTCATTGTTGGGAAGAGGTAACAATACAAGCAGGTTTCTTTCTCCTCAACCCTACATGCTATCTTCCGGCTTAAGGAAGGTCGGTGGTTCTACATGAGTGTCCGTCCTTGCCTGAAATACTGCTCGAATTGGCATATATTCTACCAATAATAGCGCAGTGATGAATCACAATATGACCTAAGCTGCCAGCAAGAACGTAAACCTCATGAAAGAGGTAACCATACAAGCATGTTGCTTTCTCCTCAACCCTACATGTGTGTACATATTATTTATACTTGATTATGTTCGTTCAAAGAAATAACTATTTTTTAAACTAACAACATTCATGTTAAGCATTAAAACATAAATCTCGATAAAAAATAATTGCGGTGAAAGAAGATTGCACTGCTAATAAATATGTAATAACATGTTGATTATCTCAGCAACAATAACGTGAACTCGTGAACTGACTATTGTACGACTTCGAAATCATTTGCCAATGCAATTTAAAGCTGAATATATTGAGAAGGAACATCGCATATGGATGTTAAGTGTATGATATAAAGCGAAAACAATCCAGTATGTAAAATATTGGACTGTGTGAGGCACGTAGCGCCGAGCTCAGTGTCACTATTTTACATATTCGATTCATTGGAGGCTTATATCTTACTTAAAACACACTTATATAACAATATCTTCCTAATTACAATTGTTTGTTTTGTTCATTTATGCATAGGAATGGATAACATGTACTGGCCTTATCAAGGCAGTCCAATATTAATAATAATGGACTGCCAGTACAAAGGTATGACGTTGGCTGGAGCCGTTACGATCGTGCCCTTAGGCAAGGCATTTAAATTCCACATGCATTTTCTCTCTCCCTCGTGGCGATGGACTGATTCCATCAGAAATGAGGTCTCGAGAGTGATTAATATAAGTTATAAGAACTTGTTTCGCAATCGAGCTAAGCTAAATTTGAATAAACTAGGGTATGACGTCACGGCACTGTATTGATCCGGGAGGTGGAAAATGGGCAAATCATATGTGCGATCTCAGTCAATAAACTTCTGTTCAAATTTACATAGAAAAGAGAATAATATAATTTGCTTAGAGACACGAATCTTAACCATAAAACAGTTGACAACTGATGCAGAAAAAAGAACGTTTCTTTTCAAATTAGTTGAATATATGAATATGAGTTGATAAAACTTGCTTCGCAATCATTGTAAAATAAATAAAGTTTTAAAAAAAAGTTGAATATATGAAGAAAGGATTTCAATATTAAAATTATGTTGTAGTGAGGACAATCTAGGGCATATTTTTCAACTTAGAATGAAATCAGAAGCTAATCCCATATATATCAATTAGAAAACATATTAGTTGCCTTTGTATTGGACGATAACGTCCCCTCATTGATAGCACTATACTAAAGCGAGAATAAAGGACAGTAGCTCTCAATGCTGACGGTGTTAACGTGTGTTCTATAAGCCGGATCTATGTAATACACGATGTACACGATAATCTCCAATATACACAATACGTGTGTGTGTTTTAAGTTTATTTATCGTCGATACAGGTTGCCCATGTGAGCGACGCCTACTGAAGAGATTCATTTCAAATTTTGGAGGATAGTGGGATGATACAGACAGAAACCCATGCCAGGGTCTCCTCTGGTTCTTGTACGTGTGTGGTGTAAAGCACCGACACGACAACTCTGTTTAAAGTCCCATCTGAAATACTGTTAATTTTATTAGGGTCAGACGAGGGATCATACCTGCGATCCCTGGATTAGCTGTCAAACGTGCTAACCACTTGACTACAGAAATGTGACCTAGCTGGTGTTCATATTTCCTCCCTTGTCAGATAATGTCCGACATGTTTATCGATCCTTTTTTTAAGTTGGAATCCGTGGTTGTGACTGTTGTTCCCTAACCAGATATAGCAGTATGATAAATGTGATTTAATCAAAATAATTATAATGAATTATAACCGCATGTTGTGCAAAGGAAACAACGATAACAACAGAGGAACTCACTTAAGAGGACCTATATACTTTTAGGGAGTATGCAGGTGCAGTAACTGACCCAGTGTCCCAGTGGAATCCCTTATCGCACTGTTTATCATCTTAAGCCACTACATGTGAAAGATAGCACTAGCAATTGTTTTTGTACATCTTCTAATTTTACCAAATTAGTAAAGTGGTATTTCAGATTACCGCCACGAAGCTGTTACATCGTGGTTATCCTGGGTTCCAGTATGTCGATTTTTCACTTTTTAACTTCTTGCAAAATGACATTGATATTCTCAGAAACTCAATACAGCCCAAGTAATTGTCTCTGTGTTAAACTAATATGTATTTGACTGACAAGGCACAATATATCAACACCTGTTCCCAGGCTACATCGCGGTATACAGTTCTAAAAGATTTTCACATCATAGTTGAATCAAATATATCAAATTCACGTTTTATTAAGCATTATTGGATATTTTATTTAGTTAATCATATTTCATTGCAAATCAATAGTACATATGTCATACACGTACAGATACAATACATATACAAATGGTTTGGACCACACATTTTAACAACATTAGACAACCGCCCGCACCAGAGGATAATGACATTAGAACAGTTATGGATATTTTGAACGTTTATCTCAGATACTAAGCTATAACAAAATTAAACTCTACACGACATTTGATTTGAGAATGGACACAAATGTAAACGCTTCTTTTCAAAGGAATATATATACACGGGGAATGCCAATCATTAATGTTGTCATAACTTGCGGCCCAACCAGTTTGCTCAGTGTGTATTTGTCATATGATTGTGATTGTTACAATATAGAGCAATATAATATTATCAAATCAAATACACGATCTCTTTAACTACCCGGGTTCCCTTTTATGCTCGGTAGAACTGCCCAGAGGGGCACCCTGGGTCATCTTCCACACACCATTTTGAATACTCACCTAAATAAATGGAATCAAATATGGAGTAATTGATATCAGCCATTTTCGCCGCTAAGAACAAACAGTTTCAAAACAAAGTGTTTACACTGGCTAGTATTAATATCCGCCACAAAATGGCTTATGTCAAAATGCAGAAATATAAGATTTACAGATACCGTCTCTCAACTATGTAGGGAATGTTATGAACAGCAATATAAACACATTAATGGGTATAATCGATTCATCAAACGATGAAAATACCATCACCATATGCTTCGACGAGTTAAGGAAGTGAGGAAGCTAGCTATCCAGCTGGTGTGGTAGGTGTGTGGTTCTATCCGTGTGCCCGTCCGTGACGACATACTGCTCGGAGGGTCACACCATGTAGTCCTCCACCAAACCCCCCTCCAACAAACCAACAAAGATATGCCTGGAGTACATAGTCATTGGGATTAATTATGTCCATATATAGATACGAGATACATTTTGTGATATTAAAATGCATTGCTTAGCATCAATACGCTGTGCGTGATAACAATCTAGGAACAATTACCATTGTAGAAACATAAGTAATGAATGAACAATGGTGACCCTCCGTGGACGAGTGGTCTAACATACCGTTGTTAGAACTAGCCTTCACAACTATCACCAGGGCCGCACGTTCGCTCCCTATCAGGGACAAGTGATAAAAATGATAAGTGAGAAGGTTGTCAGTTGCTTGCGGAGGTTCGAGAATTGAGTACTGGTGTGTACTCAGGAAATGTGTGTCGTCCTCACCACCACTACATACTGACTTTGTACGACAGTGTTCCAGATTGGTGCCCTGTACATACCAAGTGTAGACATGGTTAATCGTGGTATACACAAGGCTTAATCATGAAAATGGTTTATAGATTATACAATATGGCGGAGTGCTTGCCAACTGTTGCAATGCGACATCATCATGTCGATGAAATGCTCGACTGTTGGAATGTGGTTATACGTATACATACAATCGACCACTTTCGAAAGTATGTACCATTGAAATATTCGAGTCTGTTCTTCCGATCAAGCATGGCATAATTCCGAAGCAGTGTAATTTCTAAAACGTATTTTTATACACACATTATCAGAATAGCAACACCTCGACACCTCTCTCTCTCTCTATTTGTCCCGAATACTAGTAGGTTGCAGTCAATACGTTGCAATTATCAAGGAAGTGACGACTATTTGAAAATACATTTTATTTCCAATGCATACATTACACATATCAACAAATAGAAAACGGATTAGAATGAAAGACAGAGTCTTATATAATTCTTCTCCTCACATTCATCTGTTTACACGGAGAAACCACCAACTACATTGTATTTCCATTTCGCCATCCGTCATATGTATTACATACCTCGGAGTGGGTGGGGAGTGGAGCAAATAAGGGGGGCTGGACATTATTGACTGCAGTGTAGATTAATGAACGATCAAATCCCATTGATAAAGATCATAAACGTATATAACACATGTTGGTCTGGAATTCAGTTTCGAGGCCTAAATATATTTGTTTATAAAATAACGGGTCGGATTCGGAGTAACCCCATTTATTAATTAATTAATGACATGTATGATATGGCAAGGCAGCCTATGTAGATTTGATGGACTGGATATACTACATCTCATCTCACCCATCATCCGTAGTTGATGAATTGTGTCCGGGTCGTAATGAAACTGTGGTGTTCAGTGTGTAATATACGATACGTAAGTAATTTGGAAGAATAGACATGGCAAGAATAAATGGATATTTAATAGACTGCCTACATTAGAGCTGTAGCATTTTATTATTATGTTGCGTTTGGTGCCAAGACAATCATTTAAGACATACCGATTTCACTTTATGCTGAAAGCCCAAGTAATCTTAATATTCCCGACGAGTCTTTACGATAGGATAGCGAACGTTATAATTGCCTAACATTGTGAATTATTATAATGTTTTACAGGAATATATTAGCTTTCCATTGATGGTTTACCAAAATAGGCGTTTCTATATATTATGTTCACCAGTTCTTGTGTAATATTTTGGCTGTACACATTACTTATCAAGAGAAACATATATGTTATTGGTGCTTTGTACATTGTTTATTCGGACATAGGTATGGTGCAACATAACACTTGAAGAAGTATGTGAGATGGTACGATGGTCGCTAGATCGGACAGGTGGGTTTTCTCGCTGTACTCCGGTTTCCTCCCACACGAATGACCACAGTTACGCTTTCATCCGCGCCAACGAGAGTGATTAATATAAATTGTTTACATATACAGATTTCTGTCCAATTCCTTATATCAGTTGTTGTAAATAATCATGTATTGACAGAAAATAAATATGTTTAAACTAATATAAGTTGTTAAAACTTGCTTCGCAATCGTTGTAAAATATAACACCTGGAGGAAAATACCCAGTATATTTGCAAGTATGTTTGCAAGAAATGCTAATAAGGCATTTCACTGTACGTCAGCACGTTATGCCATTTAATACCGTTATGCTTACCACAGAATATGATGCCGACATGCACGGAATTAATTTTAGTAAAACACCGACAATGACGTAGCCAAATGAATTAAGCATGTTATGACTCTTAAATTCGTTAACTGAACTTATGTAGTTAATGTCGTTATGCATTCCGCAGATATGGACACCGACATAATGGCACTAGACTCTTAGATATCGAAATTACGAAAACTAAATGTACATAAGTAATGTTAGTAAAACACCGAAAATGACGTAGCCAATTAACGAATACAGGCCACTGTAGCACAAACATCAATTGGTTGCGTGGCTTTGACATTCTATGTGTTTTTATTTGCACGTTTACATTGAGACTTTATAATTTCATTAGTTAAGAGACAGCCCACTGTCATTGTTTCGTCGTCACGTTTTGCATGACTGAGCAAACTACATGAGTTGTGGGGTCTCCATGGTGTAATGGCTACGGTGTCCGCCTTGTCGCCAGGCGAGATGTGAGTTCGAAACGCACTAGAACTAGTATAGAAATGTTCTTGGACATGATGCTTAGATTCACATTGCCTCTTCTCTCTGGAGCGTTCCTATGGTTTATGTAGGAATTAGTTCTCGGGAGGGATTAAACTAATGTTGTAAGAACTTGATATGCTATCGAACTAAAAATGAATTGCATAGACTAACCAACATAAATAGCTTATATTATACTAGAGAAAGGCTTTATTAGCTAGTGCTTGCAAATAGGATGTTGAAATAAGCCGAGAGCATAATGAATTCGAAACCGCCATTGAAACAATGTTACATTTCTGTTGGGTGTATTGGTAGGCTATTTCGACATCATGTATGCTTGCAGTAGGACGGCGGTTCTATCCAGGCTTCCAACCCGTCCATGCATGCACTACTGTACGGAAAGGGTTACCGGGTTCTTCCTCCACCAATAACAGCTGGAGAATCGCCATGTGACCTAAACTGTTCATTTGACTAAACCAAAAAATCAAACATGCACATCATGTATTATCTCAAGTTCGCATTTAGAACCTTGTTTACCAGGATTCAGTTATGGTCGCAATGAAACTGTCGGCTATAATGCATGCTCGTCAGTGCCGTGCATTGATTTCCACTGCTATTGAATCTTAAAACTATTTCCTATCACATTTTAGTCGGAATAATTAGTTCTGCTTTATGATGAACAAATAATGGAGGTCATCAAATATATAGAATGTCTGAGATGATCGTGCCAAACTACCATTTGAAAAATATCTATCACACTTAATGTAGCGAAAACGTCAGGGCATTCCATTTTAGGACATTTGTTTTCTTTTGCGTGCAGTTAGTTAATATTTTGCTCGTCTAGGATAAGAATTGATGCTTTCCATAAATGCCTATTGCTTCTTGTTCCATTAACATCCAAATCTTCTGGAAACGTGTGTATGCTATTTTCTGTTGTTAAAATAAAATAAATTTCATATTAGAATATGATTGGATAAGATATACATGTTTGCCTTGTGCTCAATGTTACTACTGGCAGTTTATATAAGCAATTACCAAGCGAAATTGGTATCTCAATCTAATTAGCGAGATGCTATTATCGAATAACATCTAAATTTATACTTTAATATTCTAGTCTGGTGGCAATACTTTCAGGTCTTTTCTCTTCACGGCGGATACAAACATTGATTTATGAGCATTCCAATAAGTAAAATAACAATTTATTTCGTAATTCAGAGAAGGCCAAGTGTATGCTTGTTTCTTGCTGCATTGGGTAAGAGGTAATCAGTCTATATTAGGGATACGATTTTTGGGTTCAATTTATTATCCTGCGAGTGTATGCAATTGACAATTGATAATTGACAATACAATTGACAAGACGCTAATTGTCTTTTATGTATTGTTTAATGTCAATTCTGGTATATATTGGCGCCTCCATGGTCGTGCAGTTAATATATTTGGCTTCCAATCACCTGTCCCTCATCTGTGTAGGTTTCGATTCATATTGGGTGGGTTAAATCATTTCATGTGAGAATGCAATCAATATCCAGTTGGCTTACGGAAGGACTGTGCCTGAAATACTGCTCGGAGGAGAACTCGGGGTATCCATCAACCAATGATAACAGGAAAGACGTCACATGACCAATGCCAATAGTTGGTATATGATTTACCGTATCCAAATTAGATATCACTTCGAAGCCACCCCATATACAATAATAATAGTCATTGTATTCAAAAAATAATTGTTGCGGTTTTCGAAATAAAGCACTTATTTTCCTATATAAATCCTCCTCCTATTTATAGGGGGAAACATTACCCCAGTCCGCCTCCGTAGTCGAGTGATTAAGGTCGCTGATTTGTATATCACTGTAACCTATCATCACTGATGGTCACGGGTTCGAGCCCGGTTCAGACCGTGTCTCTTTATATGAACAAATTGGCAGTATTTTGTACAGATGTTTGTGCACCAAGTACTGGTTAACCGCTGGAACTTGCCCCGGACATGTGTTGTTAGGTAAACTGCCCGTCGGTCATATGGGCAATCGGTAGATTTATAAATAAAAGAAAGAAGGAGTTCCTGCAATAGTAACCACATCATTTGCATATAGCCCACATACCTTGTACACTATGAAAGAGGCCAATATCTGATATCTTATACAGGATACTATCTTCATATATATATATATACAATAGTTAGACATATGTGTGGACAAGTGTGCAAGGTTGTCCAAATGTGATACTCTCTGAAAACAATGGGTCGTTTTGGAATATGTTTGTGACAACGGTAATATTACCTTAGGGAATTCAAGTTCACGTTTTATTTACAGCCAATCTGCATTGATAATGTTAACATTACAAAACACAATACTACAACGCATGCATAGGATATATATTATAAAACCTACTGACAAGAGCACTTGATTTTGTCATAATAAATTGACAGAAATTTGCTACTTACACGTGAAATAAACAATACTTTATTCTCTTTCATCTCTCAAGATAATACATTCCATGCTTAATCTATAGAGTAACCTTGCATATTGTTCCTTTCGTTTTCAGTTGTTTGCCTCCTAAATATACACGATTGTCTCATTAAATGTCATGCCCGTGGATTGGCAAGCCACGGTGGCGACGTATGGAACATTGTGGAATGCACTCAAAGATGCATTGCCATTTTGTTAAATTGACAATATGAGCAAATCGTTCTAAAAATTTGGAAATTGTCGCAATAGTCTCTATAACAATTATAACAACTCAGATTTGACACAAACATATAAATGAACAAGCATTGATAGACGTTTTGGAATTCACAGCAATTTTGTTATCATTAATGCGAATATTAAATCTTCCATCATCAGAGATATAAAATAATCTTTAAAATTAACAAAGCTAATAAGAATTCTTCGCTTCCAGACTACTATACCTGGAAATAGATTCACAGTGCATCTGACGCAATGTAGATACATGGAGAGAGTGAATAAGTAGTTTGCTAGGTACATGCAACAACTGCTAATGCTAACGATGATAAGCAGAACACAAGAAGCATTCACGCTGTTTACAAATGATATATGTCAGTTTTCTGCAAACGATGAACGAGTAGCATTGTTGAGTTGACGCTTTGGAATTGGACTAATTTATCAGTTAGTATTAACTCTTTTGCACGCTGGGTAAAGTAAAGTCTATAAATAGTTCAAATAATGTTAGCAGACGACATTTTATTAATGTGTATTTCTTATTTGTAACTGATAACTCTAGAAGTTCATCAGAATTATGTTGTTACGACACAATCCTAATGGAAGTGCAGCACATATTTCACTGTTATGTTCACGGTTAGCGTCAAGATAATTGAAAAAGTACCATAACACAATTGTAGGTTACGGTCTGTTTTTTTAATAGATGTTTGGGTGCACACTAGGTCATATGGCGACACTGAATATAATTTTGGTGGGTGACGGTCCCAGAAGCCCCTACGAGTAGTATTTCAGGCACGGACGGGTACCCGGCGGGTAGAACACTGACCTTCTGCAAGCCATCCGGATTGTTTCCACATACACACAAACATACAGCGGTTAGGGGCAGATGATGTGAAGCCAACGACCTTACCCTCCCAACCACGGAGGTCCACTCGTCTACACACATACAAGGAACGCAGCACACTATGAGCGTTTGATATAGTTAGAAGTATTCTGTGTTATCATGGATATATTATGGAGTGGCATTGTTTCGTTTAGTTTGTTTCATGTACAAGTGTGGTTACTTTGAAAATAATAAGATTATTACACCAAACAAATCATATGGGACACTACACGTAGCTGTGTGTTCAGCCTAAATATATCCAGAGACATACATCTATTTTATGATCCCTTGTATTACATTAGTATATAGGTACATCAGCATTATGTTCTTGAATGAAACATGTTACTCTTTTTCTATTGTCGTGATAGCGCAGTGATAGCGCGTTCGCGTCAGGTGCGAAAGGCACGGAGTTCGAGCCCCGTTGGAGCCGTTACGATTGTGCCCTTAGGCAAGGCATTTAGATCCAACGTTGCTTCTCTCTCCCTTGTGGCGATAGAGTCCATCAGAAATGAGGTATCTCGAGAGAGATTAATATAGTTGTAAGATTTTGTTTCCCAATCGAGCTAAATAAATGTGTATAAACTAAGCTAAACCGAGGTCTCGTGTTGGTGCTTTACAGCGTCTACGTAAAAGAACCAGAGGAGACTGGAGTATGTCTCTGTCTGTATCATGTACATGTATCATGTGTATATACCTTCTCGCACACATACTGGCCAATACACATGTGTCCTGCTATTCTTTTTAAACTCCAAGTGACTGTTGTCATTAGTTACTCTCACGTGACCATCACATAGTATAGTGATATTGGTGGTTTTAATAATGAGACAGTCTCTGAATTATTCGTGTTTCTAATAACAATAGCAGACATTTTAATTAATATGTAAATTTGAACAGATTTGAATCGAGGACAGATTGTCTATTTGCAACATTTATAGCATTACAGCTCGATAATTGGTCAGTTGTATCCAGGTAGGTACATGTGCACTCGTGAAACGCCGCTTGGATGACGTAATTATCTGTGTCTTATAACAACAACAACAACAACAACAACAACAACTTTTATTATAATCAGGTCACATATTACAGTAACAACATGATTGAATTTCGTTTTTAGGAAATGGGTAATATACACTATTGGGGACAGGATAACTGCAAGAATGCATTGCAAATCAATAAGTGTTATGCAATAATATAGTTACAATATTACAATGCATTGATTTAATGAGTAATATAATTTAACGAATTTACAAGCAGAGAAGATTCAATTCTGCATTCACATGTGTATATAGACAACACAAAGGCACGTGTTAAAAGACTGTACCGATATATACAATACCTAGCATTATATACACATGCAGCAACGGTGTCTATATACGCACACAGAAAATGAACTTGTTGAATGTGGTCTGTAATAACTACTAATACCAATATGGCCGAAGAAACATACTTTGGTAAGTATTACATGTAACTATTTATAAGTTATACATGGCTTAAAGTGGCGCAATAAAGGTAGTAGTACCATGTATATAATATACATTACTAGATAGTTATTCCTCTATATAGAAGATTTCATAGTAACACGGGTGTATTAAAATGGTCCAGAAATACATGTACGTAATTTCGAACTTGTTATTTCATACATGCATAATGTTTACATACAGCAAACAGAATTAGCATTATCATATGTACATACATAACATTCTAAATCACATAACACATACACATACAAATGAGTTCAGAGTGTATTATAGGTGAACACTTTGTTCACACCCATTTGTGAGCATTGCCGATTTTATGAAATCACAGGAACTTGAAATTGTATCCATAAGCCACCAAAGGTATCGTACCTCTATCCTAGGACAACCACTTTATTAAAAAATTGACGGGGTGTTCTAGGATAGATAGTCAATTAAGACCTTTGGTGGCTTATTGATAACATTCAAGTTCATGTGATGAAATCAATGAAACAAAGGTGTGCTCAGCAGGAAGACAGTTGTATTGTTCACCCCAGATTCAAGGATCAACCAAGTTGGCAATGCAACGTCTGTAGGAGTGCGAGAAAAAGTATCCGTCACATGAACCGGTGTGGGACAAGGATAGTCCATCCTAGTGGTCAGAATATGGCGCCAGAAACTCTGCAGTCTCGTTTCGGACGATATATTATTACCATTCGGGTTGAATATCCTTGTCCCATACGTGTGCATATGAAGAATGCTCGTAATCATCTACACTTGTTAATATCTTCAGGAGGCGTCGCTCATATGGGCAACCGGTAGCGACGATAAATAACGTAACAATCACACACAAGCATACATCATTGGCTCTCCTTTATAGTGGAGGTCGTGATAGCGCAGTGGAAGCGCGTTCGCTTCAGGTGCGCAACGGTCCAGAGTTCGAGCCACGCTGGAGCTGTTACGAGTGTGCCCTTAGGCAATGCATTTAAATTCTACGTTGCTTCTTCTCTCTCCCTCGTGGCGATGGATTCCATCAGGAATGATGTCTTGAGAGTGATTAATATAAGTTTAAAGAAATTGTTTCGCAATCGAGCTAAAATATATTTGTATAAACTAATTTATATAGGAATAGATGGGTCATCTTTATTATTCGACTCAATTGTTTTTATTTTAGCTCGATTACGAAACAAGTTCTTCCAACTGATATTAATCACTATCGATACCTCATTCCTGATGGAATCAATCGCCACGAGGGAGAGAGAAGAAGCAACGTAGAATTTAAATGCCTTGCCTAAGGGCGCAATCGTAACGGCTTCAGTGGGCCTTTCGCTGACCTGAAGCGAACGCTCTACCACTGCGTTATCACGACTTCCATCTCGGTTTATAGTCTCATCCGAAAGACTATGTAATGAATTATTTTAGTATGGTATATACGGCAGATCGAACCTGCGACCACTGGATTACAAGTCAAGTGTGTTAACCACTGTACAACTGATCTTGTCTTGGTTAACTGCATATGAGACACACACACACACGCGATACTATATGACTAAACTAAGCAATATTGTGGACTGCGTTCATGATGGGGCAGGCATTTTCCTGGTTAAGCGGCGTACTAATCACGTAATTAGTTGGCTCGTTCATTATGTTTCTAAGGAAAGGCCTTTACCTGAATCAATCAAGCGGAGGATATGAATTCCACCTGATGTTGAAAACCTTAACAGAACCGCTAATTTCTAAATTCTTTTCATCTATTGTTTCCAGCATAGCTTTGCCAACATAAATCAACGCATAAGTACATTCTTCTTTCATTAGAACACAGTATAGGCAAGGCGAGACGTAGTTCTATTTCGTTTTTGGAACAAGATTTCCAAGGTAACTTTGTAAATACGCATTGCAATGATCCCAACATGTACAATACATAAATATGATGGCTAAGTGTGTGTTTTACGTGTATCTATTTGTCGCTACCGGTTGCCCATATTAGCGACGCCTCCTGAAGAGATTAGTCATTTTAGATTTTGGAGGATATTGCAATGACGAGATTATGATGGCTAAATATCATTGAATAAGCATGTTTCTTGTGTGTGTTTGAGTGTGTGTATGTGTGTGTGTTTGCTTGCTTGATTGTTTGTTTGTGCGGTTTAAAGTCTCCCCAAGAGCTTGGGCATTTGTAATGGTTATTGCGTTTTGGGGCAAATTTTGTTTGAATGGGTTTCGGTATAAAGTCGCAATTGCAGCCTACGCCATATGGTGACTGGCCAGCTATTGTTGGTGGAAGAAGACATCGGGTACCACCTCGAGCAGTATTTGAGACACGGACGGGTACACGGGTAGAACCACTGGTAGTCCACAAGCCGAATGCGGCATAGTACGGCATTTTTGAAAACAAGTAGAGTTTAAGTGTCCGTTTCTTCCGCTCAATTTTGGGAATATTTACAATTGTTCATAATCATGTAGTACCTGCATCAAGCAGGCGGATGGACGGACGGACATACATATCGGTGTACATCAAATGTATTTTACTTCTGTCTGTTCTGGGGTTAAACTTCGCACCAACAGCCTGTGTCATATGGTGACAACACAGTATAATAATATAATTATATATGTAATAATTAAAAATAGTTCACCTGCATGCATAGTTAACTTATATATATCAATAATGTACCAAACCGCGGAGCAGTTCTACAAATGTTGCTGGGGGCGATGATCTGGTCCTAGGCTACTATGGCTTAAATGCACCTCTTTTAACGGAAGTGACGTCATGTCCGTGTAATTGTTTATTTATTCAATTTGAACAAGAATTCATCAATCGAAACATACGTGTAAGACTACTTACGAATACATATCTATTATGCATACATATTTCAAACAGTGATATGTATGTAATACTTGTACGATTGCGATTGTGCTTATGTATATATGCAATACCATATGATTAAACTAGTGATATGTTCAGTTTGTGTGGCTCTAAATCAAACATTGAACCACAGAAATAAACTACCTTTCTAGCATTATACTGATCACGTGCTAACACATTGAGTGTATATCTTATTGATCACGTGGTAACACATTGAGTGTATATCTTATTGATCACGTGGTAACACAATGCGTGTATATGTTACTGATCACGTGCTAACACAACGAGTGTATATCTTATTGATCACGTGGTAACACAATTAGTGTATATATTATTGATCACGTGCTAACACATTGAGTGTATATAGTATTGATCACGTGGTAACACAATGAGTGTATATCGTATTGATCACGTGGTAACGCAATGCGTGAATAACTTACTGATCACGTGGTAACACAATTAGGGTATATGTTATTGATCACGTGGTTACACATTAAGTGTATACCTTATTGATCACGTGGTAACACATTAAGTGTATATCTTATTGATCACGTGGTAACACATTGAGTGTATATCTTATTGATCACGTGGTAACACAATGCGTGTATACCTTACTGATCACGTGGTAACATAATTAGTGTATATCTTACTGATCACGTGGTAACACAATTAGTGTATATGTTATTGATCACGTGGTAACATCATTAGTGTATATCTTACTGATCACGTGGTAACACAATTATTGTATATGTTATTGATCACGTGGTAACACAATTCGTGTATATGTTATTGATCACGTGGTAACACAATTTCTAGGATTAAAGTGTGTTATACCGATTTTAAATCTACAATTCTTACCTTAATTCAATCCTCTTGGCAGGCCCAATGGGATGGTGAAATTTTTAACAAACTTCATTCGGTCAAACCAACACTTGGCGAATGGTGCCCAATTTACAGGCATATTCGTCGAGAAGAAGTCATTCTTGCCCGTCTCAGGATTGGTCATTCTCGAATATCACATTCATGGCTGTTGTCACGAGATGATGCACCAGAATGTATCCCATGCAATACTCTATACACGGTGGAGCATATCTTAATACACTGTGTTGACCTTCAACCAATCCGGTTGCAGTACTACAATGTGGACAACATTAAACAACTCTTCGACTCTATCAGAGTAGAGTCCATCATATCATTTATCAAGGCAATAGGAATTTATAATAAGCTGTGATATCAATTGTTAATCATGCCTTTGTAGTAATCATTCATTCATATATTGTTTGTTTTTTTTTGTTTTTTGTGTTTTTTGTTTTTTTTTGTTTTGGGTTGTGTGTTGTTACATTGAGTGTATATCTTATTGATCACGTGGTAACACAATGCGTGTATATGTTACTGATCACGTGGTAACACAATGAGTGTATATCTTACTGATCACGTGGTAACACAATTAGTGTATATCTTACTGATCACGTGGTAACACAATTAGTGTATATCTTACTGATCACGTGGTAACACAATTAGTGTATATCTTACTGATCACGTGGTAACACAATTAGTGTATAACTTACTGATCACGTGGTAACACAATTAGTGTATATCTTACTGATCACGTGGTAACACAATTAGTGTATACCTTACTGATCACGTGGTAACACAATTAGTGTATATCTTATTGATCACGTGGTAACACAATTAGTGTATATCTTACTGATCACGTGGTAACACAATTAGTGTATATCTTACTGATCACGTGGTAACATAATTAGTGTATATCTTACTGATCACGTGGTAACACAATTAGTGTATATCTTACTGATCACGTGGTAACACAATTAGTGTATATCTTACTGATCACGTGGTAACACAATTAGTGTATATGTTACTGATCACGTGGTAACACAATTAGTGTATATGTTACTGATCACGTGGTAACACAATTTCTAGGATTAAAGTGTGTTATACCGATTTTAAATCTACAATTCTTACCTTAATTCAATCCTCTTGGCAGGCCCAATGGGATGGTGAAATTTTTAACAAACTTCATTCGGTCAAACCAACACTTGGCGAATGGTGCCCAATTTACAGGCATATTCGTCGAGAAGAAGTCATTCTTGCCCGTCTCAGGATTGGTCATTCTCGAATATCACATTCATGGCTGTTGTCACGAGATGATGCACCAGAATGTATCCCATGCAATACTCTATACACGGTGGAGCATATCTTAATACACTGTGTTGACCTTCAACCAATCCGGTTGCAGTACTACAATGTGGACAACATTAAACAACTCTTCGACTCTATCAGAGTAGAGTCCATCATATCATTTATCAAGGCAATAGGAATTTATAATAAGCTGTGATATCAATTGTTAATCATGCCTTTGTAGTAATCATTCATTCATATATTACCTGTAATTAATCTTATGTCTATATAATTAGTATATTTTTACTAATCATATACTTCACATTAATACAATGAGTGTATATCTTACTGATCACGTGGTAACACAATTAGTGTATATCTTACTGATCACGTGGTAACATAATTAGTGTATATCTTACTGATCACGTGGTAACACAATTAGTGTATATCCTACTGATCACGTGGTAATACAATTAGTGTATAGCTTACTGATCACGTGGTAACACAATTAGTGTATATGTTACTGATCACGTGGTAACATAATTAGTGTATATGTTATTGATCACGTGGTAACACAATTAGTGTATAGCTTACTGATCACGTGGTAACACAATTAGTGTATATCTTACTGAGCACGTGGTAACACAATTAGTGTATATCTTACTGATCACGTGGTAACATAATTGGCGTATATGTTACTGATCACGTGGTAATACAATGCGTGTATATCGTACTCATCACGTGGTAACACAATTAGTGTATATGTTACTGATCACGTGGTAACACAATTAGCGTATATGTTACTGATCACGTGGTAACACAATTAGCGTATATGTTACTGATCACATGGCAACATAATTTGTGTATATCGTACTGATCACGTGGCAACATAATTTGTGTATATCGTACTGATCACGTGGTAACACAATTAGTGTATATCTTACCGATTACAACTACATCACATGATCATATCATACGTATACAATACGCCGGGTAGGTGGCATCTCGGCGTTTATATGTTGTGGGTGACGATAACACTCGCGTAACTCCAATGTGGTAAAATTGAAAGAAATGGTAATATATATATAATGTGGTCGCCCCATCGGACATCTGGGTGTTCTCCTGTTCTCCAATCCTGTTTACACGCACACGAATCACCAAACATACAAGGTCATCGATGCCAACGAGCCTGGTTAATATATACTACTAATAATACACGTGGCCTGACTAAGTATGAAACCCGGACAGTTATATTCCAAATATGATGATCTACATGTGCTGGACTACGGACGCCACAAAGTAACATGAAACTTAAATACCTGTAAGGTTCTAAACCCAGATGCAAAGCAGCTCAGCAAACTAGTTAATGGTTTTTCTAATTACAATAGCAAAATTACTGGTTGCACCCAAGACGTACCTTGGTCCAGAGGTGGGAAACAGTTATCTGTACGGAAAGTACCAATATGCATATTGACACTTGAATTGACTCTTGAACAATCCCAACTTGACTCTTGATATTTTGACCTCAAGGGTTATTGACTCTTGACTTTCAAAGTCTAGTGAACGACCTGATGCTGTTCGTGTAATATTCGCTACGTATATATTAATATTTCTTATGGTACTAGTTCTCAGAAATGGAATGAAGCAAGATAAAACCTACATACGTTTAAGTTCTATTTGCATATATACCAAGAATTGGATCATTTACAAGCAACAATATAGTTCGTTTATACATATTTATTTTAACTCCATTGCGAAACAAGTTCTTACAACTTATATTAATCACTCTCGAGACTTCATTCCTGATGGAATCCAACGCCAAGAGGGGGAGAGAAGAGGTAACATGGAATTTAAATGCTTTGCCTAAGGGTACAATCGTAACGGCTTCAGCGGGGCTCGAACTCCGGACCTTTCGCACCTGAAGCGAACGCGCATCCACTACGCTATCACAATAACACTATACATGTAGTTGTTATTGAGTGGCCAGCAGTATCACCAGACATGTCGCCCATTGAGCACGTCTGAAATACGCTCAAGCGGCTAGTATATGCACGTGTGAACCCCCCCCCCCAATGTGGCTCAGCTACGCCAAGCGTTATTACAGGAGTGGAACAATATTCCACAGATATGTAGTACAACGAAAGTGCTGTCGATGCGTCGCATATGTCAATAATTGATTGCTGTTCGAGGTGGCTACATCCGATATTAACTTTGCGAATTTCAGTATTTGACTATGACTTTATTTAATAACCATTTGATTCCAAATGTTTACAGGGCCGATTGTAATGTAAATTCGTATACCGAGAATAAATATGAAATATACACATTGGGATTTGTGGTTATCATACATTTGTATCGGCTGTCCGATTAGCGCAGTGGTTAGCGCGCTCGCTTCTCACCAATGCAACCCGGGTTTGATCCTAGGACAGGGAAGTATGTGAGATGGTACGATTGTCGCCAGATCGGACAGGTGGGTTTTCTCCGGGTACTCCGGTTTCCTCCCACATGAATGACACATATACGCTTTCATCCGCGCCAACGAGAGTGATTAATATAAGTTGTTAAAACTTGCTTCGCAATCGTTGTAAAATAAATAAAGTTTAAACATACGTTTGTTTGTCTTTGAGATATTAGATAAAACATACGGTATGCGTTTTAGTTTAAACAATATTTTATTTCAATGAATATACAAAGTATAATTATCACAATAAGAAAATACATGTAGGATTGAGGAGAAAGCAACTTGCTTATATGGCTACCTCTTTCCTATGCGTTTTTAAATATACTCAGTGTATGTTGTTTTATAAAACAAACACTCGTGTTGCTCTCCATGACGTGTAGCTAATATAGATATATACATGTAACTAATGAAATCATTAATCTGGATTTGTCGCACATAATAAATAATATGATGAATAATTTAGTTCCCTCAATATAGTCTTAATTCATAGCGAACAGATGGAAATGAACAATTGGAGGGCTTATATCGTCTGCACGGAAACAATCTCATAGGAGTTGTGTCTGTCAATTGCATGCGCCTCTCTTGTATGCAACTAGACAGTTGCAGCTGAAGACAAATGCGACCTTATTAATCGAAGCATTCCATTGATCTTGCTCTATCGTCTGAGGGAGGTGAAGAAACGAGTTACTAATTATTTTTATCTTGTCACTCCAAATATCCCAGCAAAAGAGAGTGTGTTTGTTTGTTTTTGTGTTTAAACATATTTATTCATTCATACAGCATAACAATTTGTTTTATATAAATTGTATACAGAATGAAAACGGATTTAATCGAAAGCTAAAAGCATTCTATTTATTAGTTTGTTTGTTTTTGGGTCACACCAACAACGTATGTCACATGGTGACTGTTATTTGATACGTATATTCTTCCGAGCAATAGTTCAAGCATGGACGGGTATTCAGGTAGAACGATCTACCTTTTCGCAAGCCAACATGTAAATAAAGAATAAAATCTGGAAAGATTCACCATATGAAATTATGTGTGTTTATCATTAATGCTTAACAAAACTAGCTAATACTTGACTTGTATTAGCAACACAGTGTCGCTATGACTCAATGTGAGCATCCACAATATTACAGGGATATAACGTCTTCTTTATTCAAGAAATATTGGGCATTTACAAACAAAAATGCTATTCGTCTTCAACAACATTCATATTGCACAGCTTGCACAATCGATTTTCTCTCAGAATGTAATCGAGACGCCCGGATGTAATAGCAAGACAATGCTTACAAGCGCTGATAATGTTGTCGAACTTTCTGATAGTTACAGCCTGTACCTGTTGGTTAGACTGGTGGCGTGATGTATACAATTAGTCTTTGTTGAGTATGAGAGCTGGTATTCATTTACAGTTTTGCTTTTCTAAATAAAACTACAATTATGATGGTCAGCATATGACCTAAGCTGCCTGTGTGACGTCAACCCCCAAATTAATGAACCGAAATGCTGACTAATGCATGTGTGTGTTTTACGTTTATTTATCGTCGCTACCGGTTGCCCGTATGAGCGACGCCTCCTGAAGAGATTAGTCATTTCAGATTTTGGAGGCTAGTGCAATGATACAGAAAGAGACCCACTCCAGAGTCTCCTCTGGTTCTTTTACGTGCACTGTGTAAAGCACCGACACGAGACCTCGGTTTAACGTCCCATCTGAAAGACTGTTAAGTTTATTAGGGTCAGACGGGGGATTGAACCTGTGATCCCTGGATTACCAGTCCAGCGGGTTACCACTGGACTACAGATCCGTCTGTGAAATGCATGTGTCGGTATACGACAGTATTTATAAGATCTTATATATGTACTTACGGTACATTTCCTCGAGTTTTTCAGCAGTATACATAGTTAGTCCGCTGTTTATTGGGTGGGTGTAGTGCTTAATAGGGATAACAGCAGCTCAAGCCTGGTCAAACACCTAATACAAATTGTTTATCGGCGAGATACCACACGTTTAACAAGTGATTATTAGTGTTTACGATAATTAGATGTAATTAATTACCGGATATTGGAAGGGTATCAGACAGCACGAATATATCTATCTACTAATCTCTTTGAGCTGCACTTGTAGTTTTCTTAGAGAGTTTTAATCTTGTATGTATCAGGTATAGCCACAAACCCCTGCTGGTATTCTTTCTCATTTTATTTATCATTACCTCTGCCTGTGGTTTATGCCCGTCGATTTATTGCGTTACGCTACCGTAATACTGTATTCAATTCCACCTTAATCGCGTTTTAATTGTATTTATTCCGACATGTTTCAGGATTTATTGTTAATGCCATTTCCAAAATAAAGCTAGCTAAATTCAATTTGCTGGATGTTATTTGTTTTTCTCACTAATTAATTACGTTAGGTTCATTTAGAAGCTATGTTAGCTGTGAGTCAGCATTCTGCGCTGCCGAATTGTTAATGTCGCTCATTTCACATCACTTGCCCCTCATCAATACAGGTTCGAATCCCACTGATGCGTAGAAATCTCTCGCGTGCAGCTATGTAGCTTGCTTGATTCAAATACTCTCTGGTGGTGATTCTCTATGCTGCCATCCGTCCTGTTTTCCGCGATACAGGAGTACCTGCTAACAAGAGACATTTGTAATTAGTCCGCCATCCCGATATTTGCCGCGATACTTGCGTCACCGACTCCTAAACTATTTTACACCTGTTCTGACATCCGTCCTATTTTTCGCGATACATGAGTACCTGCTAACAAGAGACATGTGTAATTAGTCCGCCATCCCGATACTTGCCGCGATACTTGCGTCACCGACTCCTAAACTATTTTAAACTTGTATCATGCGTTTCTATTAATGTAAGCAATATTGTATTCACAAATCAGACATAACACATGAATAGTTGTAGCATAGCAATTCGGATTGGGAAAATCATATATGTTCATGTACTGCTTCTTGCTTAGTTAATAATAAAGATGTTAAGTTTCTATACATTTACATTGCATAGCAGTTAATAATTCTTCCATATGCTACACTTCCCAGTGGATTCGTGCGTCATTAAAACCCACAATGACAATCAAACCAAGGATAGTACGTATTCAAAAAATAAGAGAAATAACAATACTTCAATACATTTATAGTACTCTTTTATAGTACTCTTAATGCATGCTGAAAAATCAGTACAGTCTACAACCGTTATGTCGAATTACGTCGGCCGAACAACATACTTCGCATTAACCGAAGTTTGACTTAACGAAATTCAATATAAACAGAGCCAGTTATATATAAAATGATAGTGTCTGAAACGGGACTTTGATCCTACTTCGAGATAACCGGAGAATTCGGCATAACCGAATGTGACATAGCGGATGTAGACTAAGAAATGCTGTTCCATTACATCCAAATACCTTAGAATCGGGTCACTTGCTTTCTAGAAATGAACGATATTGCAGTAAAGGAATTGGGTCACTGCATTATTTACTATAGAAATGCATGAAATTGTATTTACTGCAATGTAAATGACATAGAAGATGAATATCACGGTGCATGTTTATGTCCATGCTACAGTAGAATTCAACATACATAGTTAAAGCCTTACTATTACAGAAGGCATACCGTGTATAAATAAATAGAACCATTAAAACATCTGATAAAAAACAAGCTATTTAATTTAGACATTACAGAAATCCTCTGTACCGACTGTTTACTGCGTTTTCTTGATACATACATCTTTATTATGGTGGGTGGGGTGGGGGGAGGGGGGTCATAATCGGAATCATTTTATTTTCCAATCTCAGTTTGTATAAATACAAAAACAGGAGACTGGCATAAACATAATGTTAAATTAATACACCGGTCACTGATACAGTTACTAAACCTTAACTTATACTATATATTATAAGAATTTAGATGAATTATATCTGATTGTAATATCTAGTCTCCTGTAACTCAATGTTTGAGTGGCAGCATACGTTATGTCTTTATGTTTTATATATGTACATGTTTGTATTGTATATATGCTGATGAGACTGAAATAAACTATATATATCCATACAGAGGACTACATCTCCAAACTAATTTTGTTGACATAATTAAATTGTTTCTGTTACAATAAATGTATACTGAGTACATTCTAATTTGTTATTGAGCTTAGTTAGTATATCTGCCGTATAGGGTCGCGTACAGCATAGATGTTAGTACATCTGCCGTATAGGGTCGCGTACAGCATAGATGTTAGTACATTTGCCGTATAGGATCGCGTACAGCATAGATGTTAGTACATTTGCCGTATAGGATCGCGTACAGCATAGATGTTAGTACATCTGCCGTATAGGGTCGCGTACAGCATAGATGTTAGTACATCTGCCGTATAGGATCGCGTACAGCATAGATGTTAGTACATTTGCCGTATAGGATCGCGTACAGCATAGATGTTAGTACATCTGCCGTATAGGATCGCGTACAGCATAGATGTTAGTACATTGCCGTATAGGATCGCGTACAGCATAGATGTTAGTACATCTGCCGTATAGGATCGCGTACAGCATAGATGTTAGTACATCTGCCGTATAGGATCGCGTACAGCATAGATGTTAGTACATCTGCCGTATAGGATCGCGTACAGCATAGATGTTAGTACATTTGCCGTATAGGGTCGCGTACAGCATAGATGTTAGTACATTTGCCGTATAGGGTCGCGTACAGCATAGATGTTAGTACATTTGCCGTATAGGGTCGCGTACAGCATAGATGTTAGTACATCTGCCGTATAGGATCGCGTACAGCATAGATGTTAGTACATCTGCCGTATAGGATCGCGTACAGCATAGATGAAATAAACATTCCGTCAATGTGATTCTTGATCAAAACAATTATGCCTAGTACAAGTCTGATAATATAATGATGTTCTGTTATTCTGTTCTTTTTATCCGTACGTGATCATATCACTCTATAAGACGAGCAATAATGGACATGACAACTTGAGTTTGGTGCATTTCTGTGATTCCAGTAGGTGTGAAAATGTTCATTCCGTACATTATGTTGTTATGTCGAAATAATTACAACTACATGCAATATCATGATTCTGATTGGCTGATTCAACCCATGTGATAGGCGTTCATAACCCAATAAATTGCAAAAGTATTCTATTCTCACAACTATTCATAGCGGACTACTTACTGTATGGTGTGACGAATCAAAAAGACAACTTGTAATTTATACACTATTAGTTGTAATTATTACATTTGAATCTCCTTTTCCTGCGTTTCATCGAGGTATGAAATGTCATTTTCGTTACCCCTAATTTGCATAATAATCTGTTTCAATAAGGTAAGAAATGTCACAAAACCATATCTTATCTATCATGTTGGCTTCACACAGCATGTACTGTAGTGATGTGCCGTAAAATACAACACACCACCATCAGTAGTAGCACTATTCTCCAAACATCTAAAATGACTAATCTCTTCAGGATGCGTCACTCATATGGGCAACCGGTAGCGACGATAAATAAACGTACAACACACAGTAATAGCAGAGTCGACATGAACAACAGTCTACAGGCAGGCTAAGCAACACTTACACAATGTATTTACTGTATGTTTGTTCTTGCCTGCCATAATGATGTGCCTGTAATATTCTCTAATTATGAGTTAGAACGATGCGTATACTACAAAGACTAATACATTTTATTATTGTCTATGGAGGCAATTTAAATGTCGGAGAATATAGTAGAAACTAGCAATTAGCTCAACTCTTCGGGATATCTAACATAAGATGGAAGGAGAACCACTTGAAAACTAGTGTTTATAATGTAATGAATGTCGTACATATGGACATTTATGCACTAGAATTAGGAACCACTCCAAGTGCTTGCCAACTGTTTATCTTTGCTCAGTAGGAGTTGGGTTTGCGGTTTAGGTTGTTTAAATACAGATACCATGTAGAGAGATCATAGACGGAGGTATTGAGAGAAACCACACACTTGAAATGTAGTATTCTGTTATAGAGAGACCATCGTCGGAGGTATTGAGAGAAACCACGCTACCAAAACGTAGTATTCGCTTGTAGAGAGATCGTCGTCGGAGATATTGAGAGAAACAACAAGACTAAAACATACTATTCGCTTTTAGATAGATCGTCGTCGGAGGTATTGAGAGAAACAACAAGACTAAAACATACTATTCGCTTGTAGAGAGATCGTCGTCGGAGGTATTGAAAGAAACCACACGACTAAAACATACTATTCGCTTGTAGAGAGATCGTCGTCGTCGGAGGTATTGAGAGAAACCACAAGACTAAGACGTAGTAATCGCTTGTAGAGAGACCATCGTCGGAGGTATTGAGAGAAACCACAAGACTAAAACGTAGTATTCGCTTGTAGAGAGATCGTCGTCGGAGGTATTGAGAGAAACCACAAGACTAAAACGTAGTATTCGCTTGTAGAGAGATCGTCGTCGGAGGTATTGAGAGCAACCACACGATTAAAACGTAGTATTCGCTTATAGAGAGACAGACCATCGTCGGCGGTATTGAGAGAAACCAAACACGTAAAACGTTGTATTCGCGTGTAGAGAGATCGTCGTCGGAGGTATCGAGAGCAACTACACGATTGAAACGTAGTATTCGCTTGTAGAGAGATCATCGTCGGAGGTATTGAGAGAAACCACACGATTGAAATGTAGTATTCGCTTGTAGAGAGGTCATCGTCGGAGGTATTGAGAGAAACCAAACACGTAAAACGTAGTATTATGTTATAGAGAGACCATCGTCGGAGGTATTGAGAGCAACCACACGATTAAAACGTAGTATTCGCTTGTAGAGAGATCATTGTCGGAGGTATTGAGAGATGCCACAATACTAAGACGTAGTATTCTCGTGAACGCAGGTAGTGTGGAATCGGAATCACATAGAGCCCACATAAGACTGTTTAGTAATGGTATTAACAATGCAATTAGTTGCTCAATCCGCAATCTGTTCGGTCTTGTTTTACCTCACCTCGCATTAAGCCATATATATTAATGTATTTTAATTTAGCAATAATTAATGATAACTATTATAATATTTGAAATGTGTCTAGGTTTTAAATGCTATGTAAAATAGGTAAAATACATGTATAATATTATTGTACATTACGTATTCGTTAATGTTAAAACATATATTGCATGCACACATACATACATAAAGTTAATCTACACATAAGAAATAATAAGTATCAACCGTGGTATATCGCAGCGTGATATATTTCTACGCATAAGACGACAAACGAGGGTTATTATGCGATCAACGACGGTTGATACTTATTATTTCGATTCTAACACGACTTACTTCTAATAATTTTAGACGAGAATCAAAGGAGTATTTTCTTCAAACGCCGTGCTACTCCGCTGCAGTTGGCTTTCGAAATGTCCTCCCGCGTAAGGGGTGATGACGTTATTTGTATGGAAAATATCAATCTAGTGCATAAATGAACAAAAGTTGTAACTGATCAATAATTTTATTTATTTTGTCAAATAAAACTGTACAGAATAGTAACTGAAACGTTATTTAACAGACAAAACAAGACGGATAAGAGATTATCTGATTCTAAACATAGCTCACTTCCGCGAATTCCCACGGTAGTATTTACAAACATCACGTGACTTTCATTCATAAAACTTTACATGCATTGTATAAATGGAATAGCCAAAACACGGTGCGCGCGCAGCATAGTTCAAGGTAGGTATATCGCAGAATAACCCGAGGTAGATTTTACTCTACAAGTATGTATGTTATTAGCTGGGTCGTGTTAGAATACTATATAATACATGAATTGCAAATAATTAATATGAATACGAATTGCTTCAGGTACTTTTACAGGAGCACTCATGGTTTTTGAGGGGGCGACAATAGTCCGAAATATACCATAATATAACCTTCACAAAATTCATATTATTGTCCTATATTTGTTCAACTGACCCTAATTCCTGACAACTGAGTGTGACCTCCAACATACCTGCCTATAACCAGACTGCACACTGTATATTTACGTGTATTTATCGTCGCTACCGGTTGCTCATATTAGCGACGCCTCCTAAAGAGATTAGTCATTTTAGATATTTGGAGGATAGTGCAATGATACCGACAGAAACCCATTCCACAGTCTCCTCTAGTTCTTTTACATGCACGATGTAAAGCACCGACACGAGACCTCGGTTTATAGTCCCATCTGAAAGACTGTTAATTTTAGTAGGGTCAGACGGTGGATCGAACCTGCGATCCATATAATACCAGTCCAACGTGTCCACTGGACTACAGATCCGTCTGTCACATAAACAAAACCTCATAGCCTTCAATTTTATATTGATATTTTGTATTGATATTTTATATTGATAGTTTATATTGATATTTTATATTGATTTTTATATTGATATGTTGTGTTGATATTTTATATTGATATTTTATATTGATATTTTATATTGATTATTTTATATTGATATTTTATATTGATATTTTATATTGATATTTTATATTGATAGTTTATATTGATTATGTTATATTGATATTTTATATTGATATTTTATATTGATATTTATATTGATTATTTTATATTGATAGTTTATATTGATATTTTATATTGATATTTTATATTGATAGTTTATATTGATATTTTATATTGATTATGTTATATTGATATTTTATATTGATATTTTATATTGATATTTTATATTGATATTTTATATTGATATTTTATATTGATATTTTATATTGATATTTTATGTTGATATTTTATATGAGTGTTCAATGATAAGGTTATTGCCTAATGAAATATATGTTACATGCAGGTGCTATACAACTAAACAATGTCTGAAGGACTGAATAACTGAAGATTGTATAATATTTAATGATTTATTATAATACAAATGTTAATCGGGGCGACGTCTCCAGAGTAATATTTAGGAAATAACATTGGTCTTGTTTACCGGAGAATAAAACGTCTGATGCGTAGGAATTAACCGTGCAGGACGTGTTTTATTCTCCGATAAACAGCGGCAAGACAACTAGTGTGTCCATTCTAACATGACACAACATAATGCTACGAACGAATAAATGTGTGTGTTTTATCGCCGGAGCAAAATTCAACAGCCATGAAATAAAACGGCTCTGTTGTTTATTGCAGATGTAACAAATGTAGATTAGATAGAATAGTAAGATTAGTAGTTTGGAGGTTAATGCAAATAACAGAATACGCTCCTATTCCACCTCCATCCCTGGTTCTTGTACATGCCCGGTGGATCGCAACTATACACGATATCTTGCTTCATAGTCCCATCTGAAAGCCTGTTAGTATTATTATGCGCAGACGCGGATCAAACCTGCGATCCCCGAATTCGCATTCCTTCGTATTAACTAACCACCGGACCAGTGACCCGTATATAGTACGGTAACTCTGCTACCTTTGTAGGTATTATCTTGATATCCATACCCGTTCGATATTTAACATCAAATTGACCGTAGTCATTAGAATGTTTTACCCTTGGGTGTACATGCTCATGTCAGTAGTCCAGTGGTTGGTCACGTTGGACTGCAAATCTAGAGATCGCAGGTTCGATCCCCCGTCTGACTATGATAATAGTAACAGTATTTAACTGTCGTGTCAGTGATTTACTCCGTGATCGTAAAAGAATCAGGTGAGACTGGAATACTCTAAAATGACTACTTTCTTCAGGAGGCGTCGCTAATAAGCGCAACCGGTAGCGACGATAAATAAACGCGATAAAACACAAATTTTAAAAAAAGATGCGAAAAATACACGAATTACAATATATTTCAATAAATACATTCAAGAAATACTGAAGTAATTTAGATTTAGAGTTGTTCTATTTTCAAATGTGTTCTTCGAACACCTGCTGTGCATTACTGTATGATTTAATTAATGTGCATGTTTACTAATTAAGCTTATTGTTTGGCAATATTAAACTGAGACATTTGCATATTCCGTGAACTTACTTCATTGATAATCGGATTTCCGAAGTAAAATATGAGCTTTAGATTATGGTACACTTACTTACTGACTTGATTCAAATATTAACGGTAAAAACCTAATGTATGTCCTGGTCGTAGTTCACGGAAACTTACGAAGGCTTTGGCGGAGATTAACGAGTCTCAGTTTAATGTTGCCAAGTAATACCAGTGGCGATTGTATAATAATAATACTAATAATAATGTTGTGTCGAATTTTATAATGTGAGGAAGCTATCCATCTGGCTTGCGGTAGGTCGGTGGTTCTACCCTGGAGTCAGGCTATGCTTGAAATACTGTTCGAAGGATATCCTTCACCAATACTAGCTGGAGAATCGCCGTATGACCTAAGCTGTTGGTCCGACTTTAAGCCCCAAAAGCAGGCAAGCAAACGTCTTTTGACGGATAGCGGAAATTGTTATGACGTTTAGCGGAGTGTTGACGTTTAGAGGAGTGTTGACGTTTAGAGGAGTGTTGACGTTTAGAGGAGTGTTGACTTTTAGAGGAGTGTTGACGTTTAGTGGAGTGTTGACGTTTAGATGAGTGTTGACGGTTAGTGGTGCTGCACATGTGAGCTAAGTTGCTGGTGTTGACTTTAAACCCCCAATACCATGTGGGATGGTACGGTGGTCGCCAGATCGGACAGGTGGGTTTTCTCCTGGTACTCCGGTTTCCCATCACACGAATGACCACATAGACACTTCCATCCACGCCAACGAGAGTGATTAATATAAGTTGTTAGAACTTGCTTCGCAATTGTTGTAAAATAAATAAAGTTTAAACCCCCAAAACAAACAAACATTAAATGTATTATATGTATGTGCATGCACATGTCTTTACTGGCGATGAACATCTATGTTTATGCCAAATAAACGTTGAATTGAAAATGTGCTGATATGATTTATCGAAAGAAAGTGTGCCTACAGTGTGTGCGATATATGTACGGTTCTGCTGTTTAGGCTTTATTGATTAGCAATTATCTACTACCAAGATGTACAATCTGCACGTTAAATCCATGACATCTTGCTCTCGTGTCACACGTGCACTTATTGATTTTTAATTAGCGCTTATTAACTGATATTCCAGACATAAATATCTGGTTTATTCGATATTTATCTCACACTCTCTTACAATGTGAACTTGATCGTTTCAAAGGAATACATACTACTCACATAATCTGTGAATCTTTTATCTGCTATTGTAAAATCGTATAATAAATAAGTAAGTTATGACTATTTGAAGATTAAATCTAAAATGACTAATCTCTTCAGGAGGCGTCGCTCATATGGTCAACCGGTAGCGACGATAAATAAACGTAAAACACACATTTGACGATTTGGGTTAACATTGTTGTCGACATTGAGGACATTCAATATTTATTGTTTATAATAAGCAAAACTTACAACGTAATGTGCTAATATTTAATAAAAAAGTGATGTTTCATATTATGTGCTCAGCACTGTAGGTCCGAATTCCACTGTTTGTGTCGAATTCTGTCAAGGGATGAAGCTGGCTTGCTGGAGGTCAGCAGCTATATCTGGGTATCATACCGTGTCTGCAATACTGACCCGAGGGACACTCCTTCCTCCACCAATAACAAATGGAGAGTCGCCATTTGACCTATGTGTTGGAGAGATAGGCTATGATGAACGTATATGCTATGATGAACGTATAGGCTATGATGAACGTATATGCTATGATGAACGTATAGGCTATGATGAACGTATATGCTATGATGAACGTATATGCTATGATGAACGTATATGCTATGATGAACGTATATGCTATGATGAACGTATATGCTATGATGAACGTATATACTATGGCGAACGTATATGCCATGATGAACGAATATGCTATGATGAACGTATATGCTCTGAAGAACGTATAGGTTATGATGGACGTATATGCTCTGAAGAACGCATATGCTATGATGGACGTATAGGTTATGATGAACGTATAGGTTATGATGGACGTATATGCTCTGAAGAACGTATAGGCTATGATGAACGTATATGCTCTGAAGAACGTATAGGCTATGATGAACGTATATGCTCTGAAGAACGTATAGGCTATGATGAACGTATATGCTCTGAAGAACGTATAGGTTATGATGGACGTATATGCTCTGAAGAACGTATAGGCTATGATGGACGTATATGCTCTGAAGAACGTATAGGTTATGATGGACGTATATGCTCTGAAGAACGCATAGGCTATGATGGACGTATATGCTCTGAAGAACGTATAGGCTATGATGGACGTATATGCTCTGAAGAAGGTATAGGTTATGATGGACGTATATGCTCTGAAGAACGCATAGGATATGATGGACGTATATGCTCTGAAGAACGTATAGGTTATGATGGACGTATATGCTCTGAAGAACGCATAGGCTATGATGGACGTATATGCTCTGAAGAACGCATAGGCTATGATGAACGTATATGCTCTGAAGAACGTATAGGTTATGATGGACGTATATGCTCTGAAGAACGCATAGGCTATGATGGACGTATATGCTCTGAAGAACGTATAGGTTATGATGGACGTATATGCTCTGAAGAACGCATAGGCTATGATGGACGTATATGCTCTGAAGCACGTATAGGTTATGATGGACGTATATGCTCTGAAGAACGTATATGTTATGATGGACGTATATGCTCTGAAGAACGCATAGGCTATGATGGACGTATATGCTCTGAAGAACGTATAGATTATGATGGACGTATATGCTCTGAAGAACGTATAGGTTATGATGGACGTATATGCTCTGAAGAACGCATAGGCTATGATGAACGCATAGGTTATGATGAACGTATATGCTATGATGGACGTATATGCTATGATGAACGTATAGGCTATGATGAACGTATATGCTATGATGGACGTATATGCTCTGAAGAACGCATAGGCTATGATGAACGCATAGGCTATGATGAACGTATATGCTATGTTGAACGTATATGCTCTGGCGAACGTATAGGCTATGATGAACGTATATGCTCTGTTGAACGTATATGATCTGATGAACGTATATGCTCTGGCGAACGTATAGGCTCTGGCGAACGTATATGCTATGATGAACGTGTATGCTCTTGTGAACGTATATGCTATGATGAACGTATATGATCAGATGAACGTATAGGTTCTGGTGAACGCATAGGATCTGGTGAACGTATAGGTCCTGGTGAACGTATTGGTCCTGGTGAACGCATAGGTCCTGGTGAACGTATGGGTCCTGGTGAACGGATAGGTCCTGGTGAACGCATAGGTCCTGGTGAACGTATATATTCTGGTGAACGTATAGGTCCTGGTGAACGTATAGGTGCTGGTGAACGTATAGGTCCTGGTGAGCGTATGGGTCCTGGTGAACGTATAGGTCCTGGTGAACGCATAGGTCCTGGTGAACGTATAGGTCCTGGTGAACGTATAGGTTCTGGTGAACGTATAGGTTCTGGTGAACGCATAGGTTATGGTGAACGTATAGGATGTAGCTGATTATTCTATCAAGTCAAAACTACTCACATTGTTTTCTAATTAACATACATCAATGCGAAACATTAGTTCCTTAGAAGACACCTCCCGTCGTATAATAGTGTATGCATGTGTACGTGTGTAGGCTATTAGAGACGAAATATCTAGCGCAAGTTCAAATAGTCAACATTGCGCAAATAATGAACTATTACAGTCATGTTAAGTATGTGGAATGTATGCACGTGGTATGGCACTATATACAGAGGTATCCGTGCTATGGTAACACGGGACATGTATAACTCGAGGAATGATTATGGAATTTGAGCGTATTTTCTATATGGCACTGTCCTCATATATATAACAATACAATCAATTATACATCTGGATACGTCGGCCAGATTAACCTAACCAGGATGGCAACGATAACTTTGCACGTCATTCACTACTGATTTATACTACCCACTGCTCATTGCTAGCAGTACAGCTGTACACCAGCATTACACTGCTCATAGCTAGCAGTACAGCTGTACACCGGCATTACACTGTTCATTGCTAGCAGTACAGCTGTACACTGTCATTACACTGCTCATAGCTAACAGTACAGCTGTACACTGTCATTACACTGCTCATAGCTAGCAGTACAGCTGTACACTGTCATTACACTGCTCATTGCTAACAGTACAGCTGTACACTGGCATTACACTGCTCATATATAACAGTACAGCTGTACACCGGCATTACACTGCTCATTGCTAGCAGTACAGCTGTACACCGGCATTACATTGCTCATAGCTAGCCAGCTAGCAGTACAGCTGTAAACTGGCATTACACTGCTCATTGATAACAGTACAGCTGTAAACTTGCATTACACTGCTCATAGCTAACAGTACAGCTGTAAACTGGCATTACACTGCTCATAGCTAACAGTACAGCTGTAAACTGGCATTACACTACTCATAGCTAACAGTACAGCTGTACACTGTCATTACACTACTCATAGCTAACAGTACAGCTGTACACTGGCATTACACTGCTCATAGCTAACAGTACAGCTGTACACTGTCATTACACTACTCATAGCTAACAGTACAGCTGTACGCTGTCATTACACTGCTCATAGCTAACAGTACAGCTGTACACTGGCAGTACCTGCACATTGCTAACAGTACAGCAGTACACTGGCAGTACACTGCACATTGCTAACAGTACAGCAGTATACTGGCAGTACACTGCACATTGCTAACATTACAGTTGTACACTGGCATTACACTGCACACTGCTACCAGTACAGCAGTACACTGGTATTACACTGTTCACAGCTAACTACACACTTTATTTCGCGGAATAGCACCAACTGTTCCAGTAACTGCTACACATCGAATCAAGAAATATAGTGTTGAAAGTGACACATTAAAATGTCTTGGGACGTCTGTCATGGACGTTCCACTTGCATGCATTGTTAAAGCCCTGGCATGATCAGTCGTGACATAGATATTAATTCTAATTATTCACACAGTGTGTGGGAATTGTTATTAAGTAAGTGCAAATCGGCATTGACAGGTGAACGTTCGACCAACAGCACGTATTGTCAAAGATACATGACTGTGTTGCCATGTGCTTACTTTGGATCTCGTGAATAAATGGGAATAGTTCCCACAGTGCAATTGAATTCAGTTAAGTACATAAACACGTTGCTTTACATGTGTTCACATTTGTAATATACACATTCATGTTGTTTGCTAATGCTCGTGTTATGACCTATAATGTGTTTAGCTATACACATTTATTTTAGCTCGATTGCGAAACAAGTTCTTACAACTTATATTAATCACTCATTCCTGATGAAATCCATCGCCACGAGGGAGAGAGAAGAGGCAACGTGGAATTTAAATGCCTTACCTAAGGGCACAATCGTATCGGCTCCAGCGGATCTCGAACTCCGGACCTTTCGCACCTGAAGCGAACGCGCGAACGCCCATCCACTGCGCTATCACGACTTCCACATGCTATGAATGTATATTTTGTATGAGTATTTGCAATTGGGCAGCCGTGATACATCTCATAATGTGCCCGTCTCATAACTGTAAAGTTACGATTTCGAGCAAGAGACAGTACCACGTGGTGGTGCGGTGTCCATATTCTCTTAAATGCATAGTTACTCTTCTCATTAACTCAGGGCGATGGATTGCATCTACTATGATGTTCGAGAGTGCTTATGCTAATACTGATGGTCACGGGTTCGAGCCCCGCTCAGGCCGTGTCTCATTTACATGAAAAAGTTGGCAGTTTCTTACGGAGGTTGGTGCACCCAAGTACTGGTTAACCGCTGGAGCCTGCCCAGGAAAGGTGTTGTTAGGTAAACTGCCCGCCGGCGATATAGCCAAAATGGTGCTGATGCAGGCATAAAACCCGACATATAACATAACTAATACTGATGTACTTGTTTCGTAATAGAGGTAACTTTGTGTGTTTGGTTTTGGGAGTCGAACTAGCAACCGTCATAATATGGCCACTCTCCAGCTATTATTTGTGGAAGACGAAGAGCCCGGGTGCCCCTTCGAGCAGTATTGCAGGCACGGACCGGTACCCGGGTAGAACCGCCGATATATTGCAAGTCAGCTGTATACCTTTCTCAGTCGCACTATGACCTAAGCTGTTTGTGCAACCTTACACCCCATAAACAAACAAACAACATATTTCAAGGTAATAGATTAGTGCACATGCAATATGACTAGCTATAACTGCAAACAATTGTTAAATCGAGCATTCTGTTAATGAGAACACCAATCTCGTGCTTCACAAATGGGATAAGCATCCTCAGAATATACGCTATACTCGAACGAGTCTGCAATCATTGCAAATCCACCTGTACACAGTGAAGTCATTACTGGCCAGAACACACACACGCTCTTACACAGCGGGTGGCTTGCATCGTCCGCATATGTCAACCGAATTGTGTGTGAAGACATTGGAACTGTAAACAAGTAATCAAATCAAGATCATGTTTTTAGTTTGGCACATATTTCCTAGAACTAAGCTTACGAACTAAAGATCAACCTAATATAGAATGTCATGTTTAGTCTAGTGCATCACTATAATATTATATAAGCACATGTAATCAAATATAGATTCTAGACATATATTAATTATGTGTTCGATTCGTCTCAAGTTTGAATTTAAAAATTTAAAATGTTTAGTTTTCACTAACGAATATGTAAATGTTAGAGGATATGCAAACCCCGCTATTTGTGGCATTTGACACAAGAACAACGTTTTAATGCTTCAATTAGCATGCCCTTCATGTGTCCGTGAAAGGTCAACGCCATTGTCAAGATATAGTGAAATTAGTGAAAACTGGGGTAGGTTTAAAGTTTTCACCGCTAATTTACCTTGTCTGATATATTATGATCAGTTAGAAATAGATTGGAAGTGCACAAGGTATGTTTATTGATAATTCCAGTAACTGGAGCGTGAAATATTGCGTGATCTCTCGCGACTTGCTATTTCCACAGTTGGGCGAAAACCTGTTCTGGGCGAAAACTCTTCACGCCGGGATATAGGTTATTTAGAATCGCATAATTATGAGGTTTACTGTATGAGTATAATATTGTATGCATATCTTGCTTCGTTTTTCGAGCTACAGAGCATGTGTAGTTTACCATGATAGAAGTGTACACTTGACTGGCAACCATAACCACCGGCCTATCCCTATTTCTCTGAAACTCGAAGCACTTCCACGTGGGCCAGCCCTTTAAGTATCCACACATATTCCTCAACATCCATTAACGACTCTGGTCACACACAGACTCAGGCATCCCACCTATACCAACCCTTTAAGTATCCCCACAGATTCCTCAGCATCCATTAACGACTCTGGTCACACACAGACTCAGGCATCCCACCAATACCAACCCTTTAAGTATCCACACAGATTCCTCAGCATCCATTAACGACTCTGGTCACACACAGACTCAGGCATCCCACCTATACCAACCCTTTAAGTATCCACACAGATTCCTCAGCATCCATTAACGACTCTGGTCACACACAGACTCAGGCATCCCACCTATACCAACCCTTTAAGTATCCACACAGATTCCTCAGCATCCATTAACGACTCTGGTCACACACAGACTCAGGCATTCCACCTATACCAAGCCTTTAAATATCCACACAGATTCCTCAGCATCCATTAACGACTCTGGTCACACACAGACTCAGGCATCCCACCTATACCAACCCTTTAAGTATCCACACAGATTCCTCAAAATACATTAACAACTCTGGTCACACACAGACTCAGGCATCCCACCTATACCAACCCTTTAAGTATCCACA
Organism: Archivesica marissinica; assembly: GCA_014843695.1. Classification (NCBI taxonomy): domain Eukaryota; kingdom Metazoa; phylum Mollusca; class Bivalvia; order Venerida; family Vesicomyidae; genus Archivesica; species Archivesica marissinica. Next base: position 27,287,011 of record CM026387.1, read on the forward strand.
CAGATTCCTCAACATCCATTAACGACTCTGGTCACACACAGACTCAGGCATCCCACCTATACCAACCCTTTAAGTATCCACACAGATTCCTCAACATCCATTAACGACTCTGGTCACACACAGACTCAGGCATTGCACCTATACCAACCCTTTAAGTATCCACACAGATTCCTCAACATCCATTAACGACTCTGGTCACACACAGACTCAGGCATTGCACCTATACCAACCCTTTAAGTATCCACACAGATTCCTCAACATCCATTAACGACTCTGGTCACACACAGACTCAGGCATTCACCTATACCAACCTTTAAGTATCCACACAGATTCCTCAAATCATTAACACTCTGGTCACACACATACTCAGGCATTCCACCTATACCAACCCTTTAAGTATCCACACAGATTCCTCAAAATACATTAACAACTCTGGTCACACACAGACTCAGGCATTGCACCTATACCAACCCTTTAAGTATCCACACAGATTCCTCAACATCCATTAACAACTCTGGTCACACACAGACTCAGGCATTGCACCTATACCAACCCTTTAAGTATCCACACAGATTCCTCAACATCCATTAACGACTCTGGTCACACACAGACTCAGGCATTCCACCTATACCAAGCCTTTAAATATCCACACAGATTCCTCAACATCCATTAACGACTCTGGTCACACACAGACTCAGGCATCCCACCTATACCAACCCTTTAGGTATCCACACAGATTCCTCAACATCCATTAACGACTCTGGTCACACACAGACTCAGGCATTCCACCTATTCCAACCCTTTAAGTATCCACACAGATTCCTCAAAATACATTAACAACTCTGGTCACACACAGACTCAGGCATCCCACCTATACCAACCCTTTAAGTATCCACACAGATTCCTCAACATCCATTAACGACTCTGGTCACACACAGACTCAGGCATTCCACCTATTCCAACCCTTTAAGTATCCACACAGATTCCTCAAAATACATTAACAACTCTGGTCACACACAGACTCAGGCATCCCACCTATACCAACCCTTTAAGTATCCACACAGATTCCTCAACATCCATTAACGACTCTGGTCACACACAGACTCAGGCATCCCACCTATACCAACCCTTTAGGTATCCACACAGATTCCTCAACATCCATTAACGACTCTGGTCACACACAGACTCAGGCATCCCACCTATACCAACCCTTTAAGTATCCACACAGATTCCTCAACATTCATTAACGACTCTGGTCACACACAGACTCAGGCATTCCACCTATACCAACCCTTTAAGTATCCACACAGATTCCTCAAATACATTAACAACTCTGGTCACACACAGACTCAGGCATCCCACCTATACCAACCCTTTAAGTATCCACACAGATTCCTCAAAATACATTAACGACTCTGGTCACACACAGACTCAGGCATTCCACCTATACCAACCCTTTAAGTATCCACACAGATTCCTCAACATCCATTAACGACTCTGGTCACACACAGACCCAGGCATTCCACCTGTACCAACACTTTAAGTATCCACACAGATTCCTCAGCATCCATTAACGACTCTGGTCACACACAGACTCAGGCATCCCACCTATACCAACCCTTTAAGTATCCACACAGATTCCTCAACATCCATTAACGACTCTGGTCACACACAGACTCAGGCATTCCACCTATACCAACCCTTTAAGTATCCACACAGATTCCTCAACATCCATTAACGACTCTGGTCACACACATACTCAGGCATCCCACCTATACCAACCCTTTAAGTATCCACACAGATTCCTCAACATCCATTAACAACTCTGGTCACACACAGACTCAGGCAAACACTATACACACGCTACTAACTGATGTGGTAATACTTTGACTTATCTAAACCCTAGACATATTTTCAAATGCTATACAATCATGTTATTACAAGGTATGTTATTTCTGCACAGTTGGACATGATATTTGTTTTCAGTATGTAATTATGCTGACTTTCACTTGCAGAAATGTCAATAATTATTGTTGTTGTCCTAATTGGTAATGTCTCTCATTTGTCTTAGTTATTCTTTTTTTATCATATAAGTTTGCCCATTAAAAAACCATTATTACACACGTGTTCCAGTAATAAAATTAAAATCGAATTAATTAATTATCGAAAATAATAACATATGATTTTACTAACCTAGTTTTTTTAGAAACTATTTTCCCGAATGTGGCCAAAAAATCGTTCGGTTTTTTACGCAGCCACTCACATTCCAATCACGTGATATTTAAGTTCTAAAAATAACACATGGTATTCAAATTAGTTCATGTATATGCGATCGTTTCCGAGTACGATCGACTCCGATTGGCTTGTCAATGGTGTGTAATTGAAGTTCATTTTTTAGTTTATACAAATTTATTTTAGCTCGATTGCGAAACAAGTTCTTACAACTTATATTAATCACTCTCGATACCTCATTCCTGGTGGAATCCATCGCCACGAGGGAGAAAGAAGAGGCAAGGTGGAATTTAAATGCCTTGCCTAACGGAACAATCGTAACGGCTCCAGTGGGGCTCGAACTCCGGACCATTCGCACCTAACGCGAACGCGCATCCATTGCGCTATCACGACTTCCACGTTCATATGTTATATCCAGATCCATTAGTAATATAAATCACAATAACATACAACTGGATGTGCGTAAACCATTTCTGGTAAGTCATATTCACATTTCAACCATATAAAACTAGACAGTCCCATACAGTGCACGGGACACTCGCATACAGTGCACGGGACACTCGCATACAGTGCATGGGACACTCGCATACAGTGCATGGGACACTCGCATACAGTGCACGGGACACTTCCATACAGTGCACTGGACACTCGCATACAGTGCACGGGACACTCGCATACAGTGCACGGGACACTTCCATACAGTGCACGGGACACTCGCATACAGCACACGGGACACTTCCATACAATGCACGGGACACTTCCATACAGTGCACGGGACACTTCCATACAGTGCACGGGACACTCGCATACAGTACAAAATTTCCACTTTCTGGACTGTAATTCTAATTGAACGAAATATCATACGTGGTTTTCATAATAGGCTTGAATAAAACAGTTTCTATAGTATGGCTAGACCAGTCATTTTACAATAATGCAGACATCATATCAGTGATTTTACAATTATAAGCAAATTACCAATATCTAAACCACGAAACCAGGATACCCAAATAACCAAAGACGATACACGTATTTAGCCAGTGTTTGTAAATGTTGACAAACTCAACAGTAAATGTCGTCTGCTTCTACAAACTATATTCCAATATCAATGGGCATTGTATCTCCTGTGTCATTGAGACTACGGTAATAGAACTAATCAATACAGTGGTACAAGAGGCCAATGTCACTGCGTCTGTTAAGACCCATTTCCATATAACTACTGCTAATAAATATGCCTATGGGACTATAGTCTTACTGTATACGTTACTTATATTATTAGTATAACTATCAACTCCGATGCATAATCACAAAACATAAAGACTATTGGCGCCGTGAAAATGTAATGTAGCATGTAACCCCTATATTGATTAACTGTGTACTTTAGTTTTATGTAGTCCAGTGGTAGCAGGCTGGACTGGTAATCCAGGGATCGCAGATTCGATCCGCCGCCATCTGAACCTAATACAATTAACAGTCTTTCAGATGGGACGTTAAACCGAGGTCTCGTGTCGGTGCTTTACACCGTGCACGTAAAAGAACCTGAGGAGACTCTGGAATGGGTCTCTCTCTGTATCATTGCACTATCCTCCAAACATATAAAATAACTAATCTCTTCAGGAGGCGTCGCTCATATGGGCAACCGGTAGCGACGATAAATAAAGGTAAAACACATTTAGCTGTACATGCACATGCATTTGGGCATGGTGTGGTCGTGTTGTCGCACTGCAGTTTACTATGTGCGCATTGTCACGATGGTAGACAGTATGTCACGTTGTCACGAGCGATAATATGATAGCACCGCATGTGTAACATCGTTGTGCGGACATTAGGTTCATGGATGTTGTTCAAGAAAAGAGAAGTGGATAGCAACGAACTGTTACATTTGCACAGAGAGATTGTTTATCTCTATAACTGTGTAACTAGTATAAAATGTGTTCCCACAATGCACTGTTGTTCACAATATGGCTGAGTGGTTCGGGTCACTGACATTAAAGTACATGTCCATCGCCGCCAGGGGTGTCGAACTACTTCATGTGGGGAAGCTATCGGTCTGGCTCGCGGAAGTCAGTGTTTCTACCCGAGTGCCCGACAGGGTCTTCCTCCACCAATACTAGCTGGATACTTGACATATGCACACACTGCTGGTGCGAACTTAACCAACCAATAACAAAGAAGCAAAACATATAGATAGTGTGCTCATCCTTAGACATGTCAGTCAATAATAAACACTTTATTTAACGAGAGCACTTATTTGATAAAGTCGATCTTCCATAAGGCCCTCAAAACAAAAACATTTATATACAGCATATTTATATACTATGTTGGACATTTAGTAACAAAAGAGTTAGAGAGCTACAAGTAAATATATTAAGTAGAGAGCTGCATGTACATATATTAAGTAGAGAGCTGCATGTACATATATTAAGTAGAGAGCTGCATGTACATATATTAAGTAGAGAGCTGCAAGTACATATATTAAGTAGAGAACTGCATGTATAGATATATTAAGTAGAGAGCTGCATGTACATATATTAAGTAGAGAGCTGCAAGTACATATATTAAGTAGAGAACTGCATGTATAGATATATTAAGTAGAGAGCTGCATGTACATATATTAAGTAGAGAGCTGCATGTACATATATTAAGTAGAGAGCTGCATGTACATATATTAAGTAGAGAGCTGCAAGTACATATATTAAGTAGAGAGCTGCATGTACATATATTAAGTAGAGAGCTGCAAGTACATATATTAAGTAGAGAACTGCATGTATAGATATATTAAGTAGAGAACTGCATGTATAGATATATTAAGTAGAGAACTGCATGTATAGATATATTAAGTAGAGAACTGCATGTATAGATATATTAAGTAGAGAACTGCATGTATAGATATATTAAGTAGAGAACTGCATGTATAGATATATTAAGTAGAGAACTGCATGTATATATATATTAAGTAGAGAGCTGCATGTTTGAGCGAATGCAATGGAAACGAGTGAATGTACATAATTATGTACAACTGTCTCATATTTTAACAAATTAATTTGCCCGTTCGATTTTAAATTTCCAAATTGTGCAAGTGTATTGCTATAACTGAATCACATGTTCGAAAAGTGGAAACAGATGATCTCACAAACATGCGCAACTATCTTAATTCAGTTTACACGCACAATTAAGCATCTCGCTGGATATAGTCCTCTACTTGGTTACACAGAGTTAGCATGCCACAGGGGAGTGCATGTTATATTGATTCAACACTACGGATGCTAATGAAACACCCATCGTCTCCCTGATTGCTCATTAAATGAAACTATCAAATCATGCAGCATTCACAAATGCATATAAGCTAAATGAAGCAAAGAAAGAGTTGCACAACGGTTTTACGAGAACACGCAGGAAACTTCCTCTGTACATATACTAGAGGACATAGAAAACGCACACTTCGGATAAGTGTGTTTTTACATGAAAAACAATAACTATATAGATACATAGTTTTTAACATTTTGGAATATTTTTAGTTGTTCAGTTTGTGTTTTGTTATAAAGATGTGATATATATTTGATGGAATCCTTCGTATTTCGTTTTCATGTAATAATAATCATATAATGTAGGTGTGCGTTTTCTATGTCCTCTAGTATATAATGTAGGTGTGCGTTTTCTATGTCCTCTAGTATATAATGTAGGTGTGCGTTTTCTATGTCCTCTAGTATATAATGTAGGTGTGCGTTTTCTATGTCCTCTAGTATATAATGTAGGTGTGCGTTTTCTATGTCCTCTAGTATATAATGTAGGTGTGCGTTTTCTATGTCCTCTAGTATATAATGTAGGTGTGCGTTTTCTGTCCTCTAGTATATAATGTAGGTGTGCGTTGTCTATGTCCTCTAGTATATAATGTAGGTGTGCGTTTTCTATGTTCTCTAGTATATAATGTAGATGTGCGTTTTCTATGTCCTCTAGTATATAATGTATGTGTCCGTTTTCTATGTCCTCTAGTATATAATGTTTATAGTCACATCTGAAAAACTACTACTATTGATATTGTCAGACTGGCGATCAAACATGCATTCCATTTCTTCGCAGTCCAGCAGGATATCCACTGTACCACTGACCCGTCTATATAGCGACACTGGGTGAGTAACTGCTTCAAACAATCGGCTGGTTCGATATATACATTCTCGGAAAGTCACGTGTACCACACTATCTGTTTCACTATTTGAACGATAACTATTTATTAAAGCAACTGTTAGTATAGGCTTCATTATACATATTCAATATCAGCACTTATAGCGTATGCAATCAGCCAATAGATAATGCACACCTGGTTGATACGAAAAGGACATATATGATTTCTTTGTCTATGCTCAATGTGTAATATTAAGTACTAATAGATTTAAAATTCAACACTCGTGGTGATTTCCAAAACGAGTTTCATAACACATGGTATGGAATCACTACAACTGTAAGATCCTTTTTATTACATGAACACAGTAACAACAACCATACATTTCAAGACAAACACGTTTCTGTTTTCTAGTAACGTTTAAACCTTATCAGTACGGATGCACACTAATGTAATAGTAATAAGTTATTACATTAATGTGCATCAGTACGCCGTAGAAAATAGTCCCCGATAATCAAACACCTTCACACCAATATTCGACACAATATATGTAATCACTGTATTCCGCTAGTGCATATGTAACATTTTATTTATCTAAGATGTTGATTTTCAACAAATAAAGCATGAACATAAATAACAGGTATATGTCGAATGTTTATTGCAAGCTGTCAATGTCATGTTACGACCAATCAGAATCCGACCATGCGTATGGACATAAGAAATACGGGATGACTGTATTACACTGAATACAAGCAAAGTTTTTGAAATGTGATAACTGATTAATTAATTGTATTCAATGTTCGTGTGTTCCAAAATAGTAGGTTTCGGACAGTATGCATTGTAAGCACGGTAGGATACATTAAGAACAAAGCAGACTACTTTTTGAATTAATGCGACTATTCTGATGCGGAATTCCGTTTCCGGTTCAAATCAAGAACATGGATCATTTGTGCTATAATAAACTTGTAGTGTTTAGGTTTTGCTTCTTAGCAGCTGATTACTTGTAAAGAATTCTAGATGGATATAAAACATGCGATATCGTTTACAAAGTAGGAGATTTGCTTCTGTCATGGTGGTGAGGTTATGAGACGTGATTTGTTATGCACCAACAACTTGCAAAGAACCACTGCCAAGCTCGTATGCCAAAATATATTGGCAATTATAGACGTGTGTAATGATAATAGCCCATATATATCTTGTTACAAGACGTTAACCAAGCAACTGACAAACAATGTGTAGCTTCTACACACTGGTATTACTTACTTGACATTAGAAATAACAAACATAACAAACATAACAAACATAACAAACTGAGTATTCATATCGATGTAAAACAACGTTTCAAAGCTACTATACAGAAAGTGCTAACATTCATCCACATGTTGGTTTAAACAGTATGTATTCCAATAATTGTACATGTATAACACAAAAAATGTTGCAAATTACATAAATTGTGAATGGTTTGGATTGGGAAACAAGTTTTCAGAAAACTTATATTAATTCCTCATCCACATGCTGTCTCTCTTTATGAGAGTCCGTGACCGAGTGGTTAAGATCGTTCACGTTGAATCGCTTGCCCCTCACCGCTATAGGTTCGAATCCCACTTGGGCTGTCGATTTTTTAAAATTTCATATGGAGAACACACCCATATGGCTTGTGGAAGGTCGCTGGTTTTAACCGGGCTCCCGTGCGTGCTTGAAATACTGCTCGGAGAGGTACCGAGTTCTTCCTCCAACAACTGGAGCTCGAGTTCTTCCTCCAACAATAACAACTGGAGCTCGAGTTCTTCCTCCAACAATAACAACTGGAGCTCGAGTTCTTCCTCCAACAATAACAACTGGAGCTCGAGTTCTTCCTCCAACAATAACA